>VXAK01003700.1:107211-220071 GCA_013399435.1 Arenaria interpres | reverse complement strand
AAAACCTTTTTTTTTTTTTTTTTTTTCTTTTTCTGTTGTTCATGGAAATACTCATCTGTCTTCCTCTTCTGTTCCTCCAGGTTTGATTAGCAGCCCAGTGTATTGTGGGGAGGAAGAGTGGGATGAAGTGTATGGCTATTGTGACTGACCACAGGGAAAAATCCTTTTCCTCATGTGATCTTTGAAGGTGCACAGTGATCTTGGTTTTGGTGGAGGTTTTGTTTGTTTGGTTGGTTTTCTTTTGTGTTTTTTTGTTTGCTTCTCTTAGCAGCTCAGAAATAAAACAACAATGTGCAAGACATTTTAAGAATGGGTTGGTGGTGCACGTCACAGATGCTAGAAAGGAGGCAAATAAATGTAAAGGTGCTCCTTTTGGAGTGTACCAAGAGCTTTAATGGCTCTGGCATGGAGGATTAGGTAGCCTTGAGTGTTAAAAGTCAAACTGTTTGATAAAGATTAATTGTGGTTGTATCTGGTCATGAAAATTAGGATACCTTTGTTCACTTCCTGCTCATTACTTACATTCATATGCTTTTTGTTGCCTTAGTTATTCTGAACTTTAATCACTTAAGAGTACTCTGTGGGAAGCTCTACCCCTTGTTAGTTTGTGCGTGTGTGTGGATTAAGTAGGATTTCTAGTAAATCTGGACTCCCCAGTAAAAGTGAGCTGCTGAGCCACTGTATTTTAACTCATAAGCATGACTTCTACTGCAACTGAAGAAATACACATAATAAGACCCAAATTCAGCTGCTCACCACTTGGTGCCACTCTAGCTTTGTGAACTGCAGTCTCACCAAAATAACAGAATCTTTCTTTCTCTAGGTTTGCCAAATGCTGTTCTGAAATACGACACTGAGCAACCATCTTTCAGCTATGTTGGTCTGAGTCAGAATAGGTGGTGGCTGACGGGCGGTTTTCTGATACTTCTCAGAAGGCAAAGGAGATGGTGGTATCTATGATAGGGATTTTAAACTTGAGTGTATGGATATGAAAGCACTGCAGGTTTTTGTTTTCTGTGCTGCTGTCAGTTCAAACCTGAAACTGGACTAAACCATTTCAGCGACTGCTCTGAGACTATTCTTTTCCTGAAGAGGAAGAGACAGTTGTTGTATGTACCTGCAGGTATTTGCATAAAAATTACAGTGAACTGTAGAATGTGTGTTCTTACTCCCATTTATTTAAGTACATCTTACAAAGCACATCTGGCTGTTTGGACTCTAGGTTCTTGATCTGAAAGGTGTTGCACAGCATGGGTCATTCCTCTACAGGCAACTCCATTGTCTTTGTTTTGTTTCCCAAGTGTGCAATTATACAGGGTATACTCACTACTCAAAGGGTAGTGAGCAATCTGAAGCTGTGTTGATACTAAGAATGTATCCTCTTCCTACAAAGTTCTGTAAATGATAATGGCAAAAAAGCGAAGATTTCTTGCAAAGTAAATGTTCTTATTTGCATGTTGTAGAATAACAAATTGCACCATCTGAATTGATTGTGGGACAGTTGATGATGAGGAGCCATAAGACTGGCTGGACAAAAGGTGTCTGACTTGGAATGGGAGTAGGAAAATCAGAATCAGGAAAGGGAGAAAGACTGTGAAACACTCTCTTTTGGACAGAGTGAGGAACTAGGTAAAGAAAATAGGGCTGGGATTTGAAATCTAGGCTGGAGAAATGATAAGATGAAGTTGAGGATAGGAACATGACCAGGAATAAGAGCTTAAAACCACTTTTGCAGCATGTCCTCTCTCCTCCTGTCTCCTCTGCTCTGCTCTGTTACCCTTCTTGCTGGTTGTGTAGGCGCTGTTATTTTGTATATGCTTAACATTAGAGGAGTGAATCTAGGCCAATTATTTTTCCTTCAGAGTGAAGTGCTGAGATCTGATGTGTGGCTAATGGGCAGCTGGAAGCAATAAATTCTGTAAAATATCTGTAAAATAAATATATACAGGAGCTGAATAAGATTGCAAAAACGACCCTAATTCCCATTTTTGCTAAGCATTTGACAACAACTTAAGGAGAGTTTTCCTTCTGACTTTTAAGTGTTTGACTTTACAACTGTGTATTTTCTTTCAGAACAAGATTTGTGTGATGTTCAGCAAATATCTGTATGAGCATTACTTTCCTAGATTTTAAAGCAGAGAAAACTGTATCTGTCTGATTCGGCAACAGAAATTTAGGAATTAGAATCAAATTCTAGAACTGGAAACTGGTTTAATACCCGTATTCCTGGAGAAGTGACAAAGGAACTTTAATGGAGAGAGAAATCAAGTTATCAAAATTGAAGAAAAAATGTGTAAAGGTGGTGTTTTGCACTTACCCTTTTCTGATACTTCTCAGAGTTGTTAGTTCTGTTATAGGATTATGTCTTTCAGATACCCTCCTTTCCACTAAGATACCACTCATAGTTATTTGGGCTTGATTGTAACTGTTTGTTTCAGCTGGACCTGGCATCCTACCACTCTTTTTTCACTTGTCCTGTACTTAACGTTGCTAGTAATATCAACCTGAAATGATATTTCAGTTGCAGATTTCTGCAGAAGGGGAGAGAATGTACTGCAGAGCAGGGTGTCTTCTGCATATCAGATTTAGTTACTTGGTTGGGTAAAGATCTCTGAGTTGTGCAGGTTAGTTTATACAAATTGGCAATTGTTACTGTTTTGTTGGGAAAGTCGGCACAAGAAGGCATTAGGCTTTTTAGACTCTAGAGAAACTGTAAACCAAAATGGGTGTGTCAAAAGGTGAGATTGTGTGGTGAGCCAAATAGCCAAATAGAGGAATGAAATATTGCACTTGGCTAGTGCTCAGGGAGAGTTACAACTTGATGCCAGGTGGATAGATGGCTGCTGTTGTGGCTAATGCTCTCATCTTTTTGAGTCCCTAAGTCCTTTGACCAATTCATTTTGACCTTGCGTCTCTATGATCTTGATGTAAGCACTTAGCATGGCTAATCTTGTTGGCCTCTGTTGTAGCCTGATAGTTACACTGACTTAGGTTGTTGCTGTGCATCTCTCATAAGACTCCTTCCACCTCTTTGTTTTACATTAATCTACTCTTAAAAAAGGAAACAAGCCAAAGCTACCCAACAAAGATGGTTTCTTATCAACGCTTCTCTGACCCTCTCACCAAAAAGTCAGATAAAACCTCTGTATTCAGCCTAAAGCTGGTATAATTTTGTCAGATTTTGGAGTAGCTGACACCATTCTGTACTTGCCCTGAATTTCTCCCAGAGGTAATTTGAATATGCCAACACCAGAAGTGATGTTCTCTGTTTTTCCAGTAGTTATTATTCTCCTTCTGTGTGTACCCAAGTTATTTTCAAAGAAGCAGAATCAAACTTCAACATGCCTGAACTTTAATATATTAAAGAACAGTTACTACTGCCTGAAAGATCATTTTCTGTCTCCATGTCCTTTAGTTAAAAGGAATGAAAATAAATAAATGGTGTTTTTTAAAAGGAAAGCTTCATTTATTCCTTTACACTTTCAAGGCTTTGAATGTTTTCCTTTTCCCCCCCTGTATCTTTAACAAAAGGTGACAGAGACTTTTAAGGGTACATGTTGCCATGATACTAAGGAAGCAGAAATCTTTGTGTTACAAAATCATGAATCTGTTTTCAGTGTTTAATGTTTTATAGTTACAGGGTCATGTTAATATGTTTTGCTTTTTGGGCCTTTTTTACATGAGAATTAATACAACAGTCCTTTGGAATGAAAGGTGTTATGGTAATGGAAAAAAAAATACTCTATATACTGCTCCCCTTTGTAAATCTCTTTTTTTTTTTCTCTGTAGGTTTCAGAAATAACCTAGGACAGAGATACTAGCAAAATGTATACATTGTAGTCTGCATCAAAGCTAAATTTGAAGAGGTTCATTGGATACCAGAAGTATTTTTTTTTTTTTTAAAGGCAGCGGTCCAAAAGTCTTTATGAGCTTATTTGTCTTTCATTACTGTCTTGCTACAGGTAGTGCTTTCCTGCATGAACTGGTTTGCTTTAAACTAATGTGGATTTCTGTACACTAATTTGAAGTTAGGTCTATAGACATATCAGAAAATCTCTTCCTTCCCATCATTTCTGTCTGTGACTTTTAGTACAAAGCAAGTATATGCATGGAGGAGGGTGTGTCTGGGTAGACATATGTGCAGATGAGCTTTCAAGCAGAATGAGCAGAAAGCTCAGGTTCGGATTGCCTTAATTTATCAGTTTAACTATTGCATTCATCCCACCTATTTGTATGCATAATCCTTACTGTAGTTTCAAAAATAAGACTATGATAGTGTTTTGCAAGCCACTTCTGAATTTTCAGTGCTGACAATTACAAACTTTCAGGGGGAAAAATGAAAAATTTTGTGCATACGTATATAAAGCAGCATGGGCTTTTGATGATAAAAGACAAACGAAGTTCCAAAGGGACTCGTGAAGTCTGTCTGACTTTTTAAGGCTGTGGTGATGAGACACATGAAACAGTACATCCTAACAATTGAAAAATAACTTAAAATGTTCTCACAGGGTGTAAACAAGGAGACAGTTAGACATGTACTGTTTGAAAAACTTCTGCTACTAAATAGTTATAATAACTTGTCAGCAAAGGTGAATTTGAGGAAATGTGCCAGGACTCAAAACAGAACTTACTGATCTGTGAAAAAGTAGTTTAACATCTAAAGATTTAATTATTGGGTTTATTAGTAAATTTTATAATCACAAAAAGTACTGGCTGTTTATATTCATGGAAGCTTAGTCTTGGCAAGCAGAGTGCCGTCAACAAGCACCTTCAATGCAGGACATTTGGTGGTGCAATCTTAGGTCAACTTGAGCTAATTATTTTGAGGTGGTGTTGTGTTTTTGTTTTTTTTTTGTCTGAAGGAACCGTTGGAATAATGCAGTTCTTCCTGGGAGAAAACTTAAGCTGAGATGGCTTCCCCGTCAGACTCCCTCCGCTCCAGCAGCCCCGGTAGCAGTGGTCAGATGCTGTGTTCTGAACTGTTGCAGCAAAGTGCTTTAACTTAAAATAAAATGGAACAGGCTATGAGGGAATGCATAAAGCTCAAAACGTGCCAGGCATATTACCTTCCTGCACTCTTGCTATCTTTGTGTTCATCTCTCTCTGGTACTGGCCTGCGTTAGCTTCGGCACTTGTGGGTAGGCTCTTAAACAAATAGCCAAGTATTTGGTTTTGTTGTAATAGAGGCATTAATGTTTGTTCAGCATCAAAAATGTATTAGTAATGCGTTGACTTATTGATTAATGGGAAACGTGATTTTGAATGGGGAAACATGATGCTGCCACATTGACTTAAAGAATCACACCACAAAGGTTGGAAAGGGATGTTATTACAGTACCATAAATGGAATAATTCCTCAGGATTTAACTGTGTATGTTCTAGGGGAAGAAAATTGATTTGATAAATGGAAACTAGTCAGCAGACATTCAATTTATACTGTGTGCTTTTTCAAGCAGTAGTGCCTGTAGCTGTCTCAGTGTTGAGAAATAATTGTTGGACCAATACACATTTTCCTGGACAGGCCGACTACTTACGAGTTTACACTGGGGATTATCAAAGAACTGTGATTGCAGTTCTCAAACTGAGATTCATTCTGTTTAGCTGAATTGCTTAAGGATATGTGTGAATTTGAGGAAGACTGAAACTGTGTTTCTCTACCAGAAAGTAATTATGTAGGTTACGTTGAAAGATCTGTTTTGTAGCATGATTTTAAAGCGTATTAAACTTGTCCAAAGGGAAAGTTAAAATGGTGTATGTGGACTCAGGGCCATTGGAAGAGCAGTAGTTTGATATCTAATAAAGAGAACGAAGCAAAGTAGTGAACAGTGATAGTGTGAGTTATTAGATTCATAGGCCTGAGCAACTCAGAAAAATGGTAGAGTTAATAAAGGACAAAATAGCCAGTGAAGAAAGGGGCTGGAACGTGAGCTGTCATGTCTGTTAGTGTACAGTTGGCTCCTCAATAGGATTTTATAAGCTTGTAACCTAACCTTCACTGAATTATATCTTGAATAGAGAATTAATGTAATCAAATATACAGTTGAAAAACTGTGTGAGGAGACATCTGCCAGGGAACCTTCAGAAATGCAGGAATAATCTAGTGCTGCTTATTGTGTGCATACTTCAGGAAAACTGTCCTTAACCGTTCAGTATTTGTTCCCTTCCCTTGTATTTTCTCTATCTTGTTTCCCTCCTTTAGACTTCTTTGTCTCTTGCTGCTGCATTTGCCCTTGTGAATTCAGGTGGATAGGGAACTCTGAAGTGTTAGAGTTGGATCTCAAACAGCAGGAACTTGATGGAAATCTGCTTCCATAGAGACTAGTTTTCACTGCAAACCCCAAATTGTTTCCTAACCAGATGCCCATTGCTTTCCCTCTTCTTATAAATTTTAGAAAACATTTGATGTAATTTGTTTTCTTTGGTACACTTTTTTATTTAATCAGTGTGACTGTCTGATAACCTGGAGTGAAACTTCACCTCAAGTGAGCCTAAGTTTTTCTATTTTACTTGAGAAAGTGTTTCTAGGACAGTCCTGTGAACTGATCCCATAGCTGCTGCAAGTTTCTTTAACAAATCTGTTGTTGTAAGAATATTGTTTGCTCTGTTAGCCTAAACAAATACAAATTTGTAAGATTGTTTGGGCACCGATTCCACAGTTAATTTTCAAGGTTCCTCTGGAACCTCATGCTGTAATATTGAACATGTTGAGCAGGCAGCATATGAACGTAGTTGAATAGAAAGCTCATTTAGTTTCAGCTACCCATTACCTCAAATTGACCAAGTGTTGTTCACAGACTTGCACAATGTTTCTTTAACTGGTTGTAATTAGTTTACAGGAAGTAATTAATTACCAGCAAGTTAATAGAGGAAGTAGACTGTAAAAGCAGAACTTTAATAAAATGGCTCAATAGCTTTTACCTATTGTTTAGTCCTGGCTGCAGAAGTTGGAGGAGTGTGTATGAGTGAGAAACAAGCTCCAGTGAAGTACAGTGTTAGAGTTCACTTTGAGGAAAAAGTTATCTCTATTTTTGGCCCTGTTTTATGTCTTTGATATGGAAGATGTGTAATGTGCAGGCAAGCTATTTATTTCTCTGTTTACTGATTTGGTCTGCGCTCTCTAAATAAAGATTTGTCTTTTTCAACCATCCTTAGTAGCTGTTAAGTAACATGAACTAGTGTTTCATCTCTTACCACATCTGTAGTCTTTGGGCTGTTATGCTCAGCAGCAATTTTTGTTCATTGTTTACTTCCTCTTGAAGATATTTTATTAAATAGCATGCTACATAAGCAGCACTGCAGAACTTTTGTAGCAGAAAATGGGTGGAAAGAGCCTTAAGTAGGCTTGCTACTCTGCCACTGATTTGCTCCATAGCCTAGGCTGCATTCAAATGGAGTATTTTTAAACTGGTGGTGAGAAAAGACAGTTCAGGAGTGGAAGAATTCTACGTTTTGCGACAGAAAATCATTGTTACATTATTTACGCAACCCGTAATAACCTCAACAAGAATTAAGAATGTCCACTGCAAAGTCTCTCTCCTGTAACCGTTGCAGAGATGAAGGTATGGGGGTTGCATCCTGTGATAAAGGGTGAGTGTCCTACGTTTGGAAAACAGAAGTTAGGAAAAAAAACAAAATGAGATTGTCTTTCCTTTTAGTAGTTAGTTGAAGGGGAGTGTTGGTTTCCCTTGTGTGTCTTTCAAAAGATCAAAAATTAAATATTCTGCTTTGGAGGGATGCTTGAAGGTCAAGTAGAATATTTCATGTTGGACAGATTAGGTTTCCTGAAGAGGAGAGATTGCCCCCTTGAAAAAGGAATTGGTATTTAATTTACATTGGGTTTCTACTGATCGTGGGTTTTGTTTGTTTCAACTCTTAACCCAGTATGATCCTTAATTATAAGTGTTCTTAAAGAAGTTGCTATGTAGTAGGCATGTCAAAAAAAACACCACCTAGTGCTGTTTTCTAATTTCTAAGCAAGTCTCTATGCTTATTGATTGTACAGGCATCCTACTGGGTAGAATGATAACTGCCTTGGATCTTTAGCACTTACCCCTTTTGCTGGCTTAGGCAATTTAGTGTAATTAATCGCAATAGCTGAATTTATCTTACTTAGTTTAGAGTTTACTCTCTGATATCATTATGTCCTTAATGCAGATGCTTCAGAATTTTTTCCATTAGGATCAGCTGAATGTAATTGTTTAAGCACCTTTAAGCTGACCTAAACTGAAAATTGATATTCAAACCATAGCATCTTTGGCAAAAAAGATTCAGAGTAATGATTTTGTAATCAATCAACAGCCATTGTGTAAGGGCTGAGTCATTTGCTCTGGCATCTATGAGACTGCTGTGAACAGTAAAATAACATGGGAAGGACAAGTGCAGAGGTGAAATACTGTGTATCTCCCTCAAGAAAACATCTCCATCTCTGGATGTTTGGTAGCAGGGGCTTGCCAAGAATTAATTCTTTATCATAGTGGCCATGTGTAATTCCATAAGCGGTAACTGCAGAAGTTAGGGAAGGTGATAGTCTGGCAGAAATTTGCTTTGTTGTTGTAGTGAGGCTTATTCCTTCTAGAACAGATTTGTTTTTATGTGGGAAAAGTGGAGGAGGGAGTTTGGTTCATACCCTACCTTGGACATAGATCAAGGCCCTCTATACTAAGTGAGCTCTCCTTGCAAGGTTCAAAATTGTGCTTAACCTTAGTGAGGTATACTAATGTTGATAGTGGGAAGTAAAGACAAGAATTGGAATTACTGGCATCAGAGTGAGTCCAGAACCTGGTTTAAACTCTTGCCTTGGTATTTATGCTGCAATGGTCTCTACATCAAGCTGTTCTCGTGGTTAAAAGCATAGAGGGCAGAAGTTTTCATAATGAGTTACAGACACAATTCTAGGACTAAAACCATGTTTCCCATAAATGCTACTTAATTTCTTGGGCCCCCAGAAATAGCATTTTCAAGGTGGGGAATAGCTGTCTGTAGGTACACATGAAGTGCGTCTTTCTAGGACAGCGTATAGTAAAAGTGTGTCCTCAAAAAGAATAAAAGAGGAAAATAAAGCTAGCAGTTAGCTAAGTAGCAGACAACATATTATTACTTGTTAGTTCAGCTGTATACTGTGAAGAAGTGAACTCAAAACCTCTGTCACATTTAGAAGTCCTCTGAAGATCCATCGTGTTATCTTAGGTCCTCTCTGCTGTGTTACACCAATGCATTGTCTGCCAAACACTGAGTAACTTGAAAGTTAATAACTGCTCTATGTTCAGGGAATGGGGATGTACAGAAGTTCGCTTAAGGATTTGGTTTTGGGGTTTTTTTGAGAAGGAGTAGCAGTGGGAAGCAAGAAATGATTATTCATAGAACATCTGAATGTGATAAGAAGAGTTAATCTGGTATCGATATCTTTGTTATCAGGAGAGTCTTATGCTGTGTACTATGGACAGATTTTTCAGACTCTGTCCGCTCTATGAGGATCAGCTGACTCTACCCGGTATGAAATAGGGGTTCAGCTGTGGATTGACACATCTCTAGTTCAGTCACCTCTTGGCTTATACTCCTGGATTTCTTTTCACCTTTGGCCTTGTGTTTCACAGAACAGAATGTATTAGGTATATACTAGATATGCAAAATATTTGTATTTATCCAAACACACAGTGAGAGGAAAAACCTTCTTTGTTCTAACATCACATGCTCTGAAAAGATGAAATAGGGAACAGATGGAGAACTGGGAGAAGTGGCTGATAGAGCACAGGCTACTCCTGCCAGTTCAGAGAGACCTCAACAGGCTGGAGAAATTGGCTGAGAGGAACCCCATGGAGTTCAACAAGGGAAATGCAAAGCTCTGTACCTGGGGCAGAATAACCCCATGTAACCAGTACAGGCTGGGGGCCAGCGGACTGGAAAGTAGCTTTGCAGAAAAAGTATCCTTGTGGGCACCAATTTGAACCCGAGCCAGCAATGTGCTGTTGTGGCAAAGAAGGCTCATGGCATCCTGGGCTGCACCAGAAGGAGTAGTGACAGCAGGTCAAGGAGGAGGGAGATTTAAGGGGCTGGAGCCTATCTCCTATGAGGAAAGACTGAGAGAGCTGGGACTGTTCTGCCTGCAGAAGAGAAGGTGGGGTGGGGGAAATCTCATCAGTGGGTGTAGATGCCTGAAGGGAGGGTGCCAAGGATGATGGAGCCAGGCTCTACCCAGTGGTGCCCAGTGACAGGACAAGAGACTAAGGGCACAAACTGAAACACACGAGGCTCCATTAGAACATCAATAAACATGTTTTTACTGTGAGGGTGATGGAGTGCTGGCACAGGTTGCCCAGAGGGGTTGCACAGTTTCCATGGGGATATTCAGAAGCCGTCTAGATATAGTCCTGGGCAACGTGCTCTAGTTGACCATGTTAGACCAGGGGGGATGGACAAGATGACCTCCTGTGTCAACAAGATGACCTCCCTTCCAACCTCAGCCATTCTGTGAGAGAGCTGGAAAGGAATTCATGTTTCAAAGTCATTGAAGTGCCTTGCTCAGGTCATTCTGCAGCAGGGTAGGGAAGAATGAAACCACAGTCATTTGACTTAACTCTACTGCCCTCTGTGTGCTGTGTTACCTCTCTGGTTTCTCTTTGCTTCCTTTTCTCATTTTCTGGATGTAAAGCAGAAAGCTTTACTATTATGATCTAGTCTCCAAAAATGGAACAACAAAGCTGAAATAAATGGTGGGAGAGCTACAAATGCACTTTTAAAAAATCCCGAGACTCAAGTGCACAGTTATGCTCTCACTTGCTTGAAAATTGTAAATTATTTTTATTGGTGGAAATCACTGCTTTTCTTGATCTTAATGCCTGCTGAATTGGGAGAACATTTTCTTAAGCTAAATAAGTGTCATTTTGTGTTTTCTTTTAGGATTTATGTATTTTGAAAACATTTTTTAGCTGCTTGAGAGAACTTCTCCCATACTGAGGGACTTATGTCAATGAAGAAATTGGTGCAGAAGATTACTAACTCTAAGTGTAGTTCTTAAGTGTTTTCAGGGAAGCTACACCCGATGAGATTAATCCTAGGGAAGAGAGTGGTATCTGGGGAAAAACAAAGACAGTACTTTAGGAGGAGTAGGGAAAGGATGAGCTGTGTAATTAAAGACCAGTCTGTTTGGCTTAAATATAGCAAGGAATAATTGGATAGACATCTCATAAGCCCCTGCCATTTAGCAAGATCGGTTACCAAGTAAACAGATTTCTCAAGGGCAAATCATGACAGACCAATTTAATTTCCTTGTAAGGCACTGATATGGGTCAGGTGGGTAGGAGAGAAGCAGTAGATACTATATACCTTGACTAAAGTTTTTTGCACTGTATTCATGGAGCATTCTATTAAGTCAGATGAGGAAAAGTGGTCTAGAGCAGTCTATGAACTGGTGGATATAGAATAGGTTAGAAAAAGTTTTTCAAAGACTATGTATAATTGCCTAAATGTCAGAACATAGTAATGTATTGAGGAGAGCTTGTCAATATCTTATGTCTCATATTAATCAGTATTTTTGTTAATGACTTGGACAATGGAATGCAGAGTACTTTCTCAATCTGCCAGCCCTGCCAGAGTGAGAAGGAACACAAGGGCACGGGGAGGCAGGTACGGAACTCAAAATGATCCTGGGAAATGGAGATCAGCAGGGACAAGACCAGGGTAGTGCACTTCAGCAGGATGAATGAGCTGCATAAATACAGCATTGAAACATTTGGCTAAATGGTGTTTCTGTGTAAAAGGATTTAGGATTTATAGAGAATCATGATATTAATAAGAAGTCATTACTATAATATAAGATGATAGTTATCACCATCTTAACATGCCTGTAACACTTGTGAAATAATCTCCCTGCCTTACTTGGCAGTGGTGGGGCCTTTATTAGAAAACTGTTTCCAGTTCTATTTTTCAGGCAGCTGTGATTCCAATGAAGACAGCCCTCAAGAAAAACAGCAGGTCCAGAAAACATTGCTGAGAAAGAAGAAGGTAATAAAGAGGAACTAGAGTTGTTTAGCCTAAAAATAGAAAGAAGATGGATGTAATGAATCTTAAAATATACAGAATACTGTTTCAAGAAGAAAGGGAGTAATCTGTTATCTGTCTGGATGGAGCAAGTATGGGGCTTAAATTATAGCATGAAGGCCATAGAAGCTGCCAAGGGCTTCAGACTCTCCCTTGTAAGAAGTCTTTAAAACTTGCATTTAAGATTAGATTGATGACGCTGGTCTGTCTTGTATACCTGTGGAACAGGTATTTGCTGCAGAAAGGTGTTCTCAGTAACTTTGTGGTGATTTCGCCTCTGTGATTCTGTCCTCATTCTTCAATCTTGAATTTTGTTCTGTACCTCTTGATGCTTGTGCTGGTAGTGATACTGTATGGTGTTCTGTATGTTCTGTTACTGAATACTAATACTCCTGCAAGAACAAGGAACAATAGCCCAGTCAAAGTTGTATAGCCCAGTAGAAGTTATAAGCATCTATCCAATCAAAACCTATCATCAACTGGTGAAATTAGGATTCACAGTGTCATTTTCTTGTGAATGTGCAGAACAAATATATACTAAAGACAGTGTATTTTAATGTACTTGGGCTGGGTTCCTCTGGCATTTTCAAAATTCAGGAGGGGAACAAAAATACCCTGCCTCTTCATGGTGCCTTTTTTTTCACTGAGAAATGTAATTCATGAAGTTAACCAAAAATCAGATTTTCTGAGAAATATACAGCTTGAAAGCTGTCCAACTCATCCAAAATCCACTAAAGTTAGTGAAGCTTCTCCCTGTGGAGGTAATCCAAAATCCAAATGAGATAGTGATGGGAGTTTTGGCTGTTCTAACCTCCAATGTAAAGAAGCAATTAAAATCATGTGGAGTAAATTTCTGGCATTATTTTTTCCTGTAATAATTATTCATGCATTTGTCTTTATTACTGAGAGGATAAAATACTGTGCTCTAATATATAAACCGTGCTCTAATATATAAACCTACCCCTCTTTCCCATTAAAACCATCCTGATACTGGGAGGGTTTGTAAGCTCCTGAACAGGATTCGTCAACTTAAGGCAACAACAGCTTTCACTGCAGGTTCATCTTGATCAGACTGAAACCTTACCCAGCTGAACTAGCAACCCTGCACACTTTAAAAAAGATTCAATTTGTCAAATGTGGTTTTGGCAAGTCAAATTTTATAATGTTATGCCTATATCTATTCACTACTCAAAGTAAAGGCAGGAAAGTCAGATTACTTTAGCTTTCCAATGAAGAAGGAGGTAAAACCAGAATTGACAAGAAAAATCAACTTCCTCAAAAATCTTACATCTGTGTAAATACGCTTGTAACAGCGGAGAGGTCATAATTGCAGTGGTAGTTTCCATTTATAGCAGTTAAGTTTTTGAAACTTCCCACCTTTTAGGGTTGAGACTGTCCATGGTTGATGTATGCTGGAAGGAGAATTTTCCTTGGAGAACTGAATGGAGTTTTCAGTTCCGTTTAAACACCCTCATACGCTTCCTGGCTCAAGAGATGACTGGTTTTCATTTATCCACATAGAATCCTAAAATTGTGTAGTAAATGTTATCTGTTCTCTTGTGCACTCTCTTCTCCCTCAAAATCAGCTCCAAAAAACTAAATATGGGCTTGTCTAGTAAGTGTTGTAAGCCAGTAAAGGTTAATTTCAAAACACAGCATCTGAGAACTTTAGTGAGTGAAGGGAGAGAACACCAGCTTCTTCCTACCTCTGGTTATGAAAATACTTTCTCTTTAGATGCCGAGCAGCTATCACTGGATTCAATTAAAAAGCAAGGACTTGTATACTTAATTTCAAAAAGTGCTTATACCTGTTGCTGTTAGTAAAACTGGGAATTTACTTCAGCTTAAAAACATACAGACATGTTTTTCTTTATCGTGCTTGTAGTAAAAAGCAGAGAATAAGGATACAAATGTGTGTTTCATAAGAGAACAGAACGGCAAGACTTTACGAATTTAGCCCAGTATATGCTTAGTGAGACTGCAATAGCATGTTCACTCACAGGTTTAAATTAGTGTTTCCTGCCTTCCAGTTCACAGTCTCTCTTCACACCGTTCTCTTACAGAGGGAAAGATTTGTGAGGTAGAATGGATTGGGAAGCTGTGGTTAAAGGTAACCTTTACTTTCTCCTTCAGCCCCCCACCACCTTCAGTTCTGGGTTTGTTTCATCTGGTTTTGTCCCTTGAGTTTCACTGTATTGGGCAAACACTTGTGCAGGACAAGAGACAGGAATGGAAACAAGACTGATGGCTAAGGGGCAGAATTACCTCTTTTGGTGGCACTGCTACCTCAGACTGTCTTAAAGTGTTCTTGAAACTCAGCTTTCCGTTAAATGCACAAACTGTGTATTTGTGGCAGTCTTGGCTCAGGTCTCCAGGTTCTTTGCATGCCTTTTTTTACCCCCTGCGTGTTTTTGAACAGTACCTGTAGGTGTGGAAGTAATACTTGATTTTTTTTAGGCATGCTTCTACTAACAAGCTAGTTAACTAGGTTAGATGTCAGTAGAGATTTAGCAAGTATATCCTCATGCTTGCACTGTTGTAGGTCATGTGTCAGACTGCAGTTCCACTGTGCACGCTCCTACTGACCGGTGCAACAGGCAGCCCCTTTGATGGCCATGGGCTTCTCACACAAAGTCCTGTTTTGTGTGAGGATTGGAGAAGCCGTCTCTAGGATGTGGCTGGAAGTTTAAGTCAATAAAAAGGTTGCATCACTTTATTTGTCAGTATGACAGTCAGGTTCTCATGCATGACGAATACAACTTCTTGTGTACATCTTGTAAAAATTATTTCTAAAGATTTAGCTTAGAACACATGTAGGATTCTGAAGCTTATATTGATATTGTATGTAATAGCATAGGAAATAAGTATAAGTAGGAAATAGGAATTAAGTGTGGGAACAAAAGATGTTTCTTTAAAAGACTGGTGTGCCATATACATGTATTATCTCTAGTACTAGCCTATACTAATATGGCAATGTTTAATTGTAATTTTCTTTTGGAGTATGGAATATTACAGTTGTTTTTTGTCTTGTAGAGATGCTAACTTAAAAGCTCAGAGTTGATCTTAAAAGCAGTATTAGCCTCTCTAAAGTGGACATTTGGTATGCAGTGTCTGTGCTGTAGAGCTATGGTGAAGAGAGTTCACCTAAATGTGAATGATATTTGGAAAATAAATCTACCAAAAAGGGTGTTTTATGCAGATTTTGTCAGTCTCTTTTGGTGGAATTTGCCTCTTAAGCATAGGAGCAGGGAGAAACATCAGATGATGCAACTTGAAGATAGAGAATTCCATATTCATGTGGGCACAGCAGTCAGCAGGTAAAATGAAATGCAGGGAAACGTGTTGAGTGGATCATCACATATTCTGTACTTTATCTTGTATTTCTCATCAGCACCTCTTCTATTTCAGCGGAAACTATCTGTTTTGGATTTTTCTCTACTAGGTCTGCCTTATATATGCCTACAGAAAATAATTTTGTCCCCTAGAATAAGTTTTGTTTGGGTTTTTTCATTTATTTTTTGTTTGCTTGGGTTTTTTTAATGTATACTATAATATGCTTATTTTTTCTCAGTATTTTTGTAGGCTATATGAAAGATACAAAGGTAGATTTTCAGCCTGTATGGGTACAAACAACCCCAGAGTAACAGGAGAGTGAAGTGGATAAAGTGGCTTAATGTTAACTTCCCCTTTCATGGCCTTCTGGACAGTGGGGGGAGATCAGTGTCAGGATAGTAAGTTGTGATTTGGAAAAATGCAAGTTTCAGTGTTTCATAAAACAGTGGCCTTTTCAGGCTTGTATGGCCTTTTATGATAATAGCTTCTACCACTCAGAGATTAGTCAGAAAAATTTCTATCTCTTTTCCCCTGATCCTCAAACTTTAGGTCAAACTAATTAGGATAATATGCTCATTTCTTATTATTTAAATCCTCAGTTTAACTATCTCATCTTTTGACAAATAGGTATAATTAGTTCTGTTGTATAATTTATTAACTTTCCTATTAAGTTGTGTACAGATTAGTGAGGCACCAGGCATGCTGGCAGAAAAGGCTTCCAATTAGAAGGTGATAGATGGGTTTGTTGTATTTGATAAACAGGCTTTGTCATATTTTCAAATGAAACTGGAAGGAGCTCTTTTTATTTAAATCCTGTCATATCATGAGTCTCATCTGTATTGAACTAGAGTCTGTTTTATGCATTGCCATGATAGCTTTGCAAAAAGAGGAGGAGATTTAAAAATATTAATAACATATAAAAGAGAATTTTGAAACTTCTTAAGAAGGGCATAAAAAAAGGGTTAGAACAGGAGCCAAAAGTGGAATTTTGATCGTTGTCTTGTACAGCTTCCTGACAGGAGAACTGACATCTCATTATGTACTTGAAAAATGCCCCAGGAAGTGGGGAACACTAACGCGTACCAACCTGTGGCATGACTTCTGCTGATGCTTCCTCTTGCTCTCTGTTCACGTTAGGCAAAGGTAGGCATGAAGATGTCTATCGAAACAGAGCTACAGTGTTGGCAGCAGTGTCGTTGCTGTTAGAGCACTGCTATTTTTGGTGAAAACTCCCAAGAGATGGCATGGCTCTTGAAATTTCCATGCAGAAGAATATAGTGAATCCTCAAAGGATGTCCATAAGGTGGGGCATAGCCTACTGTATGTCCAGAGGGATGGGTCTGGCTGTGGCCAAATACACGTAAAGGGAAATGGTGGTTAAATGAAAGTGAGCTTGTGACAGAGTTGAAAAATCATGTCTCCTGAATCATGGTCCTGTGCCCTGGCTCTGTTCACTTTGGAATACTCTTTTCTCTGTAGGTGTTTACACACAAAATAATACCATAGGGTATAATGATAAGAGGAGTCACATGAAAATATACTGTTATTAAATAATCTCCTTACCAATTTGTGTTTAGGATTGTCCCTATTGTGTATCATTATAGAGCAGAAAGATTTCTGTTGTTTACATTCCTCACCAAAAGCAAAGCTACTGATGTTTCTTAAATCATCTCTTTCCTTAACTTGAAGATAAACGGCCGAACGCTCCATTCAGCTTAGCATTGTAAATCCAGACTAATTCAATCAAAATAAATGTATTTTGGTTTTAGAGAACTGGGACCAATAGCTCTTTTCCATCAGTTCTTGTGCTGAACTTTCTTATTCTGCATCTTTTTTCATGTTTTTAATTTCTCAAGTGAGATCTTAATTGGCTTTGCCAGTTGGAAATGAGCACTTCTAAACCCGTGTCAAAAGCATCATCATCTGAAATACTTAGATAAGTTACTAGATATTTATTTCTAATGCTAGGGCTTTTCTCTAAAGTGGTTTTGGTTTGTTTTGTTACTTTGTTTTGGGGTTTGGTTTTTTTGGTTTGGTGGGATTTTTTTGTGGGGCTGGTTTTTTGGTTTTTTGTTGTTTGTCTGTTAGTTTTGTTTTGTTTTTTAGAGGGAGAAGGCACAATTGTTGGGTCAGATTGTACATCCTTTTTTTTTTCTGATCTATTAAAACCTGCCATGATTTCCAATCTTTTTTTGTTCTGCTACTGACTTACTGCACAGGAGTGGATCTGACTTCCTGAGATAATTTATCTTTCTGCTATTTCACTTGACTCTGTAACTTTGTCAGTTCCCTTCAAGGGTTTTATTTACTTTGGAAGTGTTTATATGGTAGGCAACTTTTTTTTTTGCTTTCATTCGTATCCATCAGATTGGTTTTCATTGCGCTTACAAGAACAGTTTTTCCTTTGACCTTAAGGATGAAGGGTTATTATTTCAGCCAGTATTTCTGGTATAGCTTCATCCCCTAGGAATTTTTCTAAAGGAATAAGCTTAGAGTATGACTGCCAACATTAAGTATCCAACTCGGAAGGAGTACTTGAAAGTAAAGGACCCTTGGCTGCTGCTTCTCTCTCTCTTTTCAAAGGAAGAGGTAATAAAAGTTCTGCCTGTTTGACTACCTGCAGAAAGCTAAAATATCTGGGTGATCGGAGGTACAAAAACTGGAGTGACTGATGAGCTGGGCGTGGAAGTGACTTGAGGTGATATAGGTTGTCACGTTCTAGTAAGATCACCAGCACATTTTCTCCTTACTGACACTTCATACACACATCAAATGCTGTCTGTGGAACTTGTCCAGTTTCTTGCAGAGAGAGTCAAAATTTTGTAATTAGACTTTAATCTTCCATGTGGCTTGTACTAAACACTAAATACAGATGTTACCAGACTTACCTAGATTATCAACTGGGAATTAGTGTGGCGCTAAGATATCAACAGATACGAGTAGTTTTTGCTAATAGACAGAACCCATTTCAGACCCAGGGAGAGATTTTTATCAAATGGGATACAGCAATAACTATTGAATGGTTTATCTTAATAGTTCAGACTTCCTCTTGCTATATTCATTCATACCATGACTTTTTTGCTAAACTTGAACATGGCTTTGCTGTACTGTGGATGCTCCTGAAGAACCTAGCCACCAGGTAACATAGAGTCCTATGGTCTGCATGTCAGCATCATACCAATAGATATGGAACAGGACTCCTTTTCAGGTCCAGTGTAGCCAAAACCCCTGTTTCGGTTGTAGTTTTTCTCATTTCTCCTAGTAATTTCTCTGAGGCTCTTTCTAGCATATATGCTTTCTAGCATATGCTGTTTGGTTGCCATGGTAACAAGTATCTGTCTACCTGATTGTTCTGTTGCTGTTTTGACTTTTCTTATGCCTTGCCCATCACCGTCATGTTTTTTCACCTTAACAGCATAAGGCTGATTTATTCTAACATCAGACATTCTCTTGCAGTAGCTAAAGGCTCAGTGCTTTCTGTCTTGTTTATTTTACAGGACCCAGCTTGGGCTGTTGGTCAGAAAGAAAGAGGAATAAGTATGTCCTTTCCTTTGTCAACAGGGTTTTTTTTAATTGACAGTTCTCTGATAGACATTTATTCTCCAAATATATTTTGAGAAATATTGTCTCTTTTTTCACCTCACAGAGACCATGGGTTCAGGGCCTTGATCTTACTACTTGGAATCTCCTTTGAACTTTTCCTGTGTCTTAGCCCCTGGCCATAAGGTGGGCACAGGAGTGCTCCCCTGTACTGGAGAGCTCAGATGCTGAAATAATAGAGACTATGTAAGTAACCAGCTTGCCTCAAATTATGACATGGGGAGTTACTAAAGCAAGGCTTTCGTGTAGATCTAATTGTAAATGTGTAAATATTTTTTTGACAAAGTGTCCAAGATTCCTGTGAAAGGATGATAGAACTCATTTGGCAAAATGGCCAAATATTTTTCAGTTATGAACATAAACCTGCGCAACTCAAGGGAATTTTCATTTCAATTACTTTAATACACTGTATTAATGAGTCTGGAAGCGTACTCTGTTCACTGAATTAACTTATTAGATGCAGCTTGTAAAGGGGCAGGTAATTCAACTAGAATGAGGCTAACAGGAGCGTGGCTGTCACCTGCTTTATAATACTACCGCAGGTTTCTGTATCTTCTTAGCCAAGTGTATTTAAAGGCTATGTTGCAGAAGTTGTAGAAAAAAGTTAAAAGGCATATAAAGAAATGATACATTGCATGTATACAATCATCAAATGTATACAGTCATCAAACACAGCCGCTAAAAATGTCTCTTGATCTTTTCTTTGTCTTCCGAAGTAGTAGTTCAGCCTCTTTGGATTGCTCTGGCTATTGCTGGTGTTAATGCAATAGGCATGAACAGCATGTATTGTGTGTTCTTCTTGCTGCTTGAGGAATCAATTACCTGTTCTTACAATGGTTCAAAATATCCTCTCCAACCTTATGATCATTCTTGATCTAGTGGGTAAGTTGTCCTTGCCATAACATCTTACAAACTAGTGCACACAAAATAGGAGAGGAGGACTGTGTTTGGGTTTTGGGGAGTAAATGATTCTCTTAATTTGGCAGTTGAGCTTGGAACAAATGGACAAGTGGCAGACTTGAATTTTTCTGTCAGAGAATTTGAGCCATTGTGTTCCCTGAGAGTGTGCTTATTGTGTTGTATATTTGAAGGTGATAAGCCCTCATTCTTTTTAGGTAGAACTGTTTAATTTTGAATAAGTGGAGATAGAGCAAACAACAACAAATATTTCTTGTTTGATCAATAAGGACTTGTACTCATGTGTATTGTCAACATGGTCAAGGAAGGTTTTTATGGTATTGGGTTGGTTTTTTTTTCATTTTTACTATTTTTTGTTTATTAACAGCAGAAAATGGCTGGTGGGAGAGGCTACAAGATCCATTTCTCAGTATGGTAGCACCTGATGCTTTAATTAGAGGGAAATAGTATCTCTTAAGAAAAGGAGAGAGGTCAGGATGAGTCTTCCATATCCTGAGGACGTGCCTTAAGCACTGAGTTGATGGTAAAAGAGAGCTAATGCTTCTTACTCCAGTAGCAGTTCTGTGTTTCTGCTCTGAGAACTGGTGTTCCCGAATCCGCATCTGGGGATGTAGATTTCATTATTCTTGACTAAAGTATCTCAACACTACTTGTTAATCCCTTTTTTAGATGGAGAATGAGAACACTGAGAAATGGTAATGGTGAGATCTTGTCCAGAACCTAAATCATAAAAGTATCTTTTTTGCCTCTTCAGATATGTGCTGAATCTTAATGATTCTAATGCAGATTCCCACTCACTGCTGCGTGTCTGAACAGGACTTCTTCTAGATGCTGCTCAGCTGTGGTTCAGAAGGAACTGTCACGGCATATACAGCGACTGTTACAGCAAATACATATTAGCTGTATTTGCAAAGTGTGAACTTCTTCCTTGTAATTTTCAGCCCCTCTAGACAGACAGACAGACAGAAAAGTTTGCCTTAAAAGTAACATCAGAAGCAGCATTATAGTATTACGCAGTTGTTGTCATTTTGTGGCTTTCATATAAGAAATGTTTTGTTGATTTTTGCGTACTGAATTAATTGTAGTTGTAAAAAAAATAGATGCCTGTCTGGCACTTGCAATGAGATAAATGCAAAAATGATTCAAGAATAATAATTTTAAAAAAACCAAACCCACCACCACCACTCACCCCACCAAAAAAAAAAACAAACCCAAAAAAACCCCCCAAAAAAAAGGAACACACTTGGACTTCAGTGCAGTTAGGTGTACTGATTGGCTCTGGAGTATTAAGTTTAGAAAAATCTAATCTTCATATCACTAGACAGCTTTACTTCACTGTGATTTCAGGGACAAATACTTTAGAGACTCGTGAGGCTTCTTGTATTTTAATGTTGATGAAAATGTATATGTAAGGATAAATTACGATCTGCAAAGAAGACATCAACCTTCAGTCTCCATTTTGAATGTAAAAAAAATTCTTCACCTGCTCCTAGCAGGAACTGCAGTTGCTTTCAAAGATGATTGACTTATGCTTGGGTTTTTTCGTGTGTATTAACAGACTCTTTAGTGTTTTATGTTTTGGTGATCTTGGGAAATAAAATATTCAGGCATTAAGGTGAGATTTCAGGCAAATTTGAATATCCCTTAAATGGGTGCCAATTACTGCAGTATGTCTCCATGGCAATTTTTTTTTTTTTTAATTACTGCAGGTATTTATTTTGGTTGTTTCCCTATGTGTGTGTTTATTTATTTATTTAGGCGTGGCTTCATTTCCACCGCTTCAGGCCAGCCTGACATGCTCTAAATCATTAACCCTGTGCTCCAGGGAACTTACCCTTATGGCAGCATCTTTGATATTAGATTGGATCCCTTCCGGGCAGAATTTAATTGACTGGATTTCTAGGGGGAGAGCTGGTTCCCTCAGTCTCTTGCTGCTACATCAGGCCATGATTGTTTCAGCAGCTGATTTAGAAGCCAAGTTTCTGCTGTTATATGATAGCAAAGGGAGAGCAGGCAGTGAATCAGAGGGCACAGGTTGTGCTTTGAAGTGTAAGCTGATATGTTTCTTCATTTAGGTATATATTTGCTCTAAATGTACTGGCACTTTATAAGTATTCATACCAATAAAAGCAGCATGAGATGCATGAATACAATTTTATGGCACTTGATTGTAGATTACAAGGGAACCTGGAATCCTCTCCATAGTAAGTCATGGAGACAACCATTACAGCAATAAGGTGATGTATCTTACCTTAAGCTTGAGTTCTGTGACTGGGGTTGTGATTGCTGGCAGGTTCAACCTCTGTTCCAACTTACAGAAGAAACAGAGGGTATTGATGTTTTTTTCATCTTAGTCATGGCTGTAGAATCATTTCTTACACAAGCAGCCCCTCTGAAGTTAATGGAGCTGTTCATAGATGTTTGCTTATTCAGGCACTTCGTTCTCAGTGAGCTCTTCCAGAATCATCAAAGTCTTTGTTACTAAAATACAGAGAAATGGTGAGGAGAGTGGTGGTAACGGGTATCCACACACAACTTCCATGAAAGCTAAAAAGTTGTACCCTTAGTTTGGTATTCTTAGTAACGAAACACAAGTGTTCCCTATCCTGTAAGTGTTTCAGGGTAAGGCAAGACTTAAAGTAAAACCCGAAAAAGCCAGGAAGTTCACTGTCGGGTTATTTAAGACAGATATAACAAGAAGGGGAACCCCAGGTTTTGTCTTTGTATTTCAGGGTATATTTTTCTGTCTACCTCTGTTTAGATATGTCACAGCCATTCTGTGTAGCTTAGGAAGCCACTGGATATCTGACATGTTCTGTAGATATTCAGTTTTTTGACTCTGTGTGTATGTACAGGATAGGATTGGTTTTTGTAACAGTATGAATCCAGTATTGGAAAGTCTAATAGAAATGAAATATTGTCTGTGCTGCCCCTTTCAAGAAGCTGAAGGGGTTTCTAGCAGTGTTCCAGAAGTTAAACAGAGTATTAAAAAGGACACCATAACCCAGAAAACAAACGAAGCATTAAATTGGCAGAATCTTCCTAAACCTTTGAATTACTCTTTTATGTAATTATTCACTAATTATTCAATATTTTACTTAATAGCTGCTTTTTGGAGGGGTTTGACTCTATCGAGACTTGCAATGACTTCAGTTTTCACGTTGGGTATTTGTATGTTTTTTTTATTTGGTTTTGGGTTTTTTTTTTTTGGTGGAGTACCTGTGCTAATCCAAACTTTTCTGATAACTGTTGTTCTCTTTCTAGGTGTTTCTTAAAGATTTTTCCCCTAGAAACCCTTTCAGTTCATGTTTTAAAGCCGTTAGCCAATCTAAAATGTAATTGCTCTGACAGTAGTGGTGGACACATGCAGGTGGAGTATCTATCCTTGGGCCTCTGTTACTCGTGCAGGTGAACATGAGCAGGTGTATTTGTCAAGCCAGTATGGGGTCCTGTTTCCTAATCCTTGTGAAGCCATCACTGACAGGAAGGAGGTGATGCAGCTACATAAAATGTATCTGTTTGAACATTTCACAGGTAGAAATGACGACTGGGAATTTGCTTTGAAATGAAGATTAAAAAAACCCTTTGTTATGAAATGTGTGGTCAGATTGGTAACACACCACTTGACAAACTTGCTGCCTTCACTAGAATCAGAATTAGGTGAACTGGATTCTGTGATGTCAGACCAGACTCTCAGGAATCCCTGTCATTGACGTGATGCCCTTACAGCCTTAATGTATGAAACATGATTTTTTAGCTGGCATTAATTTGGATGGTTAATTTGCATGTTCTGAGATGACCTGTATCTGTGAACAGCTAACAGAATTTCACCTTTTTGCTCATGTTTAGATGGATTACTCTCCTTTTTTCCTTATCTAAATCTGGGGTAGTTCCACTGTTATCTACGAGCAGTTTTCATTAGAGGAAAAATGGCTTTATATTTTTCAGACAGTAATATGTGCATCCGAGTAAAATGTGAAGTTGAAAGAGTTGAGAGAGAGCTGGCTGCATCACTTGATCTCTATCTGAATGTTACCGGCATGATTATCACAGTGCACTGACTCAGTGGGGAGGGATGATGTGCAGACAGCAGACAGGATTTACATTTGTTGGGGGGGAAAAGTGAAAAATTTCTCAGCAATTACTGTAGGTCTTTACTAGATTTTGCTGAATGGTGCAAATGTAACACTACAAAGCTTTTTTGGTAGTTTGAGTTCAGGGAAAGGAGAGTGTGTGGAGGAGAGCACATGTGGGGGTAAAAATGAGGAATCTTACAGATTACTGTTAAAGCTGTCTGAGGGATGGGGAAGCATAGAAGTAGAAAAATGGGTTTCTTGATTTGCCTCTGCCCCATAGATCTCTGGAAAGGTGAGGGAGCAGAACCTGGTCCCACAGTATCCAGCATCTTTCTATGTTCTGTCACTGTAGTGAGTGATTGGTACACAATGAGGGGAACTGGAGCAGCAAGTGAACCTTTGTTCTGCAAAGATAAATTCAAGATAACAAAAGAGTGAACAACAGTCATCAGAGCAACTGTGGGGGATTATAAAAAAATGCAAAAATTCATGGAAATCCACAAAAAAATAATTAAAAACTCCTATCTATAAAAGAGTCCATCTGCTTGGAAATTGCTGCAGTGTGACCCCAACACTGGCTGGGTGCAGGTTTTACCTTTCTGTGGCTTTTTTCTGTTTCCTCTTCTGCATGTGTTTCTGCATGCATTTCTCACCGGCTGCCTACAGACCTGCTCTTCGCAATCCTTGCTCTGTCTAGATGAGCCTTGTCCTGGGAGAATAAAATGGGCAGGATATCATTAGGCTGGAGAGAGGAGGACTTCAGAACTTACTGCAGGGGCACCTGTTAACATTGCGATTATTGCACCAGCAGGAAGGTGGGAGGCATAAAACCAGTATCTCATTTACAGAAGCCCTTCAGACAAGTCTCTTGGGACAGATGAAGTTCTTCAGTTAGCAAAGGTCCAAATGTTTTCAGAAAAGCTTTCAGGTATTTTTCCCTAAATAACTCCCGTGTCAAGATTTAAACTCTGTCCTTCTTCCCTCCCCAATATAACATTAGAAAGTTCTTTGAGGCGATCACCTTAAGATCTGCAACCCCAAATTTACTGAAAGCTTCTAAATTACAGGTTTTAGGGTCTCTCACATCTGCCATGACTTAAGTCGAAGCCCCATCATTTTACACTAACGCCCATTATTTTGCTTCCTTTCTTTTACCATCACTTACACAGCAGCAGCTGTGAGATTTGCAGCGAGAAAAGGTGTCAGATACTGAATCAACTAAGTGAGGTATTTAATATTTTATGAATTTAGGTCTTTAGTGTTCATTTCTCTTGCTTTTTAATTTTTATTTAGGAAAACAAGTGGAGTCATTCATGTTGCCTAATGTTTTACAGCAACAGCATCTGTTATATTCCCCTTCTTCTGTTTTTTGAGGATGTAGGCATATCACATGTGGCACTTAGAGCTGCATTTAACCTAAATTACAGCTGATGTACAATTTGTGTTTCTCTGCCTGACTTTCGAAATAATTATTAGAGATTAATCTATGTTCACCAGGATATTTTTTTTTCTGCAGTGGGGTTTTCTTTTCTGTCCTGTATGTTTTTGTTTTCCTTCTGGTATAAGGTAAACTCGGCAGCATTTGAATCAAATGAGAAATGTGCTACGCTTAAAATTGGGCAGTATAAGTTTGTTTACCCTTTTCTATTCTCTACCATTAGGCCTTTATAACAGGCTCTCATAACTTCCCATCTGGATTACTGCAGCATCCTTGCAAGCTGCTGTCAACGCTGTATCACCCTCTTCCAGTGTATCTGAAAATGCAAGAGCTCTGCACATCCTGCCTATGATGTCTTCCCCTAAATGAACCCCGTCTTTATGCTTCATCAGATTCTTGTTTTGTTTTCTCCTGTTTACATCTTGTGCTACTCAGTTTCTTGTTTATATCATCTTTTATTGCATTGTTTGTATTCTTTCTACTTCACTAATGATCATAACCCCTTTCTTTTTTTCTGCCAGTTAACTGTAGCTTTCTGCCGTATTACTCCGTTTGGAGGCTTTCTGTGCAGAATCACAGTGCTGCTTATCTCATCATTCAAAATCCATACTGAGACCCAATTCTTCTTCAAGGAAATTCTTCTACCTGTAGTGCTTGTTTCAACACAGATAATGAAACAGTGAAAAATATTTAACTTCTCTGGATAATAATTTAATCTTGCTGTATTCCCAAGAATCTTCCCCTCTGATCTTCTCCAATTGTCTATTGTTAGCCGACACACTGAATCACAACTGTGATTCTGTCATGGTTCTGAGTGTATTGCAGATTTGAGTTCTGTGTTCATGTGAAGTCGAATTGACGCTAATGGTCACATTCATAGCAGTTTGTAGGTGGGTGTCTTTATGGGCTCTTCATAATATGAATTATGCATCTTCGTCTGCATTACCTCTTTGGCACCAAAACTAATAATAGAACTAACAGGGAAGATTTATGTTTTAGTAAACACAAAGTTAAACTCATGAGATGGTAATACTTTAGAATTTTAAATGCTCTAATGTCAAAATTATATTTGTAATTATATCCATTTTCAGGACTCTGATTCCAGATTGTTGAGGATACCGTTGAAGTATACAGTTAAACTTTTTGATGAGGGATGAGTGAAATCTAAATTTTCTGTGACATGGAAAATGACACCAGTCAAGGATTAATATTGGCGAAATGGATAGTCTGATTTTGTACCTCTTGAAGAGAATGCTTGTGAAACTTTCACCGCTGCTGTACAGGACTGCCCTCAGCTAACACTCATCAGTGAACTTTACAGCTCCACAGTCTCTTCTGCTTGGCTGTGAAATTGGTGCTTATGTGCTGTTCTGGTGCTGCTGCTACTGCCAGTACCGTTGAGTTGGCTTTCATTGTGATATGAAGTGAGCGGGAGAATTTCTCGCTTATTACATCTCTTAAATTCAATTAGTGCCCCTTATACCATGGGAGGCCATTGCAATATCTGAAGTGGAGGAAAAAAATATTCTTGCAGCCCTCTCTTGTTTGTACTGCTTAGTATTTTCCTAGAGCCCTGCTCTGAATTTAAATTCTGTTCACTGCAAGTGTCACAAATCAGCAGTTGTTAGAATGCATTATGAAGAAATAAACATTTATCAGATTGCCTTTTGAGAAGGTGAATAATTTAGCTAGAAAAATTCCAGCAACAACAAAAGCATGCTGCTGACTGACAATTTATTTTATCCCTTTGAGATGCAAGGAGTTGTTGCATGCTGAGTGAATATCGATCTGCTGTATACAGATAAATGAAATTCCACTTACAATTTTTTGGTTGCTCACTTGTCACCAATTAAAATTGAAGAGCATGGTCATGCACCAAAAATATTAATTAACTCTCTTCAGTTTCTGGTTATCTGCTGACCCAAGGGACTATGGGCTGGTTTGTTTGATACAGCTGCGTCTCGCCTTCCCTCTACGTAGGAGCTCTTTTCTGGCTCGTGTCATTCCTTTCCACTACTTTTTGTGAAGATGATGATGAGTAAGGTAGGGGGAAAAAAAATAAATTACTCGTTCCTTCCTCCCTCTACTTCCTTTTAGATGTATCTGATCATTGTTTTTATTTTTGTTGGATGCCTTATAGCCACTGTTCCCCACTACTAACTACACAGTCAGTGGCCATATTTAGAAGCTGCCTCTTTCCTGTGTGTGCAATCGTGTTATGAGGCGTAAACTGAAAAAAAAATCTGTAACCAAGTAAAAAATGAACTTCTAAGTAAAAGATTTGTTCTTTGGATTATCAGCTTTCATAAAGTCACAGGAGTCCTAACAGGAATTTAACTGATTGCCAGAAACTTGGGTAATACTACAGGAAGAGGAGAAAATAAATGATGGAATGAAAGCTAAGGATTAAGGTCAGAAGGAGCACTGAGTTTGTGGGTCAGAGTATCTGGTCAGCACACCAACAGAAGCATCTGCACTTTTCATGATGTTTCTATCCACTGCTGCGGCAGAACTTGAACAGCCTGCAAGGAGGTTGGTCAGCGGAGAATTAAGAAGCCGTAACAGCTGTCCTAATCTGAGTCAGATCTCTGGCTTCTTACCTTCCCTCACAATTAGGGGTTCTAAAAATAACGGCTTAAGAGACAAGGTAGAAAATAAATAAGGTGATGAGGCTGTATTTTGAGCAGTTTCATCTGCAAATCCCGAGTGATTCTGCTGACATCCAATTATACAAGTGTAATGGAGATTACACATCATCTAGGCCTTGATTTGAAAATGA
This sequence comes from Arenaria interpres, assembly GCA_013399435.1. Taxonomy (NCBI): domain Eukaryota; kingdom Metazoa; phylum Chordata; class Aves; order Charadriiformes; family Scolopacidae; genus Arenaria; species Arenaria interpres. Next base: position 191,891 of record VXAK01003700.1, on the reverse strand, counting down.
CATTTCAGTGTTTTGGCAGCTCTAAAAATACTGACATTTCTAGTAGCTGGAGGCCATGAAAATATTGATTCAGCAGCAGAATTGTTTTGTAAAGCAGTGATAGTTGGCTGGCTTCTGAACTGTAGCATGTTGCTCCAGGCTCTACAGTATATTACTAACAAGGAAGGAGTAAGGCCATTGAAAGCCAAACATGTGTTGGTGGGGAGCATTCCTGAAGGAATCAAATATGTCATCTACTATTCGTGAAGTATTGTTGCAGCTTTTGTGACTAGACATCCTATTGTCAGATAACTTGACAAAAAAATGTGTATTGATAAAACCAGAGTTGTCCTGTAGCTTAAGCTAATACCAAGCAGAGGAGAGGTCCCCAGATTCTTCTTCCTAAGGGGACCTATTAAATGAGCATCTGTTAGCTGTAAAAATTCTGCACACTGAATGTTAAAATATAATAAAATCCACAGCATTTGGGAAAATTAAAATAATAAAATACCATTGGACAGAGTAAGCTTACTTGTCACTGTCAAATTTGCATGAATCTGAGCTGTACAAAACAGAGCAGAAGCACTTACAAGTATTTACAGTGTGTGGGCAATGTAGTTATCTTTTTCATTAGGAGAGCAGTAGGGGAAAACAACAACATACCTTGGGAAAAATGTGCTTCATTAACAGTGTTTTTTTCCGAAAAAGCTTATTCAACAACTGCTTCCGTGCTCCAACAAGTACTGAAGTAGATCATTGCCGTGCAGGAAGAGCATTTGGGGAGCTGGCATGCCTTGAGTCTGTGGGTATCAGAGTAAAAGAGGCAGCCCAGCTCCACTGCTGACACAGGCTACTTTATTTCTGTTGTCCTCATACTCAAAGAAATGAAGGGGAGATGAGAGTGAGGAAGGAATCCCTTTACTGTGCTGTTGTCATGCTGTTGTAACAAGAATTTAGATAGACTGTTAGTATGTGACATGCTCCCGTTTATGCAATGCACTTCACTGCATTTACTGTTCGAGCAGGAATGTGTCCTAAGCCTCTCTCTCCCTCCTGCTCTCTCCACAACTCCATTCTGCTCCCATCCTGTCCTCTGGTTAATGTATGCTTCATCACTAAAGAAAAAAATAACCTACGTTTGGGGGTAGTTTTTGATTTGCGTGTCTAGGAGGATTGCAACCCTCCTTTTAATCCAAAGGAACCAGGAAGGTCTTAGTTTATTGCTTCTGAGAAGCCAAAGTTAGAGGTCTAGAGTCTTTGTTCTCTTCTGGTTTACTCCTGCCCTCTCTGGAGCTGGTGATTTCAGAGAAGGGGGAGAGTTCAGCGCCAGGATAGGGCAAATTTGATAGAGGGGTGTCATGGTTTAGCCCCAGCCGGCAGCAAAGAACCACATTGTCGTGGCTCACCCTCAAACTCCCGTCTGCAGTGGGGGGAGAATTAGAAGGAAAAGGCAAAACTCATGGGTTGAGATAAGGCAGTTAAACAAAACAGCAAAGAAAAGAGGAAAACAACAACAATAATACTGATAAAGGAATATACAAAACATGATTAATGTACCACTGCTCACTGACCAAACTCTTGGTGACTCCTGCTCCCTGCCCCACCAGCTCCCCGGCAGGGTGTTGCATGGTATCCAGTACCACTTTGGCTAGTTGGGGTCAGCCGCACCAGCTGTGTGCCTTCCCAGTTCCTATCCCCACTGGAACCAGGACAAGGAGTCACTTCAAAACCCTGCTGAACAGGACAAAGTCCAACGCTAACTAATGCAGTTGTGCTGGAGTTCAATCAGTTTTCTGGATCTATTATTTGAAGATCAGTATTAGCAAGTCTCTACAGGCTGTTCATCCAAATGTGAGCATTGATAATATCTATAGTATGAGGGAGTTGGAGGTGAGGGAAGGGGAAGAGAGACAGGAGAGTGTGATTCAGCTCCTGTTCCTATGGTAATAGCTAATCCTCCTGGTATCTGAACAACATGATTGCTCCCGCACCGGTAATTTAAAACTTGATGAGCCATCAATGAAACTGCCTTGCAAGTAGCACACAAATCAGAAGTCAAAGCCAATGATTCTAATGATCATTTCTTTTCCGCCTAAAAGTTGCTTGTATTGTGGGGGCAAGATACTTATGCTACTGTGTTACTCTCCTACTGCCACTATAGTTGCATAGAAAGAACTTCTACTTCTCATTCGTTCTCCATTTTACATAAAATCAAAAGCAGAAATATATTCCCTTCTCCAAACTAAGTGTAACGTTAGAACTTCAGAGGGAGGTGGTCTGAGCTGACTTTGAGGGAATCCACCTGGGTGGCATCTAAAGCTGTAAAATATTTTATATTATGTATTGTACCAGACAAAAAATTTCCCTTGTTAATTGATAGGGGACGATTTCAGGAGCTTGTCTATAAAATTTTACGAAGTAGTTCCAGAGGATGTAATGGATACAAATTGCGGAGAATACATTAGTGATGGCCCAGGTAAGGGAGACTAAGATTTCAAGCTATTACAGTAGTATGAGTTAGAAATTTAATGATCTACTTGCATCTTTTTATTGAAATGAACACTTGAAAACCACCAGAAAGAATTTATATTATGTGACTTAGCTGTTCTAAAAACGTTAACTAGAACAAGTTTTTTCAGTTGTTTGGTGTTTTTTTTTTTTTTTTTTTTTTTTTTTTTTTTTTTTTTTTATTGCTTTCTTGAGGAAGAAATCTGGGTAAAAGTCCAGAAACCACTGGAAGGCAGTCTGGAAGTTGAAGGACTTAGTGTCAAATCTGCTTTTTGTCCTTGTGAACTGATACTTTCCCCTAGGACTCCTCTCAGCACAGTAAGACCAAACTCTTTGTGAGGCCCCTAGGATCTTAAGGATTTTTTTGTTGTTGTTGTTTTGTTTAGGATAATTTAAATGTCTGTCTCACTGTGTCTGCCCCTCTTTCTCCTCTCTCTTGGTGCATGCTCAGTTCTTGTCTGTCTGTGAGGTGGTAGGTGTGCCTGTCGCAGCCTGTGTGCGGACTGCAGAGATGCTTTTAGGATTGAGGTAGAAAAAGCTGCATTATTGGAAGGAAAAAGTAAAGGAGGAGACCTTGTCCTCTTTGCTTAGTTTATTAGCATATGGTTCCTGTCCTCTCCAAGTCCAAGTGATCTCCCAAGTTTTTGTGGTAGGGTAGAGGGCAGGCTGTGTAAGGGGAGCTGGAGAGCTCCTTGACTGTGTCTTCCAGTCCTATATATCAATGAACACTTATTTTTTCAGCCCAAACCTTCTATGTTCTCATGAATAGCATACTCCTAAGTTCAGGTTTGATTGTTCATCTCAGAAGATATGGACCACGTCAGGCCTTTCGATTTAAACCCTTAGAAAAAGAAACTCCTAGAAAGTTGAAGAAAATGGAGATCACAAAAACTGTTCTCTACTAATGGGGTTGCTTTCTGCTTACAGTCATACAGCTGAGGTCAGGCTCTAGTCTTATACTGTCTTTGCCTCTTGCAGTTTGAATTGGAAACCCAGCATTTTTTTCCTAAGAGAAATTTTGATACTGAAGTTTCAATTGAAACTTCATATCAAAAGATAGAAGAAAAGCTCTTTCACAAAAAATAACTGCGTTTTCCTCCAAATGCCAAGGAAGTGGTTCAGAAACATACCATGAAATTGAAATTTCTCAAAGTGCCTCTTAAATCTTAGCTGCAATTACTGTAATTCACAATAATAGATCCAGTACTATTTTTAAAAGCTTTTGAAGGTTGCAAGTAGCATCCATAAATTGTGGGTTGTGGGCAATCTATGAAACCATAGGTTTCCAGGGCTTTTATTTAAATGAGAGAATGAGAGAGAAAGATGTAATAAAAGTACTTATGAAAAAACATGAAAGTTTATGTTGTGCAGAACACTAACAAAAAAAGGCAAGAAATGCCTGAGCCTTTGTAAAAGTTGTCTTCAGGTTGGACAAGATTTTGCAAGTCTGGAATGAGCCTCTTTCAATGCAATAGTTCTTTTTCTAGAGACTGGTTAAAATGGTAGCTTGCTGGGGGAGAAACTGTAACAGTTGGGAGAATATGAGGACAGATCTACAACAGCCAGAGGAGCCTATTTGTGCTTCTCTGTTTTGGTACAGAATTTGGTATTAAGGTGGGGTAGGTGAATGGATCATCTACTTGAACATTTTCCACCCCCACCCCGAAGTGATACTCACATGAGCCATACACTCCCCTTTGAGCTTGTACCCTACAAAGGCGTGTGGAACTAGACTGTACTCAGCTTCTTCTGTAGCCTGGGGTAGGTAAATGTATGCTCATGGAAGATTTTTCATGTGAAGGAAAGACTGTTAGTGCCTGTGTTACTGTGCGCGCTCTCTCTCTGTCCGTGCTGTGGGTTGGCTGATACAGGCTACAGTCTTTGTGAATGTGTAGAGAAACATCTGTAGACTGTAGAAGAAAAAAAGGATGTTTTATTCAGTCACCTCACAGTAAAAGTTATTAAACAATTTAGAGCAATATGCTTAATTGATAGAAACTGGTATAGCTTTATACACTTGATGAAGCCACTCAAATTTACTTCCTTAAAGGTTCTTTCCTTTTAATCTGCGTCTTGGGATCACCCACTCTACTTGGAGGTTTTTTGATAGGTTATACATCCCTAGATGAGAATGAAAGTAGGCCTGAAAATGTGGATAAAAACTAACAGTGGCCTAACCCGTGGGGAGGCAATACAGAAGAAGAAAAATCATGTGGTTCTTTCTATTCTGAGTAGGGCTATAGACGAAAAGAGAAAAAAAAAAAAGTGATCCAGCATGGAATGTTTCCAAGAGAGGTGCCAGGAGGAACTTTGTATTTCACAGTAATTTGTTTGCTCTGTTAGGGGTGGGAGGAAGGTGGTTAGAGTGGAATATTGGAAAAAGAGAGGGAGTGATGGGAAATGGCCACCAAAAGAGAGCACTAACATGAGTGATATTCGTAAAGGGCCCAGCAATTGTAGAATGGTAAATAACAGCAGAAACTGCTGATCAGAGGACTATTTTTTTCACTTGAAAAGCAGAGCATGAGAAAGGGATGTGTTTTTAATATGCTTAAATGAGTAGTCATTCTACTTCTAGGGCATAGAACCGCTCTGGGAAAGATTCAAACGAGTTGAAGGATTTGTGGGAATATTAGTCCCATGAGCCCCTCCCTGGAAGCATAAGAAATTATTTGTGTTTCAACAAGAAAAACAGTACTAATAGTAGAGACTACTTGGTTAGGATGCAGTGGCTATTAGAAGATACACAATTCAGGAATGATATTGAGGTGTTGGAGGAAGTCCACAGAGTAACTTTAAATACATATTACAGTAAGAGATTCAAGGAGTACAGTCCATTGTCTTTATCAAAGAGAGAACTGGAGGGGAATTTAATCAGTGTTGTATGTAAGGACTGAGACAACAAAAGTTTCTTTATTTTACTGCATAGATGTATAATCAGATACATACTCAGACTTAGAAATAAGGTGCGTTGATTTAGTAGTACAGGTAATTAACCTGCTGAATAACTCACCGATGCTGTCACATTCTCTGGCATCTTAATTCAAGTTTGGAAGTGATGTTCAAGGGATGCTTGCTTAGGAAGGTACTAGAACCTTTCTCAAGCAGGAGGCCAGATAAGATAGGCAGACTGTTTGTCTTCATAATCTCCATCTACATGATTCAAGTATGTTGTATATTTGTGACGTCCATTATGGTTGTGAGATAATAGAAACAGCTCAGTTTGAGAAGCTGGAGCTGAGCATGCAGGTCTTGTTCAAGCTCTAGAGCACACTTGGCCCTTCTGGCCCTTCTCCCAACAGCACATGAATAGTAAGAGCTGTGTAAAATGCCTTTCTTTTTCCCTTTCCTAGTAGTTGAAAGCTTATCCCTGCTATGTGGTAAAGCATTCTTAGGACTGTTACTGAACACAAGCTCCCATAGCATGACCAAATGGACTAAAATCTTTGGTGTCTCAAGAAAAACACTAGGAAACATAAAGATGTTCTGTATTTGATTTTAACTGGCGTTGCATGCTAAGATGTAATGAACATATGAGGTATACATTGATCCTTTATTGTACGCCAAGATGATATTTCTTTTCACCTTAGTTGCTTGATATTTTAATCTTAAGATAATAATCTTCCTTGTCAATCTGTTCTTGAAAATGATTTCTACAATTGTTTGGGCTTGAACAAAAAACTCAGAAAAGTTCGTCTTTATGAAAGTGTTGTCTGATGAATCAACTATCTGAAAAACAGAAAAATATACATATTGGAAAACACACATGGAAGAATGGGTTTTGTGAGCATTGTAAATAGCCAGGCATGTTATCCTACTGCGTATTTGTACCCATACCTGACTTAAACAAAAAAGAGATGGGTGAAGTAGCATTGTATGAATCTGAGTTTATTGTGGTGAAGGAGATTCTTTCAGTGACTTCAGTGTGTCACATGTTTTGAGTAGACACATGGAAATAAATTCATGGCTAACAAGGCCTCACATGACCTCCTATGTTCTAGGAGTTTTGGCTGTATTAAAAGAATGTCAACCTTCATAGTACAAAATCTTTAGCTCTCTTTTACAAATTCTTGCCTGTAAAATGGAGTCTTAGAGAGGTCAGATTGTTCCACATCGTTAACTAGGACTTTGTTTTCCAGTAAGGTGAAAGCAGAAGACATTAGGGACTAGTATGGTGCAGAAGTACATACGGTGATTCATAAAGGAAAAGTAGCTGCCACATATAACTTTCCACAGGGCACACAGTAAGCGGGTTCACCAAGAACTGCAGCACTCGGTGTTTAAATGAAATGAAGCTTCTGCATTTAACTTTGTCAGAATTTTGTCATAAAGTTTTCTTAGCTTTAGAAATGCTTACTTTTATTTTGCATATTACAATGACTGTACTCATCAACAAAGCTTGTGGCTAATACGTGGAAGTGGAGGAATGTGCTAAATAGTGTTTAGGAGTGCAGGTGTTCTGAATTTTAATGGTTATTGCAGACCTTAGTCTCCTGAACCACGTTTAAAAATCAACTGCAGCTTGTAGTAGTACGACCTGGTCTCCAGCAACTTTGCTTGCTAACAAAGTGGTTAAAAGCAGTATCTTACACTCATGTGCAAGTCTTTTGCTGCCTTTGGATGTTTGAGTCCCCAGGCCACTACTGAAAAAGTTCTTAGTCCATTTAACAAACAGTTAGTGCATATAATATATAACAGTCCTGAGAAATGAAACTGTAGTATTGTATTGCATATTTGTGTTCAGGCTGGAAAACTGAGACAGGGCAAGGTGAAGTGTTCCACAAAAGACCATGCAGGAAATAAAAAAAAATCAGGAGTACAATATGAAGCCCCACATAACAGCATGCCTTTTGTTTGTGTTTGGAAATTCCAAATCACAAGCTGCGAAGGAATCATGGTGTACAGTATTGTGATACTGTCCGCAATTTTGCTCCAAATAGTTCTGTGCCACGTGACTGCTTACTAGTGGATGACAATAGGATATAAGAGTCAGTGTGTGGCCTGCCAAGATGTATTTGAAGGACCTGTGCAGCCTTCAGCAAGGAGAACCTACAGAGAAAAAAAAAAAAAGAAATCCTGTCATGACGGCAGGCTTCTAAACGTGGTATCTCCATCCGCTTCGGCTGATGCGTTGTGTTAGGGTTTGTCTTGTCAAGTTGTTGCAGTCATCTAGCAAGGTGTGAAAGGATGTGACATAACTCAGTTGTTAATGAAGCAGCTCCTCATTGAATGCTGCAACATTATCATGTGTCTTTGCTGACATGACATGAAAGAAGGGAGCTTTTTTTGAGGAAAAAAGTGCCAATGAGAAATGAAAACGAAAGAAACTGTTGAGTAAAATGTGTATTCCTTAGTGTTGCTTGTTTTGCTGTACCAGTGTATTGTAGATAATTTGGTGACTCATTTAAAACAGACTCCCCACCTACTTGAATGTTTTGGTAGATGGGTGATTGCTCCCAATTGCTCCCAGGCTTGTAGGTGAATGAGTTTCTCATCAGCCATTTGGCAACCCAGGCACTGATGTAGATCTGACAAGAAAATCAATTGCATTGCTAAGTTTCACAATTTGATTACTTTATAAAAAGTCTCTAGAGCAGCTCTCCGTGTGATTATATAGACTTACTGCTTAACTGAAAGCTTAGTCCCACATGCTTCACACTTCTGAACAATTTGTAGTAATTATTTCGATTAGACATGTACTGAAATGCTATTTCAATAATGAACAAGGTGACGTGCAAATTATAGAGGGGAATATGCACAAAAGCCTTAAAAATAAACAAAATAGGGCTAAATTCAGCTTTCCAATTACTGGATGAAGCTCCCTGAAGCTTATGCTCACTGTTCACTGAATCATAAACTGTTAGGGTTTGGAAGGGACCTTAGGAGATCATCTAGTTCAAACCCCCTGCCAGAGCAGGTTCACCTGGAGCAGGCAGGACAGGAACACATCCAGGTGGGGTTTGAATACTTACAGAGAAGATCTGGTTTTGGGTTCAAATCCCTTGTCAGCTTGGATGTCTTTGCAAAGAGATTAATTTTGCAGATGAGATCTCCTTCAATTTGTCTCTCATTTCTGATATATTTTGAGTGATCAAGTATTTAAAGTAATGCACAAATAATGGCTAATAATAATGCATAAAAAATGGCAAATTGGGTTACTGTTAGTGATGACCCCATTAGAGCAGAAAAGCTGTAGACATATTTAAAGGCAAATACTGACTGTGTCTCAGGCAAGTCATCCAGCCATCTGGATCAATTAGACTGTTTAGTATTGTGCTCAATGTAAAAGTATGGTTAAAATAATAGAAATTAGCCACGTACTTCAGAGTGTTGTATCAGTACTGGGGCTGTAGATCAGACCCTTGTGTAAAGGCATCATTCGTTATCAAGAGCAAGAATTTATTTTTGCTGAGTGAGAGTGCAGAATGCACGGCTACAGCAGAAGGGAGGCATTCACAGTCTGTGTGCCTCAGGAAAGGTTCCAACCCTGTGAAATTTTCAAAAAGAGTCTCACCTACAGGAATATCACTAGAGCTGGTTTCTGTGAGCATGGCTCCCTTGGGAACCACATTGTCTTGTAGAGTTTTTAAGGTTCCTGGGCTACATGTACAGAAGACTTAAGAGGGACAGAATGCACAATACTGAGATTTTTCAGTATGCGTTTTTTTAGCATGTCCTTCAGTACACAGTTTTCAGCCCTTAGGCTCCCTAGGTGATGGCTCACAACAGTGTTCACACCAGCTCTGGATCATTTCAGACTTGCTTTCAAGAATGAAGGTAAGATTACTCTTTTACAACATAACCTCAGGAAGAGGAATTGGTCATAATCCCCTTTTCATTTAACAGCTCAATATTTCACCTGCATTGAGTGCTTCCATTTTATGTTAAGCAGGTGTTGAATGACATCCAGCAACTCTAACTGAAGCAGGAACTAGACTTTGCTCTCTCAGCTCCCCCAGGCAACAGCAATATTCTTCGCTATTCTTTCTCTCTTTAGTGAGTGATTTGATGAAAAATGGAATGGTTTCTACAAGAAGGGCGTCTGGTACTCTTCCTCTCATCCAGAAGTAATTGATAGCTTGGAATGAGGTAACTGTTGTGTGAGATGAGTCCTCTATGGCAAAGACAAGATCTGGAGCTGAGAGGAGAATTCAGACCAGTGTTAAGTTTTGTGTGCAGTCCTGTTTGTTAGGGACTCCCTTAGAAACTGGTATTGGGAATCAAATGCATAAGCTGAGCAACTTGGTGTTTATGAAGTGGCATAGGTAGGTGGGGATACAATCTGGGCTTCTCAGCTCTGGCAATAACGGGTGCTTTGTGAACATACTCAGTTGCACAGTGTAAAAGAGTTTATGCTGAAGTGTATGCAGAAGGGGTGCTTGAGTTGTGTATGGAGATACTAAGCATATTGACTTAGCTACCTGCTTCTTGTTTGGTTTTTCATGTGCAAGAATGGTTATTGTAGGGCTAGTGGATAATTCATTTGCTCTTGCACAAAACTTTGGAGAAATTTATCAAGGAAAATGTTTGGTTTTGCCTTCCTTCATTCTCCTCAAAGATGTTAAGTCATGTGGAAAACAAAAGATTGAATTTTAGGTATATTTGGTCAAAATACTTTGTTTCTTTGCACTGAGTTATCGATGAAACATTCCAATGCCTTCCACAATCTTTTGTGACAAACTACACCACAAAACTGGGGGAGAGGACTCAGTGCTGTGTGCTGTAATCCCGGGCTGCACTGTAAGTTGTGTGGTGCGGTGCAGGAGGCTTGAAGCGGCAGTCACTTATGGGAGATGGAGATCAGCCAGGGAGTTGGGTAGGAATTGTTATCTAAAGTCCTGCAGCAGCACGGACAGATTATAAAATAGTATAGAATCAAATGAACCAAAATACTCAGATTTTTTTCCAAAGCATTGTTTGGAGTAGTGTAGGGAATAATGAAATAAAAGATATCAGGAATGTCAGAGTGGTTTTTGTTCACTCTGTTTTATAAAAGCGAAACCCGTGTTACTCAGGTTCATATGTAAGCAGTGAATTAAGCTTTTCCTCATCAAATAATTACTTGGAACAGTTTCCCTTGAGTCAAACCTTGTAGAAAGGAAATCAAGTTCCAGTTTTAAGTATGGTGTATCTTTTTTTCTGTTATTTTAAACTTCGCGTTTAATTGATGCATTGAGTATCATTCTGTTTATCATGAGAAGATTGAGGCGGGGAAGCAAAATAGTGAAATCTTGAAAAGAAAGCCAACAATTCTGAGCACCAGCAAAGTGATACTTCTGACAAACATGTTAATTAGGAACAGTTTTCTAGTTCTAAAAAGCTATTTTTGGGTTTAATTTGTAATATTTGTAAATTTATATAATAGCTTTTTTTTTTTAACAGTAGCATTTCTCTTTCTCATCAGTAGCTTTTAATGACTTACTCAGAAGCTTGGTTGCCATCACTTCTAGCCATCAGGTGGTTACAGTGAAAAGATGGGGATTATAGAATTGTAGAAGGGTTGGAGTTGGAAGGGACCTTAAAGATTGAGTTCCAACCCCCCCTGCCATGGGCAGAGACACCTCCCACTAGACCAGGTTGCTCAAAGCCCCGTCCATCCCGGTCTTGAACACCTCCAAGAATGGGGCAGTCACAGCTTCTCTGGGCAACCTGCACGAGTCTCTCACCACCCTCACATGTTCTCCTCTCTGTGATTTGCTTTCTTTTGTTTTAAATACAAAATTAAGAATGATGTGTAAGTACTGGTCATTTACTGATCACTTGTAAAACCCAATTAGAAAGGAGAAATTTTTCATGCTATGTGACAGTAAAAGAGCTTCCAGCAGATCTTTTTGTTGTTTCCCATCAGTATTCATTGTGCATTATTTGTTAGCTGGGGGACGAGAGCCCTTAGGAAAAGACCCACTTTGGGAGGGGAAGCCAGCGAGGAGAATAGCAGGAAATTAGTGGGTAGGTTGTAGGATCGGGCAGCTGGGGCTTTTGGAAAAAGAGTCTCTGGATATTCTTTATATGACCAAAGAGAATAAATTACAAGATCCAATTTACTTGCAGAAAGGTTGGAGTGAGGTTCATCATGGAGGTGCAAGTGGTAGGGATGAATGGTAATCTCACCTCCTTAGATACAAGGAGACAAAATTAGTAATGTGGATGGTGGAATAGGGGCCCAAAGAGGTTTTTGAATATCATTCTTGGAGATACTCAGAATCAGCTGAGCTGAACTAATTGGACCTGTTTTGAGCCTGGGAATGGGCTAGAGACCTCTAAACTTGCCTTCCAGCCTGAACGGTATTATTCTAACGTTAGCTGACTGAAAAGATTGTGTAACAAGACGAATAAAGAGCGTTTGCCTGCAAGAAAATAAGTTTCTTTTATATAAATGGCGTAAGAGAAATATGTACAAATTCATACTTTTCAATAGTTTATTTTTTCTTGCGAGCCCTAAATGTTCTGTTCTCTCAGATTGGATGTACAGGTCTTACCTTAACGAACAGAATCTACAAACTGGTTTTAAGTAGTATCTGAGTCTCGTATTGAAAAATGTCAGCAGAAATGGCAGGGGTTGGGGGGAGGAGAGTATTCATTTTGAAGGCCATTTTGTTTGAGAAATGGCTTTTAATGAATACTTTTTGTCCAATTCTATTTATTTCCCAGCAAAGACATGAAACTCACAATACCAAAAAAATACAAATGTTGGAAGTAGGATAAGAAGTTCGACTATGCAACGTGGGTTTGATACTGAATTGAGGGTGGAACAGATTTTCAGAAACCAGTGGGGGAGCATTAGTTCTTATTTTAGGTGACAACAGTGTTGGATAATTAAGGTCCTATTTTCTCAGCACTGTGGGAGAGTGTGGATATTACAATGCCTGCACATTTTCTGTCTCTTTGCTTGAAGGTTGCACTCAACCTTTATTTTATGTGTAAGAGAATGAGCCTAGTTTGAAATTATGACAAGTTCTTTCTTCATAATAGTCTGGCATGAGGCATAATTTTTGCCTTCTCTGCATAAAATTCTATTTGTATAGCTTCGATTTTACTTTTTCTTTCCACTGCTTTGTAAGAAAGAGAACAACCATTGTTCTTTGTATGGAGAAAAGTTCAAATACCTTCCATTTTAAAAGGTGATATTGGTGGCAGTGCTAAGTGATTTGAAAGTGGATTACGGTGACGCAGATTGACTGTCATAGAACAGATTTTTTGAACCATCGCTTAAAATTCATTCTTGACACTTTCCTATGAAGTGTTTTTTGTTTTTTTTTTTTAATTATTATTATTATTTTTAATTTTAGCTCCCACTTTAGGTGGGGCCAGACTTGCCCTTGGCAATTGTCTGTGAAGGAGGTAATTTTTGCTATCTTCCTCCTACATTAGCAAAAAATGTGCCTGTTGTTCCTTGTTAGATAATGACAACTGTATGTTTTCGCTGAGTGTCTTCAAGATGCGTTTGCCTGGGTGCTCTTCATCTGTGCACACTATGTTGGTAGACTGGGACTTCCAAGCTGCCTAGATATGATTTTACCAGCAGCCCTTCAACATCTGGCAGAATGCTTTGGCCACTGAGATAATAAAACTAGTTTTTAATGACCAAAATTTTTAACTTCTCTGTAGAAACATGAACAATACCATGATACATCCTGAGGTCCATTGGATCTGAAACTGTACCCTGTAAGAGCGCAGTATTGTAAAAAAGCAGAGAAGAGAAATGCAGAAAAAGGAGTCTCATCTGATTTAAAAAAAAAAAAAAGGGGGGGGGGGGGGGGGGGAGGGACACAAATATGCACAGAAAATGCTTGGATCTTATTCAGTTAGCATTTTCCAATTTGGGGTTTTGTTTGTTTGTTTTCTGATGGGGCTTTTCCAGACCACTTAACTACTAAAATCTCAGTTTCACTCTGCCTAGTGGCATGCTTCACTAAGGTCTTACAGGAGAAATGGGAGTATTCAGACACCGAGATGCTCATGTGGAGGAGTATAATGCAAATACAGTTTTAAAAATTTCCTTTCTTTCTGTTAAGGGGTCTGTTTACCTTTCTTACATTTCACCAGAGCTCTAAAAGGCAAGGAAAGTGTTAATGAAGTTGGCAGGTTCCACGGTGAATGAAATGGACTGGGCCTTACACCATTATGTGCCTGTAAAGCATGTTGTACATCCACTAACAAGACTGCCATTCATTTTTTCGATAAAACCTGCACAGGGGTATTGGGGTCTGTGAACTGACAATTGATTTACTGCCTGGAAAATTATTCTTTATTGATTTATATTACATGGAGGCAACCGCAAATCTATAGCGGCCTTAATCAGAGAGAAAATGCTAAAGTTAGTGTCATTCTTACTTAGTCAGGCAATTACGAGTAGGAGAATTGGTTTAGTACCTCTAGGTGACATCTACATATTATTCAATTATGAATCTCAGTAATCCATGAATTACAATACATAAAAGCATGTGAGATCTGGTTAATTAATTTTTTGTAATATGAACAGTGCCCTTTGTGCAAGAAGGTGTTTTAAATGTCAGCCTAGCATTTTATTTGAAATTTGGCACCAGAAACTAAGGTTGATTTTAATGAAGATTCTTGGGACCTTTACTCTGCCTGGTATTTTTCTGATAAGGTGTATGAATTCCACAGAATCAAGAATCTGATTTCTATATTAGATATTTAAAACAGTAGTAGATATTCCAAATTTTTCGATTCTGAGCTCAAAATGGATGATGTGTGACAGGATAGAGCCATCCAGTGACATGGGGACTGTGCTCTGGGGCTGGACGCTCTTGAACTGTCTTGACAACAGACTGAATTCAAACAGCAGAAGCCTTGAGCTCTTTGTGGACTAAAGTGAATTTTGCAGCCTTAGCTTCAATTAACTCTCTAGTCTGTCTCAGGTAGAGCTGTATGTACATGTGTATCTCTGCAAACCCTTCCGTGCTGTGAGCTGGAAGATGGCGGGGTGCTGGACAGATGCGTGAGCCGTGCAGTACCAGAAGCATTTGCAGAGAATAGGGCTGGTACCGAGGAACTGAAAACTTACAGCTGGAGGGGAAAAGCCTCTTCATGGTGGGGTTAAGATCCCTGGGGTTTCACTGCAAAGCTTTGGGAACACATCTGGGAAGATTAGTTTAGCCTTTTTAGTTTTTTCTCAGAAAAATATGCGAAAATAAATGTACCTTACTCTGTTAGTACAATAGATACTTTTTCTGTGTTGTTTTTGAGACATGAGTTACTCACAGGACATTTTCCTTCCCGGGGAAGAAAGTGGGGGGATTAGAAAAGAAAAACAGACTGTGTTAGATTATGTTAGACTTCCGCTTTTTAAATTCTTTCTCCTGTAAGAGTAGCGCGGAACTGCCCCTCTGTTAATGAATTTAACTTCTTATGTAGTAGATGAAGCATATTTTCCTGCTTTGCCGGCAGTGGTAAATGCAGTGAAGTCCAGGGTTTTCTATGGACCTGGTCCTGTTGGCATAACATCTTAATTGAAAGTTGTTTAGGAAAAAAACCCAAACTGATTTAAGGAAGTGAACTGCGTGTCTTTGTGGCTCATCATACCGAGGCAATTTTTCCAGCCAGAGTGGAAGCGCAACTTCTTCTGGGGCTGTTTCCGTTTGGTATTTAAGGCTCTTAAAAGTTTGTCTGTTTTGCCACTGACTGACATAATCAGGAGTCTTGAAAATATTCTAGGGCCTAAATATTTTTTCCTGCTGGTCACTGTTAAGTACCTGACCCAGAAAGCAGAAATGATGGAATATGAGCCAGGTCTGTGCTCTATGAGGCTTTGTCAGTAGCCAGGCAGGAGAAGCGCAAAGAAAGGGAGAGCCCAAGTCTCCTGCGCGTCCTGTGCTTCAAGCTGCAGCTACAAGCAGCTGTGCTGCTGCTTCTGTGTTACGCTTGGCAGTTTCAAGTAACGGCTAATTGTCAGAATCTTATTGTCCAGACCTTCTTTTACAACACAATATGTCACCATATACAGTGGGTTTTTTTCATTCCCTTACTTATTTCAAACAAAGATATTGGCTTTTTAAACACAGAAATTTGGGAGAGGGAGTGGTGATTGTTGTTCTAGACAAGCAGTTTAATGAAAATGCTACTGAAATTCCTTTTCTTCTATGAAAACCAGTAAATCAATTACAAAAGCAATTTCCTAACCCAGTGTGATTTTATTGTGTTTGACCAGGGCGTTTGATAAACATTAGTTCTTGCTGAGAGCAAAGAGTAAATTTTATTTCAAGCTTTGCTTTCATGTGTTTGGAAAAGGGAAGTACCAGAAGGGCAGTCAGACGCGTAGGTCCGGTCCTTGGGTTCAGGGGATGGGTGACTCTCTGCAGCCGGCCCTTGGCTGACAGCCTAGTAGTAGCTCGTGCGAACAAAGTAACAGAAAGAGCTTCCTAAAACTATGTGGACACCAGGCTTCAGGAATTTGTTCAAAAATGTTACTTGAAGTTTTTACCCGGTTTTGTGCACTTTATATCCTTCTCCTTTTTTTTTTTTTTTTTTTGGTGAAATTCTGGGTACTCTTAATTATTCTGCTAGTGTTCAGTGTAGGAGAAACTTATACCTGAGAAAGTATATGCTGCAAGTCATGTTCCTACCACCCCTTGGTAACACCTTTTTGCATGGGAGTGTTGCAAACAACAGAGGCTACTGAAGAGCTATTTATAGATATACGCTATTGAAAAATATGCAAGTGATTTCAAAGTCAGGCAAGGGCAGAAATAGCACATATATATGCTCTGATTTATGCCAGGAGTGTAATAGGAGCGCTGTAAGGAAATGTAAGAAGGCCGTTTTTTCTGGAGACATGCACTGAGAAATCACTGGAGGAGTCAATACCCATCCCTGCTGTATTTGAGAGTGACAAATTTAGGTAACCGTGATCCACATCATGATAATGGTACCAGAATCTGAAAGGTCAGCAGTGCTGCTGTATCCCGCTCCATTATCACATAGATGTAAAATCACTGCACCCCTTCATCCTCTCTACCTGCCTCATCCCTACCCTGCCCTGCTAGTCCAGTCTGCCCAGGCTCGTGTCCCTACCCGACCGCCCTTTCTTTAAGGAAAGAGTGAAGAGATGTTTCCACATGAAAGTTTCAGGGATCCCTGTGCCATTTGTTCTAGTGGTGAGTTTCTGGGGGGTGACAAGCTCTTTCCCTTCTGCTGCTGTCCCTGTCTGAACAGGTAAATACGGTCTTGCTTCTTAAAGTGAAAAAAAAAGAATTGATCATAAAAACATGAGCAAATCCAGTTATGGGAAGTATTGTAAAAATGTCATTAATTGATTTCCACTTCTAATGTGTTTTTCTTTACTGGCTTCTAAAAAAATGAGAAGGATATGCTAAGAGTTCAGAATGATTAATTTCTGTGTGATCAGAGGGAAGTCCCTAGGGCCAAATTTCAGGACATTTAGAAAATACCAGTAGAGTACCTGGTTTGTTAAAAATCGAAAGAAGTTTCTAAAACAGCCATTTGTCTCTCTGGACTAGAACTCTGGGATTTTTTTGTTGTTTTTTTAAATTGCATTTCTCTGGCTTTTGCGGATAATTTTTATGATCAAATTGTTTAATGTCATGTTTCACAAGACAGGATGATAACGGATCTGTATAAATACAGTGGATAGGAAAACACTTTCCTCCCCCTGTACCCTTCTTTCCTTTCAGACTTTACTGTAGGAGCTTTAGGCAAATACTACTTGGGAAAATCATCTTAGCTCCTTCTTCCTGTAAAGCTAGCAATTAATTTATTGGACTGTGGATTCAATAAAGGAATAAATATTAGAGATTTTTCTTGGAACTAAAAAGCAGGCAAGTCATGGCTTTGTCTCATACTACTTGTGTTGGAGTTGCATCCCCCAGTTATGGAGGGAACTATTGCTTGCTCAATAGAGGAATTAAAATGTTAATGGCAACTGTTGTGAACTTTTAACAGAGTGGGGATGCAGATAGTTACTGCTGTGTCCTCTCATTTTAAGGTTGTTTGGGAGATCAGGGTTTTGGGGTGTAGTTGCAGTGGGATGGGGTAGGGGCACCTTATCATCCCCACTCTGCTGTGGCCAGCCAGCAGCAAAGAGTGTGCAGCATGCCAGGGGCTGTGCTATGGACTTCAGCTTAGGGAAACTCATGTTTTTAAGAAGGTAGTTCATATACTTAAACTATTCTAAGTCCCAGCAGTGTAGTACTCTATAGTAGCTAGGATTAGTATTTACATTTAAAGCAAAAAAGTAAAGTTATTGCTATAGATATAGATTTTTTTTCTTTGGCTCTGGGGCTTTTCCTTATTGCCCTTTCCTAACTACAGTTTCTAAATTGATAGAGTAATACATGCTAGTTGTTCTTTAAATGTGAATAAAAATACGATCCTCTGCATTTAAGATCTTAGCTCTTCTCTTCAGTGAATCTGATTGTCACTAATAATGATCCCTCAGTCCACTGACCAGGCCCCTGACAAGGAGCCCTTCCACCACGAGCCTTCTCAGGGAGCTCTGCAACTTAAGGGTAAGAAGTCTGGTGAATGGAATTCAGCGACCTTGAGCATACTGCTCCTAGATCTCAGTGCTCCATAAATTAACACACAATTACACAGTAACAAGAGAGATGGCTTTTTTCATGAGTCATCACTTCACTGCAACTCATTTCATTTTAAGCAGCAGTACTGTTCGGTATATTAAGATAAGATTAATTTATGATGATTAATATTAAAATATTACCAAAGACTTTATTCTAGTAGTTGCTTTACTATTCTGAAAAGCTTTCGGAAGAGCATTGTATGAATGTATGATTCAGTCATGTAGATTGTGGCGCAGTTAGTTTCCCACAGTCAGTAATGCTTTGTTCAGTCATCTGGACCGCTTTGGAGATTCATTTCTATTACAAATTTAAAAAAATATCCTTATTTATTATTCTAGATAACAGCATTTTGATCTCATTAACATGGATCATTTTCTCTAAACTCAGCTAGACTCTGTAGTATAGCAGCAAAAAGCTCCTTTTTATATCAATTAAAATATTTTTTCTTTTTGACCTACCATATAATTAAGATCCTGTTTATTAAAGTTCCTAGCCTATTAGAACACTAATTGCATTACAGACACACTTTCTTATTTCTGAACTGTTTATGATTTAATTGACTTGTTTAAACTAATTTTCATGTCTCTGTGCAATTAACTCATTAATTGAATTTATTTACACATGCAAATACTAATACATCACCCCATTGTACTAGTAATGATTTAAAAAAATCATTGATGTCCTAATTGGATGAGTTCTTTGGTATGCATATGCAATGTGATAACACTGCAGGTTGACTTAGGAGACCTTTAAGAGTATGCCTTCGTGCAATAAACTGAGATACAAAGAAGGCAGCATGGCTGTTGTGTATGAATACTGTTCCTGTGTACATTGAAATATAAACATTGATTAAGGGAAAAATCTGGTAATTTTATGACTTTGGCAAGGAGATACCTGATTATATTTGAATGGTTTTCTTATGCCAATAGAGACTGGGTAGTAACAAAGCATCATAGAAAGAAGAATATGAAAAATATCAGAGGATAAAAATTAGCATAATGTGACATATAAAGGAAGCTTCTTATATGGTGTGATCCAAACCCAGTCTTGTCAGTAGTGTCTTTTGACTGACTTCAGGTGATTTTAATATCTGATGGAGGCTCAAGTCATTTCTCTAGCTTGAGGAAAAGGTCTTTGCTGTAATAAAAATTGTTTAATTCACAGTGAACCTCATGGAAGGAGTACATAGCTTCTGCGTGCGCTGTGCTGCGGTAACAGCAGAGGTGTGCTCTGTGGGCAATGACAGCTGATGATAAACAAGAAAGGGAAAATGGGACAAGAACTGTTGCTTTACATCGGTTGGTTTTGATCTTGTGAATTTTCCAACTTAATACTCAAGTAATTTATAACCAGAGCATTGCAGTGAGAAAGCTAACCCAGCAGTTCTCCATGCTAAAGTCTGCAATGAAATTAAACCTTGTTTTTGGAAAGAAATTCAAGGCTAAGTGCTGAAGTTAAAATAAAAAAAAAATAAAGTAAAAATGTTGCTGTCGATGCAGTTGGCAGCTTGATAGACTTAGGAGTCATAGCACTGGTTTTTGTGCATGTTCATGTGTAAAGTTAAAGGTGACGATTTGATGATACTGGTCTGTGTTTGCATGTATTACTATAGGGTGCTGATAAGTATTAGGGACTCTAAAGTGCCCAATGATGTTAAAATAACTTTAACTTTTTTTTAAATTCATAATGAGATGACTTTGTTCATAAAGTCTCCCTAGAGAGACTTACATAGTGTGGCACATAAACTACTTGTGATAATTTCAAGTATCTTTTTTAGTTACTTTTTCAAAAAACAGAAATTAAACTGCTACATTGATAATTGGATAGCGTAATCATTTCATTGTTTTACTCAAAGTAAAATGAATCTGCAATATGGGTCATTTTTGAACTATGGAAAAGAATTTACGTGAAACTTTATGTAAAGCTTGAGCAAGCTTTTATTTTCCCATGAAACTCACCGAATGCATCCTCAGTTGGATAAAGTTGCTTAACAAATCCAAAACCAGAATCCAGTTGTCAGTTTCCCCCTTCACTTTCCAGCAGGAAAGGAAGGGAAAAAACACCCAGCAACAACCCTAACCAACTTGTGTCTGGATTTCTAGCAAATAAGCAGAAGATGTATATGTGGATGATAACATGTGTGGTAAGATGGTGTACAACAGAAAAGAAACTAGGAGTTAATAACAATACCTGAAAAATGAAATAAGTTTCTCCTGTTTTAATTTATAACTTGTGTGAAATGTCAGTGGTATTTTCAGAAATGAAAAATAACTAAGGTGCCCCAGGATTTCAGATCAGTCCTCTAAAATGTTTGATCTTGTAAGGGCTAGTAAGTGGAGCTGGACTCCAGAGCGCTGTCACTGATCTTTACACATTGGAACATTTGAAAATGTACACAGAACTGAAGGATAGCATTTGTTGGGTTAACTGCACAATGAACTTTTTCTACAGTCCTTTTTCCTTTGGGAAATGAGGATTCTGTTGGGATCTGCATTTCCACTTCTTCCCAGCTCCCAAAGAGATGATGAATCTTTTTACTTTATCTCCTCTCATCTTAGAGGACGAATGCCATGCCTTGGAATACACAGGAAGCATCTGAGTGAGTGCTTTTATTGTTACTGCTTCAATGGCATGCACCATATCAGACTGTTTTCAAAAAATAAAGGATTTTAAATCTTACTGTTGCTTTCTAATTTGACAGACACAAACGCTGGCATATAAAGAAAAACGCACAACCCATAACATGGAGAAATAAATTCTGTTTAATCTCTTATCTCTTTTAAAAGCCTTGAAAATGCTTTCTCTTTCATGGTCCCCATCTTAATTTATGTGGAAAGACTTGCTCAAGTGACTAAACTCCCTAAATAGCTACAAAGCTATTGCGATAAGAACAGGAAGTGCTCTTGGCAACGTGTTTTTTATCAAATATAACCCACCAAACACTGTAGGATGCTCAGGATGCAGTTTCAGTATATGATTTCGTGGTTGTTGTGGTTTGCATTTTTATTTTAGCTTTCAGCTGTGGATTATAAAAGGAAGGAAAAGTAGTAGAATTCCTAAACTGCATCTCAGCTTTAAAATTTTATGTTTATCTTTAATGGTAGAAATACTGTTTATTCATATAAAATCCATTTCTAAAAATAGTATCTTAAATTATTATTTATTGATAAACAGATTTACTAGTAACCTTTTTTTTTAAAAAAGATCAAACAATGCTTTTCCATTGATGAAGAATAATTTTATAATGAAGGCACTCCAGTAAACATTTTCAGCATAAAATCACACTCTACTTAAATTAGTTTCCAATGGTGCCGCTGTATATATATGGAACTGGTTGTCCTGTGTAAAGTCTTGGTCCCTTTGAAAGTGCTTAGAAAAGTGGTACACACTTCTAATCTTTTCAAAAGCTGTTCAAAAGTTTTCTTTTAAAAAAGAAAATATCCAGGCACAGGTTTAGCTTAAAACAAAAGAAAAATACCATTAAAATATAACTGAATTAAAAGCAGGCCTGTCTCAAAACAGTGCAAGGTGATATCTCGTAGTAAGTTAGTTTGACTTGGATAACTTCTTTGGACATGTTATAGTGTTTTCTTTCCTGTTGAGTTTTTTTATGTGCCAGCCTGGTCCACAAAGGTTGCTGTTCTTCCTGCAGTGAGTACTTGTTATAAAGTTGTATCTCTGCATGTGACAATTAACTTCCCTTGACTTAAATTGGATTTTATAGGTTTGAAAGGCAGGTATAACATGGACCAATCTATTTAAATGTACCACAGGAAAGAAAAGGTTTTAGTTTGCTCTAGGAGTCTTTCTTGCTCTCTAGTGGAGCCTGAGATCTCATGACGTTCAAGCAAAAAAAACCCTCTTCCCTTTTGGGGAACAGTTTTTTTTCTAAGTCAGTGTGGAGATGAATGCAAAAAATAGTCCAATAAAAACTTCCTAAAATTATCTAGAACAGTGTGAAGACCATCCCTTCAAAAACTGTCCATGCAAGTGGCTTCAGTTAATTCCAAGATTCTCACTGCTTAATATTTCAGAGACACAGGAAGAACACAGTGAAATCTGTTCTTTCCCTCTCTGCTCTCTTTACTAAGGTCTGTAAGTCCAATGTCTCATGCATTATTGCCCACCCCAAATGCTAGTAAGACCTTCAGATATCAACCTTTTATATATGTTTATGCAATGAAGTTTATTTTCCAGCACTAAATACATAACATAATAAATCTGTTCTTTACTGATGGATATGAGACATGCTTTTGTTGTATTTCCTCTATGTCTGTATGCCTCTTCCAGAAAACACACAAAGTTTAAAAATGTGGTAGCTGTCAAGGTACGTATTGAAACCTGGATGCTTCTACGTTGAGCTGGTGTGGACCACGCTGTTAATGCCACCACACCATCCAACTCAAGCATTATTTTGCGGTGTGCTTGCTTTGCAGAAGCTAGTTGTCCTTCAGAGTAATGCTAATATAGATAATTACCGCTGTAGAGAAGAGTGCACTGTTCTTGCTGATTCCTATGGCAGTTGCTATATCGGATCATACCATGAGTGGATTTACTCTGCTGGGTATTTATTTCAGTATAGCATCTCCAATACTGGGACTGGCAATTCTTAGGCTTGTTTTGCCAAGTGTCTAAACTTTAAGCCTCAAGACTTGGATCTTGACAGCAGTTCAGCCTGTATGTGGAAACCCTCTTGATTTTTCAGTTAAATGTAGACCTGTTTCCACTCGTTTTCAAATTCTCTGCTGTCTTGGGAGGTTGAATTTTAGGGCTGCTGCAGCATGGAGTCCAGGGATGGATACAGCAGATTTGTGTCCACATGCTTAGAAGTTATTTACTTCTGTGTAGGGATACCCGATCTATGGTTCTCAGAGATCTGTGGTTCTCTCTGTTGGGCTCAGAGAAAGTGAAATACTGCATAGATGCATTCAACAGTCTCTACCAAATGTAGGTTGAAAGGCAGTTCAGTGTGGTTGAGTACAACCTCAAGATTAATCCCAAGCATTCTGGATGTATCTTGGTGTAGGCAGCCCTGTAACAGTGTCAGGCAAAACCATGCTGATATGGGAACATAAATCCCTTCCAAAAAGCTTGCTCTTTTTTGATTCTTCCACTGTAAACACTAAGTTCACTGTAAATACTAAGTTCTCATTTTCTGTGTAGGTACCCAGTTAAACTGTGTATAATACCGAGGCCTTGGTTCCAGTAACATCTTGTGGCAATGAGTTTTACAAGCCTATTATTTGTTGCATGGATGATATTAGAGATACAGTTTTGTTGATGGCTAATCATATCTTTGTCATTCAGAGAGAAATAAACGATAACCCACCCCTGACTGTGTACTTCCACTACCAGATACCAAACCTGTCAATACTGCAGAGGAGCTTTTTTTAGCTTCTTAATTCAACTTACAGAGAGAAAAGTGCCAAATAAGAGCAAATGTTTTAATTATAAGGAATAGTTTTCTTGGGTAAGACAATTGCTATATTTGCAAAATGAATTTAATATGCTACATAGTCTAGCAGAGTTTTTAATGAATGCTAAGTCTGAAAACACTGTGTGAAGCAGCTATGGTTGTATTTGCATATTTGCTCAGGATAATTGATAGAATTGTTTAATTAAATATTGTGAAAGGCAAGAGTCTAATATACTCTGTGCGAGAACAGTAAAACCATGAGATTCAGTAATTCATCTGATTGAACCTTTTGTATATTTAAGCAGTAAGTCTCAATAGGCTATGCATTTCTAGGTAATTTTAACTCAGTTTGGGTGCTAATGGGAAACTTCATGATACAGGAGTCTGAAAAGGTTTTCATTAGATATGCGCATCAACCAAAACCCTGGTTCTATATAAGCTTAATCTCAGCTATAAATACAAACTCAGATTGGGCTTTTTCCCTATCAAGACCTATACCCAAATTGCACTATCCAGCACAAAATATATTGTATGGATCATCTTTATATATTGACATATGTTACTGTCTATTATATATTATATGTATATTAATATACTAGTAATCAAAAAGCGGTAGCTAGAAAATAATTAATTTATGAAGCATTACAATAATGTATTTCGTATCTAACCATTTTTCTAAGAAGGAAAAAGAGTAATACATGCATTGGAACATCCTTTGCAATTGCTTAGTGTCCCTGAAATAACTCTAAAAATCACTTACTTTTCCTAAAGTAACTGATTCATAGTCCTTTAGTGAAGCTAGTATGTGAAAAGAAGAAAAATGGACTTACAGAACTAGTCAGACAAAATTGACTGGCTAAAGTTTCTGTGCTGCATAATAGATCAATTGATACAGAGTTTAAGCTATTTAACATTATTTAAAGCTTAGGAACTAAACATGTGTAAATGATGAAATAACTGTAGGGTACAAGGGGAAGGAGTTTGAAATGCTGATTCCTATCAGTTATTTCAGTGGAGGCTAAGGAACTTACTCTAATTGAAAAGCAAAACCAAAGTGTTTGAAATCGTTTTCTCACTGGATGGCTTGATGTTAGATACCTTACAATAAATATATTTAGTTACAGATTTAATTTAAACACATTATTAGTACAAGCATTATATATAATATGATGTAATAATAATATATAAGGTAGCCTAATAGCCACTTTAATCCTCAAAGCTATTTACTAACAGTAATGAGTTAGATATTTAGTAACAATTCTTTTAAAGTTATGTTTAATATGAGCTTATTTTCCAATTTGTTAACTTTTTAGTAATAATTTCTTTATGATATGCAACACTTTTAACCATAATATAGGATGTTCTGTGTATTCAAGGATCACAAATCTCAAAACAAAGTGACTTTTTTGTTCTGCATTTTTTTTGTTAATCCAATAAATCACTTGATTTCTTTGTGACTATGTTATGTAAACAGTCTAATTTTTCTGGGTTTTGTTTTGTTTGGGTTTTTTTGTTGTTGTTGTTTTTTTGACTGCTGATGAAGGATCGTTGCTCCTGGTGGTGGAAGATAGTGGAGACAGCTACATGGCCCAGCACACTGAGTGAGGGTTATATATATATGTAATACATATATATATATATATATGTGACAGCAAGGGTTTGAAGAGAGGATATTCATTTCTACAGAGTAAGAATCTAATCTAGATGCTCAGGTTAAGAGACTAGAAGTTCTAGGAGCCTTGCAGGACTGATGCTTTTCCTAGAGCACTTGTACAGCATTCTTTGATAGGTAGCTAGACCCCCCCTTCAGCATATAAATCATGGCTTGANTTTAGGTACTGGAAGACTGCTATAAGGTCTTCCTGGAGACTTCTCTTTTCCAGTCTGAACAACCCCAACTCTCTCAGCCTGTCTTCACAGGAGAGGTGCTCCAGCCCTCTGATCATCTTCATGGCCCTCCTATGGACCCGTTCCAACAGGTCCATGTCTTTCCTGTGCTGAGGGCCCCAGAGCTGGACACAGTACTTGAGGTGGGGTCTCACCAGAGCAGAGCAGAGAGGCAGAATGACCTCCCTCTACCTGCTGGCCACACTTCTTTTGATGCAGCCCAGGATGCGGTTGTCTTTCTGGACTGCGAGTGCACATTGCTTGCTCATGTTGAGCTTCTCGTTGACCAACACCCAGAAGTCCTTCTCCTCAGGTCTGCTCTCAATCCATTCTCCGCCCAACCTGTATTTGTGCCTGGGATTGCACCAAACCATGTGCAGGACCTAGCACTTAGCCTTTTTGAACTTCATGAGGTTCTCTTGGGCCCGCCTTTCAAACCACATAGTTCATTTTCGAAGTATCTCATTCTCTCATCTTCTGTAGTCCTTACATTCCTAAAACTAAATCACTATATTATTTTTAAAAGGTATTCTAGACTTTATAGAAAAAGGAGTCTCACCTCTGAAGAGAACTTTCTGGTGGCAGTGTGTTATCAGTGCACTAGTTGTTGATGTCTTTCCACCTGGAATTTAATGGTTGGCTTGAACTTGCAAAGCCCTAAGATTTTCAAATTGGTCTAAAGGAAATGTGTGAAAATTGTAGTAATTGACATCCTCTTCTGTACTATTGGAAATTCCAGGTTATTGTAGGATTCTTGCTGCTTGTGTCCACGACCACAGTTGTGTGGGCTCAAAGGACCCCGGAGCTGGAGTGTCCACTATGTTTGAAGGAAAAGCCATTAATTTAGGCTTTGGCAGAAAAGTTGAACCTAAAGGAGAAAAATGCTGTGATGGTATTCTGCTCACATCACTGATTAAATGATTTGTGCAAGAATGCAAATCGAAGTTACAGTCAGTATTGTTTCTAATTTCCCGTATCCTTATGTTTGTTAGTGTATCTTCAGGCCACTACTGTAAGTCAACTGAGTATGCTGGGTCAAAATCAAGACTAAAGATTGTATCATGCAGATCCAGTGATTTGACTCGGAAATGTAATACAAACTAGTTCAGTGACAGGTGCATGCCTTCTAGGGGAGGCGATTACTGAAAGCCCCATGTCAACAACATAGGTTATGCCTTCTAGAACTGTTTTTGTAAGTAATACTGTATTTCTTGAATGTTTTTGCAAAAGAAACCACGTAGCACAACTGGGAGTTTATCGTACTACATCAGATTTCTTTTGAGATTGAAGCTACTGTTCAGTTACAAAATGGGAGTTATTTCTGAATTAAATGCGTTTTGGAGGCTCTGCTATTTCAGATTTACGGACTGTTTAATAACAGGTATAGGATTGTATATTTAAATGAAGAAATGAGTGACACAAACATTTTTTGCCAAGGAGATAAATTACCCAGTCTGGTGTATCTATCAGGCTGCAAACATAAATTTTCTTTGAAACAGAATGGTTTTTTATTAATAACTCCATCTTGTGACTGTTTTTCTAATGCATATTTAGCTTGGAAGAAGGAATAGAATGTAGGCAACCTATGAGTGATTTGACAGCTCCCTGGCATTATAAAGATTGTATTATTAAATTCCTTTTCCAAGAAGAGTTACTTCACATTCCAGTGGTTTCTTAATAGCCCATGGTGAGAGAGGCTTGCCTAACTCTTTGCTAGGGCATCTCTGATTAGAACATGGAAAGTTTATGTTTTTATGCCATCACTAGGACACCCCTAAACATATATGGTTATTTATCCTTTAAATTATGACTTAGTAGTGCAGTTGGATGTGATGCTGTTTGATTTATAATCATTGCAGTCTGCAAGTGAATGGATGTAAGAAGAATACAAAAAAGAACGAAGACGATTTAAGCATTCTCAACTACAGGATGCACTTTCAGTATCTTTCCTATCTTTTCAATATAGAAAATACATCTTTCAGTATCTGGGACAAAGGAAAGACCAGTGTAGCCCTAGGTGATTATGAATCATTTTGTTGCGTCTGTATCTGTAAAATATGTCTGTTAAGGAAGACCATTTCTTCTTTTCCAGTGACCTATAGTAGTAAATGAAGAATTGAAAAGGTTATCAAGCAGTTCCTGTTTGGAGTACTGCAGAGAAAAGAAATACATCTAAGGAAGTATCTCCAGGAATACAATCTGCTCAGACTCTGAGGAGTTGGAATTAAATCTGAAGTTATAGGGTAAATCTTGAGAAAGAACCTAAATGGCTGCCGGTAAAGTCTTAATAACTACGCAGGGGACTGGTAGAGCTCTCGAGCTCTGGCTGCCCAAAACCTCAGGGAGTTGGAGAGTGAAAGGACAAAAAGAGCAGTATGGCAATTTTGCAAAGCCCAGTGACTGCTGCTACTGATTTTGGGAAAGTGCTGAGGAAAATCTGTATGTGGCCTTTGTGAACAAAACAGTATGTAAAATGCAGTGTTCCAGTGGAACGCTGATATGAATCACTTCCTTTTAGTGCAGCAGTGAGTTACCTGCTTTCATAGCCACCTCACGATGCAGTTCCTTCTGCATTCCCCAACCTCTGGTTCACCTGACTTACCCCGGAAAACTTTGTTTTCTTTTCTTACAGTGACTAGTGCACTGGACAGATAACATAGTGTGTGTTCTGTAGCTTCATGTGTGTCAGTGATCCTTAGATGATCACTTCTTAAGTGATGAAGTGGGATGGCTGATGCAGAAATTATAGTAGTACTCATTTTACAGTTACAGTGTATATGCTGATTTGGTGTGTTTAATATAGGGAACTTCACTGACCATATCCTTTCCCTTCGCTCAATTATGAAACTTCTGGTCTGATACTTGGTGATTCTGTTAAGGGGTGGAAGATGAAGTTGGGTGTTTTGTATTATGGTAACTGCCATCATTCACTTCCTAGTGCAACATGTTTTAGGGAGCTAAAATCCAAAGCGTGAGAGGGATGAACCAGTGTGCACTCTGCTAGGTCTCAGTACATACTTGCACAGAGTGGGAACTGTACAGATGAAAGTAAGAACTTGTGCTGCCATTATGACTTTATACCAAATCCAGATGAATCGAAGAGCAATCGTGCATAAACACAGCTAGAAACAAGCCTAGCAGACTTAACGTACTGACTGCGCTGCTCAGCCCAGGACTTATTATTGGGGAAAATTTTTGATCAAAAGATATAAAACTATGATCTTGAGCTTAAGGTGACATGTGACTAGTACGGAGAGGCCGGATGAAAAAAAACCCTAGAGATGGAAATGGAGACGCTACCAGGCAGCTTTTTACTAGGGTACCCTCCTTGATTGATGAATTCTGGTAATTGTGAGGTTACATGTACCATGAAGGTACATTTTTCAATTTTTAAATCTTCCTTATTTCAGTTCTCCTTACTTAAGTCTAAGTCCAAAGCTGCAAACTACATGTTTTAACTGTGTTCTTTTCACCTTTACAAGCTATACCTATACATGCTTGGCTAACAGGGAATAAAAGGAAACACCATGCACCTAGCCAGAAGGGTCAGAATCCTCTTGAAAATTGACACTTCATATGAAGGTATGCCGTTCAGTTTTTGAAAGTACTGAATTATGTCTGGTTTGTTTGGTTTTTTTAAGGGCTGCAATATTGCCCAAAGAATGCATTAGCAATCTTTTAAATTGTAGGAACAACTCCTTTTGAAAGGAAACTGAAGAGATGCAATTAGTTTGCAGATTCAAGCATGATGTTTGAAGTCAGATTATCCTTTGATTTAGAACAATGCTGAAAGACGTTCTAATGCGTAGTTTTGTCCACTTGTGAACAATTAGGGCTGTCAGCATAAGTGGTCAATTGGACATTTAGGTTAAACTGCACTTTTTTAGATGTTCTGTGACTATCGCATTTGGAAATCTTTCTTTGGAATTACAGTCACAGCCCTTGTCTGTGTAGCTGAAGTGGCAGAATCTAATTATGGCTGAAATGCCCATGGCTATACATTTTAAAAATAGATCACAAACAAATGACTCAAGAAAGGACTGATAGTGGAGGGATTGGTAGAAGAAAATGTTGGTAATGGAGGCAGTCTTTCAGCAAATAAGTGGATCAAGCAATTAGAGCAGCCAGGATTTCTGCCACAGCAAATAGTGTTTCTGGAAAAGATGGGAGAAGACGACACAGCAGATGAATGTGTTTGGATTTCTGCCTCTAAAAAGATTGTTCACTAGTGAAATGGAAGAAAATTATACATGGTCCAATGCTGCCTTTGGTCAAGTACAGACAGCTTTTTCCAATTTTATCCTCTGTCAGTTCTGACACATGCATGCACACACGTGTGTATATGTTATATGTATTTGTATGTGTGTATATGTATCTATATGCTTTTCTCCAAATACTCTGTTGCATATTGGGAAGAGTGTTTAGACTAGTCAGCAACTCTAACCTATTCTTATAATATAACTTCAACAAATCTGTATAAAACAGATGACTTAACGTGGTGACTGCTAAGCTGAAATTCTGCCCTGACATATGCTCAGTGTAACCTACTGATTGCAGTGGTGTCTCATAGGATGTGTGCCGAGTTATCTGCATGATTTCTGTGATCTGTAATCCAGTTTGAATTAACAGGTTTGAGCCTTATTTTGACCTTTTCTGACTTTTTTTTTTCTGTACTCATTGACTTTTTTAGTGTCATTATACCACTTTTCCTAATGACAGTAAAATATCTGCTGGAGATGGGCCTAATGACCTGGAAGTAATTAGAAGAGTCTGCAAACAAAGATAGCTGCCACATCACAAACAGAACTGATATTTTATTCACACAAGCTTCTAGCTACTGCAATAAATCTAGATCAGCTACTGTACTCATTAAGTGAAGAGATAATTAAAGCTTGTGGGAGTCTGGATAAACCACCTAGCAGAATAATACCTTTTATAAAGGGAGACAGTAAGCAAGTTTGCAAGTTTTGAGAAGGCTTTATTAATATAAGTGAATGCTACTTGAAGGATGTCCATACGACACTGTTATTTTCCTGTCTGAAAGGACTGCATATTATAATGGGGTCTAAGAAAACCTAGTGCAAAATGGTCTTGTTCTGTGAAGTATATGAGCTCTAGGTTCCATTGTATTTTTCTTGCCTTAAGCTATGTGAGGCTAGTTCTGTCTTTTGGATTAACTTTACTGTTCTGTGGTGGCTTTAAGATACCCTTGTGTTGACAAGTAAAGGAGATAAGGGATGGTGATGTCATGCTTTGAATTGGATTTGATCCACTGTCGTGTCAATATACTCTCTATATTCATTGCTTTCTTCCTGATTCCTTATGGAAGGGAGACTTTCTGACTTTATCTCTTTCTCTTTCTCTCCGTTTGTTATGAACCTCCTAAAGTGACAAGGTAGGAAGGAGTCTCTGCAGTGCAATACCGTTTTTTCCCTGCAAGCCCATTCAGTAACATCATCCATTTGGTATGAATGCATGAATAAATATAAAAACATTTAATAAATACAAAATTTAATTGCTGACATAACCACTGGAAGAACTGCCTTTTTCTTCAGTAGTTGAAACTGTTATGAGTTCACGAGTAATTCCAAGTGTGGCTCATGTTACTTGCTATGAAAACGTGGTGTAATTACTATAAAAGTATAGGATGTGCACTGATTTTAAATTACCCTCAAATCACGTGAAACCAGTCACTTAATAGAAAAGGTAGAATCTGGGCCTGCTAGGTGGTGTGGTTAGAGTAATTTTCTTAATTTTTGTTCCATAAATTGGAGAGGATTCTACTCACATCCCAAGCAGATACTGGGGAAAATCTGGCTAGAAAAAACATTGTTGCGTGTTCTTCCTATTATTTATTTATTTATTGGTGTTTGGAGCTGTAGTAGCACATTAATGTAATGACAGTACAAAACAATTGCACGGTTCTATTTTTTTAAAATGTGTCTTCTTTTTTTTTTTTTCTTTTTAACCTCATCAAGTAGACAGGTAGATCTTTGAAAATTTAGTGAACTGGGTGGTAATATTTCTGTATTCTGTTCACATAATCAGTAAAATCTGTTTTACGGCAAACAACTTTCTTGATGCCAAGCTTCTGTTTTCAGTCTGTGTTCATGCAGACAAACTGAAGAGGTATATGGTGTCAAAAGATGAAAAGAGCTAAACAGCTGATTGCTATTATGATATATAGCAGAAGGTGTTAAAACTCTGTGTCAAGGGCTGATTAAATACAACAGAGTCAAGAATAAGAAGATAAGAATTCAGTTGCCCAAAACATTTCCTGTCAGACAGAAGCTTTAACTTTTTTGGATGGTATATTAAGTTTGCATCCACTACATGTCAACTCTCTGGTGCATTTACCCTACTTGCCTAATAGCTTGTAGTTAGAATTTAGCCATCTGTCAGCAATTAAGGAGTAGGCACTGATTTTCATGTACTAGGACACCTTACAAAGAGAGCCATTTGCTGGGACATTGTCTCTTTAATGGCAAAGGAAAAGGCAAGTAGGAAATCAATCATGCTTTTCACTGGATCAATAACGAGTGTAATGTAGGTTTTAGTATAAAAAACAGCATCAAAACCAAACATTGTCAGTGTGCAGTACATCATTGTGACATGCTGCACAGGTGTAAAGGTGATGATTTAAGTTCCATTTGAGCAGATAAGTGATGTCACAAATAGTTGAATAGGAATTCATTCTTCAAAAACATTTAGAGGCTTGATTTGTTAACTGTGATTTTTCTAAACGTGCTTTAGAAATGGGAAATATAAATATTTTCACCTGATCATCCTGCATAGGATTTTGATCAGTAGGAGGCAAGATGGTTCTTTGTTTCGTTCTTTCTTTTGTTGGAGTAAGTGTAATATAAATGAAAGGAACAAGTTTGATAGCAATGAGGAATGTAATTTCCTTCCGAACAAGTCCTCCAGCCCACCCAGGCAGTGACAGTGCAGATTTCCTTCCTAGAACCGTGTGTTAGCACTTCACCATTTGTCAGAGACTCCTCTCCTGCTGATATTCGTATCCAATCTATTTAGGGCTGTCCAGATGATGTAACACGAGCCTCTAAGTGATGACCATCAGTACAGTATCGATTTGATGATTTGCCTTGGTGGAGAAGTTATTTAATTCTCAGCTGCCTGTTCAACTCTTTGGATCAGAACAGACCTGTCTTTGTTGTATTTTCCCTTTATTAATGTGCCTCAATGCTTGATCTTCAGTGAGCAAGGAGGCACATCCGTTTATTGTGGACAAAGAGGATAACAATTTCTAAGATGAAATTTCTGCTCTGCTCTGATGTGGCTTCTCCAAGCGTTCTGCTGTTCCAAAGGGTTTGTCCGGTTCAGCATTGCCCACTGGTAGGAAGTGCCTCTTCTAATGGCAATATCCTCAGGTGCCATGCTCTGTCTTTCCCTTCAGTGCACAAATGTTATCAGAAGAAAAAGAGGCTTGATTGAATGTGACAACTGGCTTTTGGGAATCACTGCAGTTAGATGCAACTTAGTGTCTTAAACCTGCTTCAGGTCATATTTTGGCTGTTGATGGGTAGTTGATAGTTAGGATGTATTAGAGAGAGGAAAAGGTGAAATAAGTGGAGCTACTAGAACTTTTTGTCATTGAAGATGTTCTCAGGGTATTTCCTAGCGTCTTGTCCACTCTGTTTAAAACAAAACAAACAAACAGAACTCCAAAAACAGAACTGAAAGCACTGTATGTGTTTCTGAAATTACTGTGTTCCTGGTTAGTTGTGAATCTGTGTTTAGAGCTGTGGATTGGTGCTGGTTTTTCAGTTCCAAAATTGCTTTAGTGTAAACAATCCTAACACTGTTAAGTCAATGCAAAATAATTTTGCTGTGTGTTATCTTTGGACTGGTGCATTTACCTGTTACTTGCTTTGTGACAAACTTAAGCTATAAAAGCAACAAAAAGTTTTTTCTCATTCAGTGGTACATTCTATGAATTACAGACAAATTTGCAAATTCCAGGATGTGATGTCAGTGTTTTAGTCTGTATTTACAGGCACATTTGTGCATCCTTTTTCTTTGCAGCCTGCTGGGAAAGCTGGAATATCAAGAAAATTAACTCTTTAGAAAAACAGTCTGCTTACCTACAGGCTTAAACACTCCTCCAAGTAGTTGGAGTTGATAGCAGAAAAGAAATGTTGTATGTAAATTTGAAGAGAAAAAGCTGCATTAAATAAAGTAGTTATTCAAGATGAGCTTTTCTGCTCTATATGAGTACATGAAAGTGGCAAGATGCAATAAAGTAGAATAAGAGAAATTTGCAGCAGCTGTCTGCCAAAAGTTCAGAAGATGCATGACATAGCATCAGTCACGACAAGGGCTGTCTGCATAAACTCTGCTCATGGAGTTGGGGAATCCATTCATTTTGGCTTTCTTTGATAAAGGGACTTAACTTTTGCAGAGACTTACACAAAGAGCAATCAGTATACCCGTATACCGCCAAAATACACTGGGTCTGGGGGCAAAGGGGTAGATTTACTCTTTTCTGGATGCTGCATTACGCACCATGGGCTACAGCTGCCTTTCATTTACATTTGTATTGCATGAAGCTGTGATTTGTACCCCTGGGAGTGCAGCGGCCTCTCCTCCTTGGTCTGTGGCAGGCTCCCTGAGAAACAGCCTCTGCAGATGCCTCATGCTGTTCGCTTGTCACTGGCTGTCTGTGCCTTGGCAGACCGCAGAGCTGGTGAAAGAAAGGTAGATAGAGAACAGGGCTGCTCGGGATGCTCTGGCACATCCGGATGTGTATAATGGGATTACTTGAGTTTAAGCAGCCTGTGTGCTGGTAGTATATTCTACCTCCCAAGATGCAGACAAGCTCTTCCCTTTGGCATTGAATTTGGACCAATAGACTTCCCCCGTTGTTAAAACCAACATGCACAATGAGAAAGCTTTTTTTTTTTTTTTTTTTTTTTTTAACACATGCTGGCTCTAAGGATACTCTCTCATTTTAAATCAAGGCAAGGTTTCTCTTAGAATGCATTAGAATGAAAAAGACTCTTAAAGAGTTATCACAATAAGGAAGTCTCTGGTGCTGTGTAGAATTGGAGCCTGGATTGCAGGTCAGACAGAACTGGGACCAGGCAGTTCCTAAAGCGTTAGAGTGTGAGACAGGCTTTGATTCCTCGCTAATCAGCACTAGCTAGCAGGCTCTCTGTTCTTCCCTGGGGAAGATAGCTCGTGTATTCTGGGTAAACGAAAGTCTAAGATAAGCCTTAGTTAAGAATTAACTTCTATAACAGCTAAATTTAAAACCATGGATTTTTTATCATGAAAATATTGATGTGTTTTATTGCTTTGGGCAATTGCTTCTTAGAGAGGATTTGACTTTTTCAAAGGTATTCCTAAAAATAAAATGATATAAGCTTTTCAAAGTGAAACAGATTGTTCTTTTTATTATGTGTATTTTTTAAGCATCATTTTCTCTTGTAACTGAAAATTTTTTTTTGTTCTTACTGATTCACTGAATAGGGACCCAACTTTGCTATACTAATGCTATACTCCTACCTCCCTTCAGTAGTAGCACATACAGGCACTTAGGAGAAAGTCGGTTTATATTATGTATATTTTTTTAGAGATTAACTTTCTGCAGTGGTCCCAGGTTCCACAGATTATGATACAGAGCAGTTCACTGTTGGCCCCATGAAAAAAATAATGTATTTTTTGAATACAAAAGGTGCATTACCAACAGGTAGCATCTGGGAAAACCTAAATTTCATGTGGTAGAACACAGATCCTAAAAATATTGAGCTCTTGTGAACCCATAATAGATTGCCTTACCTGTGCTGCACTATTTTCCTTCTGCGTATTTTGCATCAATCATGGTAAAGTAAAGCAATTGCAGAAGAGATTGAATAAAGGCAGTGTTTGTTAAAGGAGTGTTAACCCTTAGTGGGATATGCAGCTTTCCAGGAAAAAACCCCAAAAGATAGCTATAACGGACAGCCACTCACTATTGTCTGAAATCCAGCTAAGTGCAATCTCCTCTCTATACCTAAAGAAGGACCTTTGGAAAGAATCTGAATGGGATTGGATAAGGAGAAAAACTTAGATGCCATTCAGGTCCCACACTTCCCCCTTTCCATCCCCCCTTCTCACCAGCTAGTTATTTCTGGGCTTGCAAGGGTCCTTAGCCAACAAAAGCTTCAGAGGACTTTTGTGAAATTCTGGTAGTCTGAATAATGGCCTAAATGCCAATCTTTATTTTAATGGCACAGGAGAAAGCTGACTGACACATCTGCCATTTGTTCAAATAGTTTTCATATGCTTCTCCTTTAATACACACTACCATCTGTTGAGCTTTACTGCAAATGGAATTCTTTTCTTCAGTCTACCCACAAACCTAATTATGAATGTGAGGATTGTAGAGGTTACCTTTTAAATATACAGCCAGCATTTCTGGAAAAAACTACATCTGCAGTTCTTGTTTGTGTGAATTATTTAACAGATGGCAAAAATGCATTTCGGTTATTACAGCTATCCCTACTGTGGAGGAGAGCAGTGTTTATGTAGGGCTAGATTCTAGTGTTGACAGCATACAGTACTACTTGGCATGCTCGAATGAGATGGGGTCTGATCAGCAACTCTTTCTTCTGATTATTTATTTGATTTTACCTGTGTTAAAGTGGTTTGCAAAGCCAAGAGGCTTCATTATTTTAATGAAGGCTAAATTGCATCAAATCACTTGGAGGGTTTAGGGCATTTCTACATTTTTACTGCTTTGGATAAGGTGATGCACCGTAACCTGTTGACCCATCTAAATCCTGAGACTGTGAAGACTGAATTGGTTAGACTCCTTCATGGAAATTAGTCCAATTTAAAAAAAAAAAAAAACAAACAAACCATAAAACCAACAAGATAGCCCAAGGCCTTAATAAAATTTCTGCTTTTCTCTTCTGAATATGTTTTGTCTTACTGGATGAGTTTCTGTAAAGTTGCTTTCAGGTGAAGTGGCCAGAGTTTGAAGGTTTACTGAAGCATCTTAATTTTTATTGCCACCATGCTTCTTCCTCTGCCCGATCTAATCACTATTGTTTAAGCTCTAACCCAGCTATTATGTGTCTGAGGTTGACATGAGAGCTGAGAAGAAGAGAGCAGACTGTCAAAACCAGCTGTCAACGTAGATAGGAAGAGTGTGAAATTGAAGTAATAACTGGAATATCCGCAGCATCTGTTCAAAGATTTTGGAGAATTTGACCACTTGGCATCCTCCCAGCCCCAGCTGAGTGACAACATTTAATATCAGTCAGATACCTTTGTCTTTCATCTGTACGCATGATATAATGTCAGGTGCTGGTACACTGGAGAAAAAAGCTTTAAAATTATGGAGGAGGATTTAAACCTGACAGTTGAGCCAACGGGTGATTGGTAATGACAGTAGTTACTGTATTCCGAGGGCAAGAATGGTTGAGATGGTGTTTAACTTGGGCCCTAGTACACTAGGAGTTTTATCTCTTGTGTAATATATTTGTAAATGGGCAAGCAAATAAGCTCAGGAGATGAACTGTATCACTACATGCCATTGCTAAGTAACCTATTCCTAACAATGACAGACACTAGACAAACAGGACACGTGTTTTGTGTAAGAATTTGAAGTTTTGCAAAACAGTCTTCAAAATGTAAAATATTTGGGATTGTAAAGCTTAACTATGACAACGTTTGTAAGCCAAATTTATTTCCACCACTTGTCTATCATTTCCAGCCTTTGATAGTAGAGGGCACCTGATTTACTCATCCGTCAGCAGGAGGAGGTGACGGAAAGCTTGGGGAAATTTTCCCAAGTTACCTGATGTTGCATTCGGTCTCTTTTAGAGTCCTGGTTTGAGATTTGCATCTAGCCCGTTGTTAGTTCATCTGTTGCATTGCCTTTGATTGTTTTGATTTCCTCCTACTAATGTGTAGGGTCCTAATCCTTCATTTACTACATTTCTTCTCTTTCTAGTTTGTCATTTAATCTGTCCTTTTTGACCCTTTTCTATTGTCTACTCAATAATCCTTTCCTCTCTTTCATCATCAATTTATACACAAACATTATTCTCTGTAAATATTCTTTATATTTTATGCTGTAAGGTCTTAGTACAGAATTATTCTACACCAATTCATTCTGTCCTTGGATATTGACCTTCCTGAGAATTTTCTTCTCTGTTACTACCTAGTTTAGCTTCCTCAGAATAGCATAAAGCAGCCTTAATGTTGACGAAGTACAAGTGTCTTTGCTCATTTTGTCATCCAAATCAGTTGTGAAGAGTTAGAAGACAATTTTCGTCAATGTCAACAAGCTCTGTTCCATTCTTATTGCGGAGGAATGAGAGTGTTAAGCGAAGTGGGTGTAAGGTGCGAGGGAGGAGGTTCATAGAGATTTAAGCTGTGTAACCTCTGAACCTTGACAAGTGTCAACAGCGTGCAGGAAGAGCTGTTCTTTGCGAGATTCACCTGAATGGTGACCAATTCTATGTCCTTTAGCCTATGCAGTTTTTCACAGTTTGCATCTGTGGCTATAACGCAAGGATTAGTAATAAAAAATATGAACTTGATATAAGATATGGGAGATGTCCTAGTAATTTAAACTATTCTTAAAGACATTTCTACCAATGGTCATACTTGCCTTGGAAACCGCTACATCTTGCATCTCAAGGATAATAAACCACACATTTTTCACTCTTGTGTATGTGTGTTTTCTGCTTCAAATGATTTGTCAGGAGCTTTTTTTGGAAAACAAACTTTCTGCTTGGCAAAATGACTGCTTCATGCCTCACAGCTATTCTTGGGTATCAGGAAAGAATCTAGCTGGAATTAATCTGATTCCAGTGACATCTTGCTGACAGACACATCAAAAGGGCTGGAAAAGATGTCATAATCTTTGGTTATGTAAATATCTGAATAAAGATTGCTCTGAGGCAAACTGCGGAGCAGATGATAATGTAGCCCTTCGATACTACATCAACAATTGTTTTGACAGATGAATTTGAATGCTAATATTTCATGAATAACATTTTGGGAGGGGGGGAGGAGGAGTTGTACGCAGTATGGAAACTTATCACCAAAATACATCTTCATATCAGTAAACTAAGAGTATTTTTCAGCTCTCTTTAACAATTTGTTAAAGAAAAGCAAATCTCTTCTGTCATTCCTTCTTTTGTTCGTAGCCACTTCTGTAGTCCCCCACTGTTCAGAAATTGTACAAAAAGCAGAGAGAAGAGTGGTTATATTTGGAGTGTGACTTAGCAGCGTCATGGCACTGCTGATACTTGGATGACACTTCTTACAAATGTCTAAGTCTCTGCTGGTTTGGGCATGATTCTGAGGGCAGTACTCAGCTATTGAAGGATGTCTTGTGTTACTTCACAGCAAGTCCTCAACGCTGCCGGTCCTCTTCATTGTAACGGGTGGGGTTTTTTTGTGCTGCAATACCTTGAGAAGGGAACACTTGGAGGGTCCTCAGAAATATATTAAGAATGAGTTTAAGTTTACTGGAATTAGGACAATAGGCAGTGATCTTTCATTGCTGTGGTCATAGAGGTGAAGCATGGTCAAGAGTTAAGGTAGCGCAGTGAGGAGGCATCTATTTGTGGGCTCATTCTTGCTGCTGCGTGTGTCAGTGATGCTCCCAGACAAACAACACAATGTCTTTTTTGCTTGGTGTAGCTGCCCAGCTTTTCCCGTCTTGGTTAATGCTTTGTGGGTTTTCCTGTGACCATGGGATAGAATTGTAAAAGTGCGTTTCTGTAGAAATCCTCTGGTGAGGCTAGGAATCAAAGCCATATCCATTCTCATTCCTTCCAGACATGCCGCTTGAATGCAAAAAAGGGCATAAATGGCCTTGATTGAGAGGTTGGAGATAATTGAAGGGTATGGGAATCCCACTGCAGCAACTTACACCAAAATTTCTATGAACTCTAGGAGGGGGAGTAGCAATTCAAAGTTGTTTGTAATTGGAGCCAATTGAATCCTTTTGGTTTACAGAATTGAGCTAAATAGTCATAACCCTTTCTCTTCCTTTCTTCCCCTGATTCTTTTTCAAAACTTTTAGAAAGAAAGGTCTTATTATTTAATGTTAATGTTTTGTTCTCCATAATTAGGACTGAAGATGTAACAACAGAAGAACTAAGCATTGTGATCTGATCACTAGTTTTTTCTTTAGGTGTAAAAAAAGTGGTATTTTGCTCTAACATGTAGTAGTACTGTTTGCCAAAAATGTAGTGATTTATCAGTTTATAAGATTACAAATTCTATGAGGTACTGAATATCTGACAAGAGGTGCATCTTACTGGGTAGCTCGGAAGGACTGGTATAGAAATATCCTGAAAGCAAAAGGCAGACCAGGTAACCAGGCTGGCACGGGGTCTGACCCAGGATGAGGAAGAGGAGAAATGATGTCTCTGTATCAGACGGGAGTCTGTGAAAAATGCTGTTGTGGTTCAGTGGCTTAATGTGTGATCCTTCAGTGCTGAGCCCCTGCCTTTGGAAATAAATGCATTAGCCGCAGTATGGTGCAGGTAGGAGTGGATTTGTAGAACAGAAATTGCTGGTAAAGACCTAGTAGG
Source organism: Arenaria interpres (assembly GCA_013399435.1). Lineage (NCBI taxonomy): Eukaryota > Metazoa > Chordata > Aves > Charadriiformes > Scolopacidae > Arenaria > Arenaria interpres. Next base: position 151,977 of record VXAK01003700.1, on the reverse strand, counting down.
AGTGGGGAGAAGTTTATTTTAAACTACCTTTAGTCTGGTTTTGTGGACTAAATGCTCCCTAGGAGCCGAATGTGTTGTCAGCGGCCGGTTTCTCTTCAGCATCTTCTGAAGGGGAATCCCCATTGCAGTGCTGTAAGACCAAGTATCACACAAACCAAAGTGTGCTCAGTGGAACAGCTGAGGGGTTTGCTTCCGCAGTGCACTGCTCATCCAAACTGCAGTGCTTGCTTCTTCTAGAGATCGAATCATTTTGCAGTCCTACCTGATGAGTTGAACATCAGCTTGGGACGTGTCTGCCAGGGAGGTCTGTCTTTGAGGGATTTTTTTTTTTGTGGTAGTTGAAACACGATTTCTCTTTAATTGAGTTGCCTCTAGTGCTGATCCTGAAACACTTTCAAAGAACAGCCTGGAAGGTCTTCCCGCTCTTCTGAGTCTGCCACTGGGACTTAATGAATGATAAAGCATTTTAATAAGCAACTTGCAGCTGTGCATCTCCACTTAAGCTGTTAATGCTCATTCTTGATATCCAGGCTAGTTACAAAACTTGTTTTTACCCAGATGTTCTAGTGAGGTAAGTTCTTTTTGTACCAGAATCTCAGCAGGAAAAAAAGGGCATTAGTATTCCCCTATGCTGAATTCAGAATCTACTGGAACGCATAATTTTTATCAAGAGTACCATTACTTTTTATTTTCACAGGTTTCTTTATGTAGCACTTTAGGTCTCAGATTTGCTGAGGGGCAAAAGAAGTTAAACTTTCACTTTTACATTTTATTTTTGCCATCCGTTCCTTTTAGTCATTGATGCAGGTGACACCATTGGGACCTGCTGAACAAACCAGGATAAATGATGGCTATTTACAAATAAGTGAAAGTGAGTGCTTACCTGTTCGGGAGATAAGTCACCTTGGATGCCATCTGTTGTTCTCAAAGGGATGTCTGCTATTTTTTCCTACAGCAACTGCATTTTGTGCCTCTGAGAGCTCTTTAAAATCATATCAATAAAGCTGCTTTGTTGTGAGTCTATAAAGCATCTGAGAGGTCACTGCCCTGATAATACCTTCTGCCTTTTAGCGCTCATCCAGTCATCCTGTGAAACAACAAATGAGGTCGGCTACCTTGCAGGGAAACTAAAGGGGTGTTTTAATTGAGATTAGATTGACGTTTTCCCCCCTAATTTTTAAATAAAATTGTTCATCAATATAACAAAATAAGGCGTGGGATATTTGGCAAAAAGATAACAACTTCTCCCCACGGTGCACTTCTTTTTACTGCTTTTCTACATACGTGTGTTTTGCTTGCAGGTCTAATGTTCATGCCCTCTAGCAGCAGGAACATGCAGAGAGAATGTCAAATCTCTTGCTGCCAAATGATAATGAAGATTTTCTTTAGCTCAGGGGAGAGGTCTTTGAGGATCTGAATGTTTTCTCTTGAAGTTGGACCGGGGGCAGATTTCAGAAAGAGGGGCTGCGTCGGACACCAAAGTTGTGTTATTTTTGGATGTCAGTGTATATCCCACCTCTATAATGTCAATTTCCCTAAGGGGATCTAAACCCCTGCATCACTCCACATCTGAACAAATCTACTGTTTTACAGAAGCCTGAGTTTTATGAAAACCTGCCTCTTTCTGCCACTTCCTTTCTGGAAGAAAAAGACAAGACCTCCTGCAAACCCCCCGCCCTCTCTATCTTCTGGTTCGCAGGCCATGACAGTGAGTGTCGGTGGGGTGTCACATCACTGGTGAAGTAGTGATATTGTGAAAAATGTTTAAATTTTGTAACTGTCAGACTTTGTCCTCAGATCTCTTCTGCTGGCATCTAAACTGGAATCTGAGCAGTGTGTGCCACCAATATAATGACAGTGTTTCTGTATATATTAATAAGAAGTTCCAGATACACTTTCTGGTGTGAGCTTGGATTGTTGTTTTTACAAGAGCATAGCCTACTTGTTGTGTGGGGGTCTTTTTTGTTTTGTTTTGGAGGATTTTTGATGTGAATTTTTTTAATTTTCTTTTTTTGATAGAAGCACATCCAGGCTGAACTGCTGTTTTATTTGCTACAAAAAGCAAATCCCTTTTTTAATTATTTAGGTGCCTGGTCTGCTCCTATGAATCAAACCAATTGACATGTGGATATCTTGCAGTGGCTACAGCAAAGAGCCAAAGGTTTTATTTTTAGAAAAGGAAGATGATCTAGAAAGAAGTCTGTTAAGCACTGAAGTACTGGCCTCTGTTGTGTGCAAAACCGAGGACACAACACAAAATGGAGAGGGTGGTAAGGAGATTCTGCCTGCCTGTTTAAGGTCTGGATCTTTAAGAATCTCCTTCCAGCTTACGGGGACTCTTATCTTCATCACCTCAAGGAAGTGCCTAATGTAGCAGCATCTGCTTTCTGTCAGCTTTCCTCCTTGTGATGTTGCAGACCATGGTAAGCAGGTAGAGCACATGCAGGAACTGGGCATTTATCTCTCTGGGACTCCCTACAGGGATTTGAGGAGAAGGAGCAGGGACAGGCAGGTACATTGCATGGAACCATCTGTTCTTCCTTGGAGAATGTGAATGTTCTAGCTGAAGGGAAAAAACCTGAAGTACCAGAGGTCGAAGTGGGAAGAAGAAAGGCGTTCGATTGCCCTGCAGAGACCTGAGGAAGATATTAAATTTATAGGCCTCTCCACAGTCATAAACTGTGTGGGTTGGTAAGTTGCCTCTACTTAATAAGACAGTGCAGTTTCCACATTCTAGAAATTCTTCTATTTAAATAGTCATTGTGTTTTGATCAGAGCCAATGTCCAAGGTTTACATTCCTGTAGGGCATTTAGTTTGGAAGGAGAAAATAGTTACTGAATCTCCTCTCTATGAAATCCTGCTTGTTTACAAAGAAAGGCCAAAAGATGTAGCCCCAACATGACAGGGTTGAACGCTCTCTTTCTTGTTTCAGGACTTTTTTAGGCATCTCCTATTTTATTCGGGGCCATCCCGACTCAGTCTGGCTAGTTTACTTCCTTGCTGCTTTTCTCTGCCTTCCTCCTTTCACACGAAGCCTTCTAAGATGACAAGTGGGGTGTGAGCATGTGCATGTTCTGCTTGTTTGGGTGGAGATTCCTCTATAGTTACCACCTTCTGAAAAGCAGCTTAACTAGGCTGAACAAATACTACCAACTCTGCTCCCCTCTCTCAGTTTCAAGCTGCAGTCGTTTAAATCTGTATTCAAGTATGGTTTGGCCACACTGATATTGGTAATGTTGTTACTTCCACTTACTTAACTTAGCTGGTGTTTTATATTTGTAATTGTAATGTTTGTGGTTTTTTCCCACTAACCGTTTGGTGAAAGTTTTTGTTGGCTGAGGCGACTGAAAACTATTTACTGGATTTGCTGGTTGTAGAAACTGCAATAGAGTCCCAATTTCTGCAGGAGTTCTGCCTAAGTTAAAAGTGTCTAAAAATACCATTTGGATTATTTTTACACATTTAAGCAGCACTTGAAAATATAATGCTTTCTACATCTTGTATTTGTAGTAAATTTACTCTTAGTTACCGCTGTCACAATTAAAGGAAGAAACTAAAATCCTAATTGATTTTGGAATATATCCTCAGTCAGTTGTTGTCAACTTAATTTATCAACATCTACATGTGCTATAAAATCACTGTTAAGTTCTGGATATCCAGCTGAGTATGGGTTTTATTTTAATGAACTATAGTGCGTGTAAAATGAACACGCAATTATTATATATTCAGCTATTTCCTATTTAAATTAAAGTTGTTAAGCCGTTGGGAATAAAACCTGGATATTTACATAGGCAATTATAAGATTGAAAAGGTTTTGACACTTCCAGGGAGTTTATGGAATTTGTTATGGTTTGTTTCTTTAATCTGCTTTCTATATCTTTTTCCTTCTCCCCTCCTAGTAGCAATTGTGACTAATTACTTGCGCAAAATGATCAGTGAACAAATTAATCTTCTCCAGACAGTCTCAAAAGTCATTGTATTGTCATCTTGTGGAAGCTGTTAGAGCAAAAGCTTGTGGGGGAGAAATGGGATTAAAAGATACAGTTGTGCTTTGCTTTTTCTTTGAGCCAGCTAATTTGTTAAAAGGGAAGGGGACGTACCTCCAGTGGCAGTGGTGTCAGGGTGCAGGTGTCTGCCACATCTCTTGCAGCCCCGACGTTGCTGCTCTGCAGGGATGGGGAGGTGTCACAGAGATGGGTGGGAGCTTCAGTGGGTTCCTGGTGGTTTTAGGTGTTTACCCCCTGACAGATCTTTTCCCAGAAACCACACCAGCCTTTGAGAACAAGAGAAGCCTCATTTCTTGCTGCTGTGCCTGACAGCAAGCAGAGAGAATGTGGGATGTTTTGGAATCTTTTCTCTTTATCTCCTCTTAATTCACGTGTGAGTTGTATGAAGTGAAACTTCTGCTTTTCACCCGTTTCCATTTTTAGCTTCAAGTTAGACTTTGCCAGTAACTAAAGAGCAACTGGAGTTTCCATTCTGGGCTGGTGTAAAGTGCTTCAGTCCACTCATTTTTGAGTATTGAGCATCCTTTGGAAGAATATTTGAATAAATTGTTGCACTATTGGGGAAAACGTTCTCCCAAGCTTCAGTTCTTCTGAAGCTCTCAGTGCAGTCCATGTGATGCTGCATTTCCTCAGCTTGGTTTTAACTTCCCTCATTTTGCCTTCACTTCTTTTGAAAGTGAATTGACTCCGTAGAGCCATTTGACAAAATGTGTTTTGTGTTTATGAGCACTTTGGCACTGTTTATTCCTCTCCATCAAGGATGTTGATGTGTGTAAACAGGTGTTGATAAGCATTTAGTAGAATAAATAGACAGAAAAATAACAATAGAAAGTGCTTTGTTTCTTACCTTTTTGAAATTTATATGGATGTTTTAGTAGAGAATGGACACTCTTGTGGCATACAGTCTATTTCTGGGAAGGAGCTGGAAAAAAAGAAGAGTTTTGGTTATTTGAAGGAATGTTAGATCTCTAGCTAACCCGTGTTGCAATCAAAATATACTATATTCTGTCTCTAATTTTTCAAGGAAAAACTACCTAAGAAAAATCTCATTAGTCTTGTAAATAAAAAGATTAAATTAACTCAAGTCAGATTTCTTTTAGCAAAGCAGAGATTACTTTGGCTCACGTTACTCTTCAGTCAGCGTTGATGTGATCTCATGCTAAATAAAAGTCAGACATCTCGAGATCTTACCCTCATTAACTGAAAGAAAGGTCGTTTTGGGTAGCACATTCCAGTGCAGAAGATAAAGGAAGAAAGCAGCCCATCAGAGACGGAAAAGATTTAATGTCTTTAGGATATGTCTCATTAAATTATTTTGTTTCAAACTCAGATTGTAATCAGATACTGACCTTTACAATAAGAGAAATAGCCTCATTGACGTTCTCTGATAGGGATAAAAAGAAATCTGGTCTTGCAGTGCAGCAGTTGTACAGTTTATCTGTGTAATTGATACCATACAAGGGAATAAATTAATCCTGCTATTAAAAAAAAAAAAAAATCAGTAAGAGAATTTATCAGATAAAAACTAGATCTTAATAGATGGTAATGTTCTTTAGTAATTAATAAGTGTTGCATTTATTGCCCCTCTTGAGCAAGGGACTTCTAGAATGATTTACGACTTGCTTCTGTTCCTATAGATCAATGAAAGTTTTGCAGCAAGACTCCAGAGCAGACTCTTAACCATACATTGCTGTAGAGGCGCCTGTTTTCAGGCACAGAAAGCCTTCGACTTTTCATTATTTCCAACTTATCTGGGTTGGTTGTGTTGGTTTGGTTTGGTTTTGGTTTGGTTTGGTTTTTTTTGCACTTGATGTAATATTAAGTGTATTTAAAAATAGTTTATTTGTAGTAAATCTGCTATGCCAAAATGTTGCTCTGACTTGTATCCTGAAGTGGAAGGTGTGACACTTCATATCTAAGTCATTGATTTGAAGTGGTATGGCTCTTAATGTTCATTAGCTTATCCAGCAGTAATAGATTATTTCTAGTTCTTTTGATTTGCAAAATGTCAGGTCAGCTAATAAAAATACTTAATATCACAGGTTTTAGAATGAAGTTGATCAGTGGCTGCTGTGCCTAATGTTCCTTTCCAGATACCTTATTCTGTATTGCTACACCAATCTTTTAATCTTTAAATAATCACCTCGAACAGTTGGTGTGAATTTTGTGGAAAATTCAAGGGAGGCTTTGTTACCTGCTGTTTAAATAAATATGGAACACTTTGCTTACTAGTGGTGCTGCTTTTCATCAGTTGTAAACACACTTTTAAGTAGTAGAGCACAATCCGTAGGAATACGTAAACTAAAACAAGTTATAAAGAACAAAGCCAAATATCTCACACTTCTTTTATAGTTTTAGTTCACATAAGAAACTGTGCTGTAAGTTAAAATCCTAAGGAGAGAGGTGTCTTTTCCTTCCTGTGAGTGATTTTAACCCCTCCTTATCTTCATTGACTGTCCCTAGGTCTAGTATTTCAAGATTTGAGGAGGCGGCGTTCTGCATTCATGAATTGGGTTAGCCATGATCTTCCCAGGGAAGACCTACAGCCTTCTTGTCTCCAAGTCCTAGCCTTTTTAGTTCCTCCTGGAAAGGCAGATCTTCTCTTTCCTTGATAACTTCTAAGTGCTAAGTCATAAGCTCATTTCTGAACATTTAAACAGAAAAATATTATTCATTTTCATAGAGTTGTAGTCTGCTTTTATGCTATGAGTAATTTATTTAGCTGTTGTGATCACCTTATTTCTGGTTAGATGTATTGCTTCTCTGTTTAAATGTTTGGGTTATTAGAGCTTGTTCTTCTGGTGACAATTCCACTGGATTCAAAAGTAGGGTGTTTTTAACCTGTACGTATTAGAGGTAGAAGTTAAAAGCATGTCTCAATCAAAGTAAAGCTTTTCTGGAAAAACACATTTGCGAGCGGCATTTAGTGTGGCCAACAGTACATTGATTTCCATGCTCAGCTACCTAAATAGTAAATGCAAAAATTATTAATTGTGGAATTAGATTGCCTGGGAAGGCTGTGTGTTCACTGAATGTTTCTACCAGCAAGTTAAGCATTTGTATTGCTGCCTTGCAGTCGTACTGCATCATATTTGGATGCAAGTTCTCTCTCATGTCTGTCACATGCATAACCTTGAGGTGCCTTGCTAGCTGGCACGACATGCAAATAATTCTTAACCAGTGGGTATTTGGAGAAACCCAATCCGTACCTTGCACAGAATTCTGTGTTCCTGAATGTGATTTTTTAATTTTTAATTTTATTTTTTTTTAAGACCTGGCTCTTCAGGGTTTGATTTTTGCTATGTTCTGGATTCTGATTTATGAGGAGACCATTTCATGTAATTCTGGCATTATGAAGACATACTAAAATGAGTAGATATGAAATGCTAGCTTTTAAGAGTTTTTCACAGTCACAGACTGATGTTTAAAAAAACATCCTTCAGCATAAATTAGCATAAGCGTGTATATTAGGGAGATACTTTTGGGATAAAAATGTTAGAAGCATTATTGTCTTTGTATAACCCAAGTGTAGTTCCTTCCTCATGCACAAACTTGTAACAAAACTGCTCCTATAACTTTTCCTAGGTTTATGTTGAATTACAATATCCGCATTAACAGCCATTTTCAAAGACAAACGGTGAGTGGGACTGCTTGTAAACAGGCTCCACTAAGAGGAGTGCTGGTTTTGAACCAGTTCAGAATCAAAGTCTTGCTTCTGAGGGAAGTGCTTCACTGTTGCGTGGTGTTTTGTAAAGCAATGGGCATTATCATTAAACATTGTCATCTTGGGTTTTTTTCATAGTAACATCGAATAACTGTAGGTGGTTTGATGATAAATACTAATATTGATGAGAGAGATGACCTATAGTTTCCTCTTCTCTCTTCTTTAGTATCAATTATTTGCTTTGGAATTAAGACAAGTTATTAGAAAAGCTCTTCTGTCTTGGGCAGTGAATTACATCACAGCAGGGTTGTATTTCAGAGACACAACATGAAGGGACATAGTGTGATTGGTTTTGTTCTTGGTCCGTAGACCAGTTCTCATAGGAACTTTTTTCTGTAGAAATTTAGTTTATTCTGACCATTCAAAATTCCTCATAGCAGTATTTTCAAATAGCTAAGGGAATAAGTGATATTCTCATTTTTCATATGTGGTGATCAATGTTAAAAGCGGCTGAATAATCTATTCTTACAACCTTAGGTATTACTGTGTGTAGGCAAAGGAATACTTGCTTTCAGAGCCCCATCTTCTTGCTATCATTTCTCGTCCCAGCGCTGGAGCTGTTTTGCTTTTGTCTGAACAATCTGATGTGATCTAATCTGTTCTGTCTTCTTATATTGAGATTAACAAACCATATACCTTCAGGCATAGGCCAGATCTACAGCAGCAGAGCACAAATGAACTTGAACATGAGGTCAATCAACTGCACAAAATACATCACACAGTTGTTCCAAGGCTCGTGCTGTGTCTATAATTGCCCCTTGTTCTGTCGTTAGAGCTCCCCTACAAGTCATTATTTTGAGTCAGCAGAGCTGCAGGGAACAGTCAGCCTGATGGTTAGTATAGTGCTGAATAGATAATATAAATATCTCCCAGCACAGAAATACAAGGAGCAGGTATTTAGATTAAACCTAATAAAACGTGTGGTTGTTAATCCCTTTTTGACTGTAAATTAAAACAGTACTTAGAAAACTTCCAGTAAGACTGCTTATTCGCTTGGCCCTCTTGAAATGGTGATTTTTTTCACTGTTAGGGTTTTAAAAAATAAATGGAAACTGGGCAACAATTGTGCTATGAGGTTATGAAAACCTCATTGAAATAAGACTTAAGCCACAAAACTTCTGGCTTTAGAAGTACAGCTCTGTGTTTTCCCATAACGCTTAACATTTGAAGTCAGCTGAATATGTAATTAGGAAAAAAGTATTAGTATTGTCCAGTATAACAGATGATGGAAGTTCATTCATTTCTGAACCCAACCCAGTTTTAAACTAACCTTTAGCATGTAAACGTGGTGTGGTTAGCTGCTCTTCTCATCATTCATACTCTGCTGGGGCATCTGTAGAGCACTTTGCTAGTGCTGACTGGCTGGCTTTCCTGGCTAATTCCTTGTTCAGGGTGCCCCCTTGGGCTTCCTAACAAAATTGCCTTCTCATTAGTGCATCATAATGTGTACACTCCAGCTCCCAGACCTTACTTTCTAGAGCGTATGTGCACCTGAACATACCTGTTGGGCGAGGTGTTTGCATAGATGGTCTTCAGACAGCCCACAAGCAATTCTCAGGCTGGTTGTACCAGGGTCCTGAACAGGAGAACAGTTATGGTACAAAGTGCGAATTTTGATTTTAAGTACAAATGCAAAGCAGTAATTGGTGAGTGATGGAAGATAATGCAAAGTAGTAATGCAAAACAACTGAGTGATTTAAGAACTCAAGAGAATGGTATGTGAGGTGTGCATTGCCTTAGAGAAGCTAATTCCCTTGTATTCCTGTTAAAGTCAGTGGAAGGCTTCCCTTCATGGAGCTGTTCACAGAACATAAAGTAATGGTCCATCTTCCTCTGTTGAGTATGGGAGAGGATCAGGGAACATGATGTTCCCACAGATAAAGGGAGGTTGTAAAAGTCTCAGTTTCATTTTCAGAAAGAATGTGGAGACTTAAAACAGTGACTGTTCGTTTTGGGTACAGTGATACTGTAGAAATTCAGAGGAGTTACAGTAAGACTTGAAGTTTTCTAGATAGGTGAAGAAGGGAGATATGTGATGAACAGGTAATTACAGGTGCAGGTCCATACATGTTTCTTAACACAGAAGATAGATTTACAAAGTCAAAATGAACACCAAATATCCATCAGAAACTCAGCACCAGAAGAATTTGAATAGGAGCTATAGACCTTTGGGCAAAATGTGAGTACTCAAAGTTCAATTGGCTAAATATGTCAACAAGTGCTTAATTCTTACTGTTGTAATAGTAAAGGTGGTCACTGTTTGAAATATACTAAAGCAGGCCACAGGTTTTCAGATGGAATATAATAACATGGATTTGCTTGTGCTGCTGAACTTCATTTCTCTTCGCAGTCTTACTTACAACAAATGGGTAGATACCAGTGACACAGCTGGCTTTGTAAAGGAAACCAATCTTGCATCTCCATCTAAGAAATACATTTTTTCACTGTTCTACAATAAATGATAAGCTAAGCAAATCCCAACTGAAAAACTGAAACACAAAATGGCACTTAAGTAGTTCTTCCAGTGATTTCTTTGAGCACAGAAGGAGAAAAGACTTCATTGCTCTTGTGTAATCGCAACAACAGATGCAGCTGATTTTCAGCCAGTTAAAAGCAGGATTATGTTTATTGAGATTACAGTCTGTAAAGAGGATGGTCCTTTCTACATACATCTTCATTCCAGGAGGATCTACAAAAGGCATGGGGGAAAAACAACACTCAGCGTTTAAATAGAGCCCTAAAATATAATAAACTGTAGTTCGGTTGCAAATTCATGATGCCTTTCTCAGGTTGTTACTTCTGAACAGTATTACTGCACGCAAGCAAAAGCCCACCAAGAAAGAAAAGCTACAGTTGGTTGTCTTCTGAGGTCACCCTTTAGAATAGAACAAATGTCAGTTATCACAGGGTTCATCTGCAATGTGATCAAAAGGTCAAAAGTAGTGACTGCTGTCTGCCTAAAATATGAAAAGATTTTAAAACCCTGCTATTTAATAAACAAATAGAATGGTTTCTCTTGATTTGTTGCTGAAGGTATGAATTCACAGTCCATGTTTACCAGCTTCACTCTTATGATAGGTATTGGGAACCCACTTTTGAAATGAAAACAGAAAATCTTGAATGTAGAAGTGGAGCTATTGAAAAAAACCAGGCCAAATATTATACATATGTATAAAGGAGTTGTGAGAATCATGAGCATTGGCATTTCCCCGCAGTGATATTGGAATTATGGTACTTAAAGTACAAAGCTTTCAGAATATCCTGACGTGGATATTTATAACCAGGATTTATATCTAGTATGTATATGTAAAAATTTGACTTCTCTTAGGACATATTCAACAAATGTTATCGCATCTCTGTGCTTGGGTCAAAAAAAAAAAAAAAAAGAAAAAGGGGAAGACAAACACTATTACCCTAGTAAGTTCTGATGTCAAGTCACGAAGTAAGCTAAATCTCCTGGCAGCTTATTTCAGACTGGTAGCTGAATACCAATTCTAATTTTGCACAATTTATAGAATTCTGTAACTATTACAACTTATCTGTAAAAAATTCATGAGGCAAAATTGAAATGTTCTCTAATGTATTAACTGTTTTTGCAACCACAGTGTATGAGAGAATCATACTCGGCTAGGATAGGAAAAAGAAATAAAAAACCCAGGCATACAATGTTTCTGCTGCTTGCTATGAAGGATCCTTATTCATAAATATATCAACTTCCCTTGAAGAGTTTGGGAATTTGGAGTTAGGATGATATTTTTCATTAACATTTTTGATTTGTGATGAGAACTTAATTAAATGTCTCCCAGAAAACCATAAAAATATAGATCTATTTTAGGGTTATGTCCATTTTTAACGACTTACTGTTACAAATGCTCTATCTGACTTCTTGCACCCACTAGGTCATTATACCATGGACCTCTTAGTATGACTGTCAGGAGATGGGTGAGCCTGTCCTTGCATTCGATTCATATTTCAGAAATAGAACACATTAACATTATCAAGTGTAATGAATGGCACAGGGATCTAAAATATTTCATAATTCTTGTTTCTGAGCTCTTTTATTTTAGGCATCCTGGGTACAGAGGGCAGGGAAGGTTTCCTCTCTGAAACTTGGCTCTTGTATAGAAATTCAATTGTATAGAAATGTTATTGAGAGCTTCCTGTATAAAATCTAAGAACAGAATTTAGGATCTGTGCTCAGCTAAGTTTCATTATTCGTTTTTTTAATATTTTCTTATGTTGCATCATGACAGTAAGGCATATGAAACCAATATGCTATGTTGTAGTCTTTATGGATTACTTTATTGATGTCTTAAATATTCTAGACTGGTCATTATGCACTGGTCAGTATCATGGCATTGTTCAGAAATGCAGAGAATGCTGTTGTGGACAAGCTGGTCAGTCAAAATACAAATTGCTAGAAAGAGTCAAATTAGTACCTCATACCACTGTAAATTAAAATTGGCTGCATAGCAATTGATGCCAAGACAGGAGATGTGCATTCATCAGAGATTATTAGAAGATTGGAAAGCTCGTGTTAAGTTGACATGCAGTTGAGGAGATGGATACAGTGATGGATACTGAAGCTGGAACTGGCTTTCCAACTTGCAGTACTAAGATTCAGAAACCTGGCTTGTGCGGCAACAAAGGACTCCGCCAAGTGATGAAGCGAAGACGTTTAATGTTTCATTTTTATAGCATATATAGTTTCTCTCTTTTGGTCACGCGCTGTGCTCTCTACACAGATAGGTTGGGGGGGCCTGTCCACGCACCGTTACGAGCAATACAATGGGCTACATAGAAGTGTTCATGTGCCTGGGCTAATTAGTCATTATTGTTTGTTTTCGTGTATTGTTATCTATTTTGTTAGCTTGCTATCTGTTTTTCGCACTGCCTCGCTAGATTTCATAGCACACAAATAATACCATATAAAGACAGTGTTTTACTGTTCTCAAGGCTTCCTTCCCATCAATGCAAGAACACCTGCAGAGCTCTCGCTCAGCAGCGCGTCTCCACAATTCCTCACTTCCCACAGGCTTGCCCTGGAAACAAGGTTTAAGTCTGTGTTTTGGGTTCTGTTTTGGATTCTTGCAGTGCAGTTCGCTCAGGTATGACCACCATGCTTAAGCAAGTTTAAGACAGAGCTGATATCCTAGCTCTTCAGAAAATTAGCTGCTGAGAGATGATTTGTCTGGTGCTCTCTGCTTGCACCATTGCTTCTTGGTAATCCATAATATGTTGGATCAGTCAGGATTTCAGTCTAATGTTTAAAGGACACTAGTGAATTGAATGAAAACCCCCAGATATATGTCTGCTTTTCTGACGCTGATCCCCTTAGAATTTGCAAAGTGGTCAGCTTCAGGAGAGAATACGTGGTTGAACTTTGTAAACTCATGGCAGAAGACTGACCACAAGCATCAAAATGGTTGAGAGGAGTACAGATCTGTCTTCTCCACATGAGTTTCCACCACTGCCACTAAGCCAACAGAAAAAGCAAAGAAAGTGAAAGACAAGATAAAGACAAGGAGAGAGAAGGGATAATAGGAATTACAGGAGAGAAGACAGTGATAAATATAAAGCACAGCATAGTCTATACGAAAAGTAGCTCAGTGAAATTTTGTGACTTTCCTTATAATATTTTGAGATGCAGTTGGTTAATGGGTGACAGGCTCTGCTAATGGAAGAGAAGAAAAAGGATATTCTTACAGACTCCAGTTTTCAATGATCAATTGAATTTAAAAGACAGTGTATTTCTGGGAAGACCATAAAAGGTGTTTTTATGTGTGCATTTTGGATACCTGTTTTGCCTGGCTGGCTCTGCAGACATAAAGCTGCATATTTCGATATGTAAGTGAAGTCTTCTCTGTGTCACAGTATTTTTTTTTTTAAAGAGAGATTGAATAGTGCACATGTCAAGAACTGAGAATCCTCTGCATTTTCTTTCAAGCCTTTGTGTACATGATGAGCTAGAATAACCTCCCTGAACTGAATTATCCTTCCATACTATGGTTCAGTGAATATCATTATATTTCAGCACAGCTTGAGTGATTTTTAATGCCAAAAACATCAGCAAGAAATACAAATGTTACAAAATATTGAAACAATACCATAAAAAAAACCCAGGATCATAAATACTTTACTTTGCAAGGTCTGGAAGGTCAACATAGCTATAGTGTGGAAAATTAAAATGCTCTCCGTGTGAATGCCTTTGGAAAAAAAAAAGAAAAAGGCAGTGTTTTACCCTAGAAATACAGAATTCCTATTTGAAGCCAGTTAACAATAAAAACTATTTTCCTGGTAGTTGGAACTGATGAACTTAATTCATCCATGATTTCTTTTCTGTTTGTCACTTGCATGTTCTTAAGTACAATATAATTAAAGCAGAATTAGAGAAAGTAGAAAATTGGTGACAGCTTTCATGCAAGTGATGCACTGCAGAGGTAATACACATCAAGCCAAGATTTTGGCAGAATGAAATCAAACATATCCAGGCAGGAACTGATGTTTGTGACAAGCTCCGAATTTGGAAGCCTGCCCCTTTGCAACCAGGTGTTCTGTCAGTGCACAGCCGCTCTGTCAGAATACACCGGAGCAGCGAGGGGAGAGGGAAAGCAAAGGAGAAGTTCTGCTGCGTGTTACAGGTTGCCATGGTGGAATCAAACAATTAATATTTTACCCAGTCTTCCTTCACTCTCAGTTAGTACTTTGCAACTGGAAACTTGCCTTTATCCATTAGTCTTGCATCGGCAGTTGTTCTCTCCCATGGAGGTCTTGCTGGGTTTCAGTGTTCACATGGTATCTTGGCTTTAAAAAAGAGAAACCTCAAAACCTGCCCGCCCATGTTGTATTTCTCCATGTACATTACTATGTACCAGCGACTTTTGGATAGGGTGATCTGTGCTTGTTGCCTGCAATATCTTTGCCAGCCTCTCTGAACACTGACTTGTGAATGTTTCACTCCCATATTGGTCTTAATCTTAATTGAAGGGAGGAGCCTGTGAGATATACGAGGAAGTTTTTATCTTAATCTATTACTGTTAATTTAAATTTATATTGCTAGCAGCATCTCCCATGGATGCTCAAAATAGGGATAAAATGGATTGAAGTTGTTTTGCTGACAGGAACTTTATGATGATAAAATAAGCGTTAAAATGTTTGGTAGCTTTTTGGTCATCTCCTCTGGTAGAATGGTTGAATATTAAATTTGAATTTTTACTCCATTTTCAAAAGCTGTGACTCTGCCAACTGACGAAATTCCTGTTTAGCAGAAATGAGGAATTAATTATTTTTTCAGTAACTGACCTATTGAGCCTGTTTTGTGGTAACATCCTATGACGGATGACGATACTAATCTGAGAAATAATATGCAATAAATACGCAGCTGTATAATAAACATTTTTAATAACACCCCTGCACTTTTTCTGATCTCTGTTTCCAATATTTTCCAGCTCCTGACAACAGAGTGCTCCATTTTCAAAAAGCATTGTCTTACAATGTCTTAAAAATTTCCCTCCCAGGTGTTTTCTGCATAGACATCCTAAGGGAGAGCTATGAGAAGGATTCAGGAACAAGCCTCTCATTGCCTTCATGTTTTATCTTGGAACAGCAGGTAAGTAAACTGTTACACTTCTTTCAGGAAACAGGAAACTTTATTTGCAGAACCATAAAACCCAACAGATTTATTTCAACTAAAGACTTGTATTCTAAATGCGTAATTTTAATACAAGGATGCCTTGATTCAGCCTTTTATTTAGTTCTTCACATGCAAGCTCTGATTTCCCCACAATAGAGTGCCAGCAGTTTTATGCAGTAATATTCACAGTGGTATGGATGACAAGGCAAGGTTTGATCTGCCCTGAGGCTGCAGGAGGTGAGAGGAAGCAGCCATAGTCTCATTCTCCATGCCTGCCTATAGAAACGCTGGCACCAGGATGATGGAACGGGAGCTGTGGTGGCACCAGTGCTTAGGACAGTGCTGTGCTGCTGGTTGGTGTAGTGGAGGCACATGCAGGGGGTATAGCAATAAGAAACCTCAATAACTTGCTTGTACATCATTGTTCACTCTAATTTAAGCCTCATTGGCATTTTTTTCCAATCGTACATTATAGCAGCAAACAGAAAAAGACACCAGTTTTGGGTAGAAATTGCCATAAACCATACTTCCTGAAGCCTGAGCTAGATCTAGAAGGTAATTGTTCTTTTGTACACAAGCAAGTTTGATTTTAAAATAGTGTGCAGGGGTAGAATCATTTGGCAAAAAGTTTTTTTTTCCCCTTTGTATTGCCTGGAAAATGTAAGGCAATTTCTTCGTGAATAGCAACTACATTAAAGGGAATTGGAAATGAAAGAAGTCTTTATTGCCTCAGAAGTATCTTTTTTTGACTTAACCTGCCCATAGTAGTACATTTTGCAAACATTAGGAACCTTCCTGGCCTTTTAAACTAAGAACTGTAGGCAAACAGCTGATACTGTAAAATGAATTGGAGATCAACTTTTTACGTGGTTGCTTCTGTTCTGTGTAATTATGCTATCAGCGGGAATAACATTTACTACCACTGAAAGTGTAAAAAGTCAAAGACGCTGTCTCAGCATCCGAGCTGCGTATGCTATAGAAGCCTGCACGCTTCTGCTCACAGGTAGTCCTGTGCCAGGACAGACAGGCACGTTAGACCAAGTCATCTCACCCAGAAATCATTGCAATTTATGAAGTTATTCTTCCAGGAGAACTTAAGTACAGGTTTTTCTCTGTTGTGCTCAGATAAAAATTATATCTCTGATTTGCGAAATAGTGTTGGTAATTTCTAAGAGTGCCGTGACAACTGTTCAGGTTGTAATAACTGTGTTTTAACGGAATTAACTTTCCCTCCTTTTGGGCTCATATCGGAAAATTTGTTGCTTACCAGATGTATGGTGACATTATTACACCAGCTGCTACATGTTTCTTTGTACAATAGAAAATTCATTATCGGCTTTTTAGATCTTGGAAGGACATAAGCAATCACTTTGCATTTCAACCTTGTGAAACCTGATAAGTAAATCATTAGGGAAATCTTGCATTTTTTCAAAATCTCATATGAAGTTGATATGCATAATTATTGTAAAATGCCATGATGTTTATGAAAATAAAGACTCTACACAGATAAAAGTGATTTTATTTTTCTTGGCTTAAGACACAACACACACCCAGGGGTTGAAAGCCCTTGACTGCTGGTCATTACTAATTTAATAAGCAGCCCTCGCACTTCTTGCAGATACAAAGGAATCTGGCTTTACATGTGTAATATGCAGTGTGCAGAAAATACTTAGTGCTGTTCTCTTTGAAACCTAGAGGACAGTTATTAAAATTTTATGGTTCAAATTAAAATTTAAGATTAAAATACAAGATCAAAAGAATCAATTTTTCCCCTCAATGCTATTAGGAATAAGCCTTTTGGAATAGAGGGGCTCAATGTCTAAAATGTCATGTCCTCCTCCTCCAGAGAGCTAGACGAGAACTAATCACAGCTGACTACAGGAACGTAACTTTCTGTATTTTATTTTTTTTTTAGAGAGGAACAAGCTTTTATTAACTTTTTAATGTATTATGCTATTGTAGAGTCGTGAAGTAGTAAGTACTGCTTGGGAACCAGTGTGACAGTTTTTGAAGAAGCAGTTTGTTTCATGAGCAGAAGGAAATCCATGGTTGTGGAACTGTTAAAATGACTTGGAGGATGCCAGAGGATTTGATTCTTTGTCAAAGCATAGGGGAGCAAGGGGAGGCTCATGCAGTAGCTCGGTCTGATTAATAACTATCAGAGTGCCCATTTTTCTAAGGTACCGTGCCATTAATATGTCTTCCAGTGTCAAATCTGGTTGCCATTTCTCTTGTGAGACACTTTAATAATAAACTGCAAAATCAATGACACACAGAAGCAACCTTATAAGGAGAAAGCGCCCTGCTATATCTTAACTTGAAACACAAAGTCACAAATCTGCTTTCTGCTTTATGTATTACTTCCCTGAAACTTTACCATGGTGCGGTACTCTCTGTGTAGCTCAGCTGTAAGAACCTGGTTTTGCTGTTCCTGAACAGCTATTTGTCACTGTGAAGTCATAACCAGTTCTGCGATATAGATGACAAGGGAGGTAGCACAGTGTTGCTTAATTTCATCATGGAACTGACACAGAACTTGTCAAGGTCACTAGAAGCGCTGCTATTGACTTCAGTAGAATGTGGGTAAGTCCTCACACATGCAGCTCCCATGGGAGGCTGTTGGCACAGGACATGCCTGACACTGAGCATGACGTTTGTTGCATGTAACTTCAACAACTGTGCTCTGTGCTGGTGAACACAGTAAAACTAGAATGCTCAGGGGTTCTCTCAACCTTTAAAAAAATCCAACAAAAAACCATGTGTATATACACATATCATGACTGTTTTATCATGCAAAATTCACCTTATTCCTGGAATTTTACAAACACTAACTCATTACTGAGGCAAAACTTCAGCAAGCTCTCCCATCCAGTGAGCGATTATTCATCTATTTCAATAAATGGATGAAATCTGTTAGTTTCATTTTTATGCAAAATGTGGATGTAACTCTTGTTATCTTCCGTGACTTTAGGACTGAACCATGACAGCTATAATTCTAGGATATTTTTTTTAAAACTGGTGAAATTATGGGATTGACATAATGTAAAAGAAAACAGTTTTCACGGAACTTATCAAACAGAATTAAGCCTTTATCCTGTCTTTATAAATCTTCAAATCCTAAAGCAATAGAAAATTATTTAAGCTCCTGTTATTTCATTGAAGAGCTTAAGACAACCAGATGACCAGCATGAAATGCAACATAGCATTAATTGAACAAATGGAGAACTGGATTACTCCAAATCTGTTGAGAACTGCAGAATAAAAGACATTGTCAGGGGTTCAGTGGCAAATTCCCCTTACTGACAAGCACTTGTTTTAACAGTGAAAGAAAAGCACTGCATGAAAACCGTAAGCTACAAAATTCATTAAGAAAGATCCTTTTAAAATGAGGCCTGGGAGACTCTCTCTTATCACAGAAGCCAAAGCATAGCCATCTGTGGTTATCAGACCTTCAGACTTGTGTATCATTGAAGTTAGATTGATGCAAAGGCTAACAATACCAAAATGGAGAAAGGAAAAAAAAAAATGAGGAAAGGAAAAACGGACTGAGATCAATGAAAGAAAAGGAGCTGAGAGGACAAACAGGAAAGGAAAAAACATTGTTACTCCTGCAGATGGGGAAAGTGAGAACTGACTAGAGGAAAAAGATCAGTTTCAGGGATAAGGTCAATATATTTACATCTCCTATCTCATATAGGTTTTCTTCTTACGTGTGTAAGAGTAGCGATTCCCATTCCTTTGTATAGCAGGGCAACAATGCAATGTGCCTTTAATGATACCTAGAAAATAGGATACCTCTTACCAGAAGAGAAAGACAAGTGAAGCAGCCATGACAGAATGATTTCTCTCTTTTTGTTGATCATCGAGAGGACATGCATCAGGTGGTTCAAGTGCAATATGTAAAATAAACCACAGTATCTGGTTTGTCGTCCTTTTGAAAGAAATGTAGAGGAGCAGCGAACTTGATTGTTTTTCTAGGTGAAACTAATGACCACGGATTAAATCTCAGGCGAGTAGGTGATAACAGAAACTGCTATCCACTCAGCCTTTAATTCCTTATAGCAGATGGGAACTATTTAGAATTCAGGCAAACTCTGGTGTGCTTCACCTTTTGAATTAACATCTTTGCTTGTTTATAACCCAAATGTCAGCAATTTTTTATCAGATCATTGCTACATGACCTACTTTACTAAAAGGATGTTTTATAATGATGACACAACACTTCTGAGTGCTGCTTCTTTGAGGTCGATGGAACTGTAATCAGCTGGTTCAGTAGAGGGAAAATAACATTTAAATTTATTTTCAATATACTTTACAGGGATGCCTTTCTCCACTGTCCTTTACTCTAGCAGTTGTCTTTGTCTTTGGCCCAGTAAAGAGAGATGTCAGAATTCAACTGGGTAGGCTTTGGTTGCATGCTTACTTAGATTAGAGTAATCCAGCCTGAAGAGCCCAGAAGCATTTGGAAAGGATGGGATAGGGAGTGTCAGTTCCCAGGCAGCCTTGGTAGCTCTTCCTGGAGCCACAGTGGAAGGTGTTTCGCTGTGTTATAATGCAGCAATTAATGTGTCTAATGAGGGCTGAATCTTTGTATCAGTAGAAGGGAAAATCTCCATTAAAATGATATTTGGTCCATAAAAGACTGTTTTACAGAGTATTTAAAGAGTTGTTAGATCCAACAGCAGCCTGCATAATTTATGTTTACCCGGTAGCTATTTGGATTTAAATTTGGATACTGTTCCTATAGTCTCTGCAGCTGGAGACAGCCGCCAGGAGAACCTTAACAGCTGCAGGACAGTGAGTTTAAAGGGCGTACTAGAAAATGAAGTATGGGTAGATGATTTCTGTGGCAGGACAAAGTTGGAACTTGGAGAAGGATGAGTAGAAGGAAGTGTTCAGATTTTCTGCATGTATTTAACATGAAAGCAAAGGAAAATAAAAATGGCTGGGGAGTAACAGGGAGCATCTTTCTCCCCACTCAGAGGCACCTGCTGCTTGTGTGGAGCTGTTACAGGTGAAATGTGCACGAGACATTTGTGGCTTTATTGAGGAATAGCATGAAGTGTTGTAGGCATCATATAAAATCAATATGCAGATTCACTAAACAACAGCCAACCTGTAAGCCTATCAGTCTGATAACTGAGTTGTCATTAACACAGTCAGACTTCACAATGCTCTTGAAATCACTAACTTTATTTTAGTGGAAAATTAGCCTACGTGATGTGGTATGCAGTAGCTTATTCTTTTGATTTACACCTAGTTATTCCCACAATAATAAAACATTAATACTCTGAATCTTTAATTTGGAAAATATTCAGTGTAATAAACTATGCATTAATGTATCCGCTTACTTTTTTATTCTCTAGTTCTTTACAGTTTTCATTTCATGTATGCCAGTTTTTCATTTTGTTTTTGAAATTAACTCTCCAACAATCCTTTTTTCTTATAGTCTTTCTAAGACAACAGCATCTTAGATTGCTGACACAGTATATTCATTCGAGAAGCTGCTAATTAATATCTTTAAATTCTAACTCCCTGAAAAAGGCTTACTGAGAAGGGGAAGCCCTAAAATATTTTCTTTTTGGCGATTTGTAGAGTATGCATTTACTTTTAATGAATGCAATATTAAAAGGTAACAGTGTAATTTAAAAATAGCTTTTACGGATGTTTACTAGAACTTTGGTAACAGTTGAATGAGAATTTCATTTCTTATGTGGGTGTTGACAAGAGTTACAACTAGAACTGAAAGTAACTGTAAATTTTCTCATTTTCTGTTTACATATCATAAAGACTTCTAGTTTCACAATATAAAGTATATCCTTGCAGAGGAATTTGTAGAGAGAAAAACAAACATAAGATCAATAGTAGCTAAATGGGCAGGATTCAGGTGAAGTCCAAGACAGAGGAGGGGAAATGTGAGTGACAGAAATAAAGTAAGAGATGGTTGTGACAAGGGAAGTGTTAAAACATGCTAACGTTGACTGGAGCAACCCATGTAAGCATAGTTCTTTGTATGTCCACAATTACCTGCATTACCTTGAAAGAACTAGTTCAGAGTGGTAGACCCATAAGACCATTATGTTCTGCCTGAGATGAGCTGCTCCTCTAGAGGTAGCTTCTTCCAGATGCTACAGTGCTGTGGCAGCATTGTTCCTAATGTTCCCAACCAGGTTTTCAGATCTTGCTTGGGTGTATATGCACAATATGTATGTTAGGACAAAAAACTAATTAATCAAACAGCTTCCAAAATATACATTTAAATACCTATGCAATTTCCCCCAAATCAACAAAATCTCTCCCTCTTACTCTGTGAAATCAGTGGTGTTGGAGAAGAAAAACTGAATGACCTGAGAATTGCATTTATTCTCAGAGATTCTTTGAATTGATATTGGAGTTGTTTTAATAAATGAAGAGGTTTATATAGTATTTTTCTATTGCATTTACATAGCTCTTTATTAGAAAATATAGACTTCTGAAATAAAAAAAGTTGGAGTCTGATCCTAAGGCCACTGACCTAGATAGAAAACTTCAGCTTGAGAATCAATGGTGCCTGAATCAACTCCTGTTTCTTCTTGCTGTTTGGACAGGCATGGTCCAAAGCTCGCAGAAATCAGCCTGGATCTTTCTGTTCAGTTCAGTGGATTTTGAATGAGACCCATTGCAAAGCTGGATCGGGGGGTGAGAAGCAGCAGACGGGGCGGGGAGGGAACCAAAGCCATACAGAACATGGGGTGTTCACCACAGAGCACGGGCACAGTCTGTGTCTGTAAGAGAATCTCCACAGAGAGCTAAAAAGAAAATTGAGTTTTGCATTTTCAACCAAGGAAGTTACTTTGAATACATTTGATTAAACAGAATATTTCATTTTAGTGTTTTAATAATAAATCATACACACTGAATAAATGTAATATTTGTAATACCATTAAAATGTAATTTCTTTTGTACTGTGAATGAATTACATGATAGGTGTAGCATACTTTTTCTTTGTTCTTAGCAGAGTTTTAGCATGTAATTATTTTCCAATTATCTGACTGTTTCTTGAACATTTAAATCCCTTTTGGAAATGGCACTGAGGAGTTTCATTTCAATGGGAGCAACGGCTTTGAATGCCACCAAGGGCTTGGACTTAGTTCTAAAATTTCTACAAGGCACTGTTTTTCAGTATTAAATAGATTTGAAATATATGGCCCCTAAACACATCAAATGACTATTTTCAGTTGTAAATTCAAGCCGATACAATACAGCCTGATGTTAATTTTCTTTCCCTCAAGATAATGATGTCAGTTCATATCTGCTGAGGCCATAACCTGATGGTTCTGCTCCTGATTGTGTTCTGACTTTAGTAATGGTCAAGATTTCTAATATTTCAAAAAGACTTAAAACTTTCTTCTGGGAAAGTGGTTAGAAGTTGTGTTGTGCAGCTTTTAATGATGTTTGCTTCCTTCCTGCTCTGCATCTCTTAATCATTTCAGTCAATACAGACCAAAATTAAGAGGAGTATTTGAACGGGTACTATTTCAATCGTTACTGCAGACATGCAGTTTGAAAGCATTTGGGTGTTTGGTTTTGCAAAGTTTTTGAGAATTGTTCCTCTAAACTTCTGAAGTTAGGCCTTTGAGCTCCTGACGGTTGATTTCAGCAGATAACGTACCAGTAAGGCTTCTCTCGTGTCTGGTACAAATCCAGTCTGTGACCACATTGGTATTAAATGGCTTTTATTACTAGCTCTCTGTTGATCTGTTCTGAGGAGGGAAGAGGAGTCCAAAAGTTAAGAATTGCAGGTGTAAAACTGAAATTGCACTGGAAGACAGAATCTTCTGAGAATGGAAATTTTATGGTGACCTAGCTGCTTCCTGTGCAGACTAATATACACACTGTGTTACGTGACAGTGAGTAGCATCTTTGTTTTCCAGGATGAATCACTCATCATGTGGTAGCCTGTCTTCTGTTTCTGCTGGCTGTAGTGAATGTGATCTGATCGCACCTTCAACATCTACTGTCCCTGTGTAGTTGCTTTTAATATCAGGTAACCAATGCCATGCACACGTGGCATGGGTGCATCAGAGGCTGATGGCGTGGGATATAGGCAGGTTGTGGGCTTGGTGACATAAAGGTGTGGAAATGACAGATAAGAACTGTATGTTCTCAAGTCCTTTCTCAACTCTGCATTTACCTACCAAAAGCCAAGGAACTTGCAGCTCGTATCAGTGAAGTGGTGCCTGATATGAGGCTTGGTATTAGACCTCTAGTCTACCTCTGGCTACAAATTATAATGTATGGCAGTAAAATACTACTTTCCTATTGTATGTAATCTTATGATTTAGAAAGAGTCAATGCTATTTCCTCCCAGCTCAGAATTTGGTGGGAGTGAGGTTGTTGACAGAGTAAAGGTGATTAGTTAATGTATTTCTTTATATATCAGTTTTATTTTCTTTAATCCTGCAACGGGATGAGAGAAGGAGCTGCCTCCCAGATACTAGCCAGCTTTTACATAAGTTGCTATTTTACTTTGATACCTACTGTACCTTTATGTTTGAAAAGCTTATGTTCTCCTTTTTATATCCTGGTGCTTGTAGTGTGAACATGTTTGAGAAGACATAGAAAAGGAACAGCTGTATATCATTGTGGGTTTTAGTATGATTATCACACGTCACTGTGAAATAAGTAGATTATATAACTTTATTAGAGTAAAATAGACCCTTGCAAATTCATAACTTTATCTAAGTGAAACAAAAAGTCTTTATGGAGCTTTCATTTGTACTATTACGAAAATTACACATTTATAAACTAATAAAAGTCATATTCAAAATAAAGTGTAAGAGTGGTAAATTACAGAGCAAGGACAGCTATGGACAAAACAGCTACTGAAATAGTAATTATATTTGTAAAGAAATCAAAGCAACTTAGGAAAGAATAAAGCTTCTTCACGTCTATATGAACTTTAAAATACAATTGTCATGGTTTTCTGCTTTTTCAGTGTCTGTTCTTATATCTGTAATTGTAAAAATCTCTGTTTCTATTAGATTGTTGTGGTCATTTATGTTCTCATTGTAAAAAAGAAAAACAATAGCAAGTCAATGTTTTCTAATATTTTTTTAAAAGCAGTTAAATATTACTTTATAAAATACTCAGTGGATATTAAAGTGCAACTGTAAAAATAAGGAAAGAATAACAATTTCTTTATTGTTTGTTTAGAAATACTTCAGAGAACATTTTTCCAGTGTTCAAGGGCGGTCATTACTACAATACATAGGGATCCTTTATTCTGTCAATGAAAAATGGAAACATTTTGTGGAACTGACACTGTCACCACAACAACGTTACTTAAATAATTAGTCGTCCCTACTCAGATACAGGATCATTGACTTGATGGATATCAAATTGACAAGTCATCCTGTTAAATTTCAGTTTGTTAGTTCTTATTAAAAATTACTTTTATCATTCTCTTGCAGTATTTTGATATATGCACTTGGTGTTTCTGACATCACTTAAAATTGGAAATTGGTTTTGCATTATTTCTGGTTTCTTTTACTGCAATTCACACGTTAAAGCTTGCCTCAGTACTTACCATGTCTTTATAAATAACTGTATTACTAGTTTTTATTTGATCTTTCAGAGGATCTCATTGTATTATGCAGGCAATTAAAAAAAAAAGATTCTGTTGCAAAGCTGTTACTTTTGGTTTTCCAGAAGAAGGTACTCAGTGCAGATGGTTTAAGCCCTGAACAGACACTGCGCCAAGTGGGTTTTTGGAAACTGCGTGGCCTGATGTGTGTTCAGACCTGGTGAAGGCTTCTTAGCAGAGGCTGGTATCTTACGCAGAGAGCAAAGGTATGATGGCTTGGGGATGGAGCAAGGTCATACTTTACACATCCAGAGACCCTAAAACACCTTTAGATTTATCTGAGGCTGGCATTAGTGTGTAAAAGGATCAACTTTGCTGGTCTTAAGTGACCGTGCTTTCTAGATGAGTTAAGATTGCAGGCGTGTTCTTGTGTTACTATTTTGTGTGTATCAGACAGTGCACATATGCTTCATTCCCATAGAAGCAAATTGTCACTTACATTTTTGGCTTGGCAATGCAAAATTGGGCCAAAAGATGGTATACTGAGTTTTCGAAGTAGGTAAGAACCTTATCATCTTTCTTCCGGACTCCTTTCGTAGCTCAGCACACAACTTAAATTCATACATCCTGTAGAAATGATGTGTGTTTCCTTACAATAAAAACATTGCTGAAAGAAAGTCAATTAAAGTCAGTGTTTGAAGAGCTGGGAGTAAGTCATGCCTTGGCAAAGGAGGACGATTAGTATCTCATTAAGACTTTCGAAATCTCATTTTAGCCACTACTTGTAGCATCAGGAGTGTTTGCTGTTGGTCCTGAAGACAGATTCTAGGGAGTAGCCTCTGTAGGAAAGAAAGGAAGGAACGAAAGTGTACACAGAGTATCACTGTGCTGGAAATGGGATCAAACCGGCACTGTCATCTCTAAGGCCTGAAATAGGATGAGACTAAAGAAGGTTCAAAATTGAGTGACTTCCCATTCAATGTTATTTTTTTAAAAAATTGGGTTGATACCTAAAAATAAAAAATAGAGAAGTAATTTTTCCCTCGCTGTTCTGCCTATTGTGTCTTCACAAATGTGGGTGATGAGCTGTGAGCTACAGGTGCATGAGGACAAATTTCTCAAAAGGCTGCTATTCCTTTGTACATTCAGTTTACTTCTGTTGCATTTGTCTCTGTGATCCTCTGCTAGTAGCTCAGTTCTGGGAACAAATCTGGCTCCTCGGACTAACAATTTTTATGGATGTTCGTGGTATTCAGCTGCCAATCAGATGCATGCAGATGCAAATTGGGCAGTTAGATACACAAGTACTTTGATTTGTCTGTAAACCCATCTTGAGCCTGTGAAGTCTCAGTATGGATTTTTGTAGCTGGAATTTTTGCTTTCTTAAAAGGAAACTGAACCTTTGAAACACTTCCACTTAATGGTTGGTTGGGTCAGTTTGTTTATGCTTACTTTCTAGATCATGAAAATCTTACAAGCCTGAAGCTCAGCCTGAAAACATACTGCTGAGGCTAAAAATACTTGCAAAATAACGTAACAGATAAAGCTCTGAAGAAACAGATTTTATTTGACAGTCTTGAAATTTTTTTCTATGACCGCACAAAAGCGTTAAATGGGAATGGCCTGGGGACAGGCAGTAAATCAATAAGCACCAGTAAGTTTGTGAAATCAATTTTTTGCTTTTCACATACACAAAAATAGATGCAGCCAGTGCTGTGTAACTCCCATTAATTGCCCAGGGTGACAGAAGATTTATCAATTGCTTATTGACTTCTTTGAAGCCATAGGGGGAAAATGGAAATAGCTGCAAAGTTAACTGTGTAATATCGAAGATACCCTTCCTGAGTTGATGTGTAAATATAAGCACAGTAGGTTCTCTAGAGCTTCACAGTTTTTCTGCCATAATACATGTTTGCTATCAACATTTCTGCACTCAGAAGCAGAAACAATGTTATTACAGTGGCAAAATTGCTAAGGTGTATATAGATAATATGTATTCAACATATAACATACAGTTGACATCGTGACTGTTACAAAAGTATATCATATTAACAGAGTTGGGATTTTGAGAAGGAGCTACCTGTTCTGTGCTGTCTGTCCTGAGCACAGACTTGGAGTCTCTAGTTGTGGTGTATGGAAGTGGACATCTGTACAAAATCAGTTTTGTTCATGAAAACTTTTGCCTTCAGCTTCTCTGTTCTCCCTTGATAGTTTGCCTGCCTTCCCACTCAGAGCAATGGGTACTGATGACAGCTTTCTGTTTTACACTTTATTTCACTTTCTTTGGGCTGAACGTAATTTCTATTACGTCATAATAATGAAGTAATTAATAAAAATTGAAGTCTCTTTGCTGAATTAAATTCTGTTGAATTGGCTTCTTCCTTTTTGAGTTCCCACTCTGGAAAAATGTAGTTAATGTGTCCTCCTTCTTGCTGCTATCCTTTGACGTGTATTATTCTTCTGGACTCAGTTGTTCCAGAGGAGTTCCTGTTCAATTTAGTAGGATGACTTGTGGAGAAGTTACTCTTCCCCCCCACTAAAGGCATCTCCCCGTCAGACTTTGAACATTTATATAAGGGCCACAGGCTCTAATTCCTCTGTTATAAATAGCACATTTCACATTTAACATAAAATCAGCGACTGTTTCTCATGCACCCTACTCATCTTCTTACTTCCCCTGGGTATGAGGTGTGAGAGAGCTCATTAAATTTCTAAGTCAGAAAAGAGAAAAAAGTAAATAAAAATAAATATATAAATTAAAAATACACCATCTGTGGTATAAACAGGGCACTCTGAACTGTTAGTTAAGATTTCCATAAATGTGACACATGATAAAAAGAGCAGTAACACAAAGGAAAAGAAGAAAAAGACTTTTAAGGCTAATAAACTTTGCACTGAAAAGTGACACCTGACACTTCAAAGCGAAATAACTGAGAGTTATTTATGTTTTCGATGTTTTCAACAGAAAACAAATTAATAGTCCTTTCTTGCAATAATAAATTACTTGAAAATCTAACATACATGTATAACATCCAGTGGAGCCAAGAGTGGGAGGAAGGTTTGGCATAAGCTAAGTTTTATATTTTTATCTTTTTTCTTAAATACTGTCTAAAAAAAGTGATTCCCAGTCCTGCAGTGTCAAACTGATCTTCTTCCTTTTATCTTTAACTCCCTTCTGACTCCTCTTTGAGGAAGTAAATCTATCTAATACCCTTAGTGTGGATGCAGACAAGCATCCTGGAAAATAAATCCATCACGCTCTTGCTTTTAGTCTGGTCTTCCCTGTTTTCTAGCATAGAAGCTAAATTTCAACAACTGATTGAAAATAATCCTCTGTAACAAGATTTTAATGGTAACAAATTGTGACTTCTGCCTAAGATTGAAATCATGAATGCACAATACAGTGAGATAATATACTCAGGGAAGTTAAATACGTATTTGTGGGTGGTGTTTATGTAAAGAGAATGAAGCAGTTTAGCATCAGTTGAAGGCATTAGGTTAGCAGTCACAGCACAAAGTCAAATTTAAGTTTCACAAACCAAATAGCTAGTAAATATTCATCATGTATTTAGAAGTGAGAACATACTGGTTCCAGATTAAAAATCAGTCCGCAGCATCAGCAGACATACAAGCATCTTGCCATAAACCCTGTAAGCAGAAACTCTTAAAATCCCTGGACGCTGAAAAGGACAACGGAAATGATGGGGAGGAGGAGAAGAAGCAGATCTGGCAAGCTGCATCTTGATGAGTTATTAGACTTAAGGGTGAGGAAGTGAGAGAGTTGCAGCTGAAAGCTCTGTCAACCTGCTGAATACTTTATGTCTTCAAAAGGAGCAGATTAAAAAAAAAAAAAATCAGTTATCTTTGGAGATCCACAGCTGTGTAAACAGAAAGCCCTTACCCTCTGGTGAGCGCTGTCTCGAATGTGCTCCTCAAAGGGTAATCAGGAGGTTGATAATGGAATCGGTGGGTTATGACATTATTTTGTGACTGCTGGCTCTGGGCTCGGTATCGATTTGGCTCCACAAATAAGGCAGGCTACAGGAGTGCGTCACACTCCTGGTTCAGTTAGTTTGCCTCCGTGCGTACGCGTCAACGAGCTGGGGGGTGTCGGTACCTGCTGCGCTGCTGCCCGGGCAGGGCTGCCAGAGGGAAGGTGTCAGGGCCCCGGCCCGTGGCCAGGCCCTTGGTGTGCCGCAGTGCTCACCACACAGAGCCCCTTCCCTCTCTCCCTCACCTCTGAGGCTGTTCTCTGACCTCTCGCAGGTGTTCTTCTAGTTAAACAGAGAAAAAAAAAGAGGAAAGGGGGAAGCTCAGCCAGCTCCGTCATGGCCTTGTGAGGTGCCAGCACACCTGAGGGTGTGAGGTATGTGGGGAAAGGGAACAAGTATCACAAGACTGAGCTGCTTTTTGGGTTGTAACTGCTGCGAACCTACGTGTGTGTAGAAGTGTGAGGAGAGTGAGCAGCCATGTGAAATTTTCATGAAAAAACAGAAGGGAACACACTGCCACATGTTGAGTTTTTTGAGGATGCAGTGTCTGTCTTCCAGTACTGGAGCTGGTCAGCAGAGAGCTGGTGCGGGTCACTGGGACTCTGATGGGGATAGGCAAGAGCTAAGCAGTTACTGGCCTGTACATTGAGACCACACCGTACTTTTGTGGGTGTATCTGTGTATTGCACCATATCATGAAGACTCAAGGTAGGCCTTGAGCCCCTCAAACTACCAGAGGAAAAGAACTGTCCCCATAGCAGTTTAAGAGGCCCTTCCTGAGCCTGGCTGCCGAGCAGTTAATTGTGCAGTAACTGTACTTTTGCTTTCTGTTAGAGTATGTTTTATGGACTAATTTGGGTCTGTGGAGGCCCTACTGTGGGATGCTAAATGACAGCCTTCGCTTTGATACGTAAATATGGCATAAGCAATGTGCAAAGGTATGACAAGGTATTTAGACTACATGAAAAATACGGGACTTGATATTGTCCCAGAAGTGAGGCATTATGTTTTAATAGTGAGATTGATATAACCAATTGAAAATTCACTGAGAAATGAGACAGAATATCCATTACTTAATGTCTCAAAATGAAAGTGGGCATATTTCAAAAGATATAAGATAGCTGGAATAGACATTATGGGCGCACTTCAGGAATAAATTGGTAAAAACCTGTGGTTGTCAATATGCAGGAGGTCAAACTGGATGATGATAATGGCCCGTTTCAGTTCCTAAAAATCGGTGAATCTAATAATTTCAGTAGCAATGCTGGCTCTGACTGTCTTTTGCACTGTGACCTCTTCACATCCGTCTGGAAGTGTTAAGTGGCCTTAAAGTAGATGCAAGATTTTACTCACTTTGTCTCCTTTCTTCACTAGGAGAACAATAAAAAGGGGTTGTGTGTAAATAGGATTGAGAGCTTTATTCCAAAGCTTGTTTGCAAGTTTTTGGGATGGGAGGAGAGAATCCATCTGTAGCCTAGCTCCTTGTTTATCAAATTTTATATTCTCAGGTCCCACGTTGAAAGTAATGTATTCTATGCTGAATGTAAAAGAAAAGTCCCTCATGCATTTTTTCATTGTTTTTATTCAGAGACAATGTTTTTGACCTAAAGATGAACCAGATTTTAATCTTTTGTGGCCTTTTTTCACCTTGAATCTTTTCCTCTATTCTTTAAAATATTCATAGTTGCATTGAGAAGCCAAATTTTTCAAGGTGATCCTAGGTGAATAGGATTAAACAACTCAGGTCAAACTACTTACTTAATCACTGTATATTCTTCATGCAGTTGGCAAGAAATTATATTTCATACAGCATTCTTTATAGTCTCAAGTTTTAGTATTCTGAGAGAAGAAAAATGAAAGGCAAATATCATGACCTTTTGTATCTCAATGACCTGAAACTGGAGACGGGTTGCAATTTAAATACAGAATTCAATCCCACCTTTACAGTATCTGTAGGCACTTGTAAAATATGTCTGGGACATTCAGAATGGAAAAGATATAATGTAATATCCTTCCAGGGAGAAGAGCTCTGAAAATTGCCATTTTCCCTTCACACATTAAGGCACTTACTGATGAAAATTCATGCATTTGATTAAGAGAAAGTCATAATTTCTTGCAGAAGCTAAGCTGTTTTCCCTTTTAATTGCTTTATTTGTTTCTAGTGAAGGAGAGATGACTCATGTTTTGGGTTTACGACAGGGAAAAATGCTGATTTTTTAAAATGTTTTCCTATGCAAAAATGTTTCATTTTATTAAATTATCATCTATTGATGACATTGCTATGCAATTCTACTCTTTAATAGAATGAATTCTGACAGTGAAACATCAGAATTTAATCAAAGCACGTACCTGAGTGTCACTAGGCAAAAAAACCCTAGACCTTTGCAGAGGTGTGCTTTTTCTGTCTGAGCATGTGCTCAGCCCCATGGAAATCAAAAAAGGAGAATAATGGCTGTAGCACAGAGAGTAAATTTTTGGAACAAATAGTCTTGAAAGGAAGATCTGTTTCCCCCGAAAATATACTCAATGAAGACTTTTCTTGAGTGTGCTGTGTGGGCCTAACAGGTTGATGAGTGCAGTGGGATAGACGGGGCTGCTCCCTTCGGAGGTGGCTCGCACGGCACAGTAGCCCCAGGGAGTGCCAGTGCTTACCCTGCTTCAGCCTTGGATAATCCCATCTTGAGGGCCCCTGCAGCTCCAGCAACAGAACGTGAAGATTTCTCACCACACTAGTTTTGCAAATGGAGAAAGAAGATCTTAAAATCTGAGTATTGAGTTGAACTGCCTCATACTCGGAAGTACCTCTCTCTTAAGTACCCTCCAGGAGGCCTAGATTTTCAGAAATTGCTGAGCACCTACATTTTAAAAATCAGGCTTTGCTGAAATTTTTTAGAGTAGGAGTTCAAATTCATTATTCACATAAAAATCCTGAATGAAGGCAATATTGGTTTATCCCCAGCATTGGATAGAACAGACGATGGTCTGGCTGACCAGCAGGAGTCTAATGTAGCTGCGATGACACAGGCCCGCACTAGGGGATCTCAAGTGATGCAGATGATCCAGATAGGCTCAGAAGTGTCTTTCAGCTCCTCGTTCAAAGAAGCAACAAAAATGTGTCTGGCAGTCACGGAAATGTAGCACTGCAGTTATTCTCTCCTTTCCATCTGGTGCCAGACAGATTCTTAGTCAGTGGTTTGTACCAGCTGTGCTTACACAGTTCTGCCCGCAAGGCAATGAGAAAATGTTTCATGATTTTTCTGGCTGGAGTGGAACAAAGGCAAACATCTGGACTGCTGCAGCAACAAGATGGGCAAAAGGAAACCTGCTGGCGGTGTTTCTAAGAGGCCAAGAAGTAGATCTCATGGCAACAAACATACCAAATGTATGCCATACTAGCCTGGGAACAGTATCTAAATTAGGTTGCTGTGTTTGTCGTCATGACTGACAGCTACAGATTTAAGCCTGGGATGGATATGTGTGCCTCATAGAAGAAATCATTGTGTTGAAGGTGTTACAAGAAGTTCTTGCTATTTGTTTCTCTAATATTTCATTGCCTTCATGAGACAGGCGAGGGCACTTTACCAGTGAAACCAGAAGCAAAATATATTTGTGCATAAGCTTTCAGAGAACTTTTTTCAAGTATGAGAGGCCTGTGGATGCAGTGCCAGGGTGGTAAAAGTTCTCCAAGTGAATACTGATTTTTTTTGGTAAGATTTTTAGACCTCATGAGTGCCTAACCCACATGTTAGTCATGGTATTTTTGGAAGAAGCAGACAGAAAATGCTGGAGTTGAAAAAAAATGGGATCTCGAACAGTGTTCTGTGGTTGTTGTACGCTTACCAGTAGTGCTCACCAGCATGCAAATCCCAGGAATAATCATGAAGATACAAGCGCAGGATGTAAGAAAAGAGGTTGGTCAGCTGAGATTTCTGGATTTCTCTGACAAAATCTGTCTCCTCTAAGGCAGTTTGTCTTTATTGGTCTCTCACAATTATTTCCCTAGTTTCTATTTCCTTGCAGTATTTGGTATTATTTATAAAGCTCCAGCTGCCAGGCTGATATGGTTTTGCGGGAGCCAGCATTCTTTTTTTAAAGTGCATTTTTTTTACTCTCATTGTTCCAGAGATAAGTTGAAAACATGAACCTTAACACCGAAGGAAGAAAAAAGGAGACAAAATAAAGAATGGATGCCAAAGCCATTATTTTGGAAAGAAGATCTTAAGACCTTTAGAAGCGTGCTCATAATTTGGAGGGAGGGGGAGAAGTTTTTATCGCTTGGAGTTAATGCGTTTCCTTGAAAGGAAGAACTGTGTCTTTCAGCAGGAGTGTATCACAAACATTTATAGGACCAGTGAGACCCGTATCTCTTTTACAACACTCTGAATATAAGGAACAATAAACTGGCAGTGGCAAATTAAGGAAAGCAAACACAGAATCGGGTCCTAAAGAAGCTATAATACTATAGTATACTATAGAATGGAGCATGCATTTTACTTGGTTTATTGAGAAAAATATAAAGCTGAGAGAAGAAAAATTATGAATTGTTGAAGAGAACATTTGCCCCTGTCTCAGTTTACCTTTCTTGTGCTATGGATAGGACACTTTTCTTAAAAGTTCTGTTGTTTTTAAGAGGTAGGATTTTTTTCTCCTGTTTTTCTTTAGATTCTTCAACAGACTAACATTTTTCTTACTATAAATACAACAGCTCATAGGAAAAAATTGCTAGTAGTCTGTAACACTTTTGCAAAAATTGCTATTGAATGTTATTCAAATTTTATGCATTTTTTGTTTTTTCCTATTTTTTCATCAAGCTCATTTCACACAATGAGACTTGGTGCTTGGAAAACATTTTGAGATTTTGGAATTAAAAACAATTGTTCTAAAAATGTTAGTTCTTTAAAGAAAGAGGAGCTTACCTCTTACGAAAAGAAACACCAGCAGAAATAATACAGTGAAAAGGAAAGACTGAATCAATTGTTCCTGTGCTTCCTTCCTTAATATTGAATTATTCATTATTTTCTTCAAAATTGCACAGAAAATAACCTTTTTTTTTTTTTATTAACTTAGGACCCCCACTGAAGTTGCACATTAAACAAAAATAAATCCATGCCCAGGAAGCATCCACAGATTCTGATTAATTAGCATACTTTGAGAGTTACCTGTTTTGTGGCTTCTCTGGGTTTATATTTGAAAGAAAAATCAGATGCCATTTCCCAGCTGAAGTGCAACCTTATCATTGTAATTCCTTACATGTTTTTAGATGATGTTCTTTTACCATATTCTTTTTTGGATATGGAGATAATACAGCTTGGTCATATTTCAAGTCCACTCATGTCTGTATCAACTGGCATTAACCTAAATTGTTAGAGTAGGAAAATAAAAAATAAGTGAATTTGAAGTATTAATTAGTCTTACAAAAGCATAAATGTGGGCTGCTGGGTAAAGGAGTCACAGTGTTACAGAAAGGCTGCTTGTAGGAGGGACATGGGCAACTGGCATTTGCCTATCTATGACTATAACCACTATTTTTGACAGCTTAGTATACCAGTAGTAATATGTGAAGGATGCAGCTCAGGATATAGTAAACATTTTTTCTGTATAGAGTATTTGTTTATGAAAGGATCAGACTCTCTGTGCCAGTATTACATAACTTTGGTAAACAGGTAGAACTGGTTACTTAACTCAGAGGGTAGATGGGCACTGCTAAACCAGAAGCTTTTGCAGTACTTTTTTGTGTGACCTTCCTTTTGTCTGTGATCTCAGCAAATTCTGTCATTTGGAACAATCTCTGTACAGCTTCCACTTTGCTCTTCTCTCTGTCTTGCTGTGCCCTGCAGGATGTTGTTTTCTGGCAGGATCTGGAGTGTAGAGAGTGAGGCTGTTAGGGTACGTGAGGCTGACCTCCATGGAAGGCTTCATGTGGCGGCACAGCATCTAGTGTGTTTTCTTAGGGAACCCAGTGAAGTTATAGTGATACGTATTGCTGATTAAATATTTTCTGTGTGATTTACCCGTACTCGAGGTAGATGATGTGGTGTCTTCCAAGACTGGGAGTGGATGTGAGCAGGGCATTGGCATTAGAATGTCTTGTCTCGATGGAATCATTTTCCTTGGCCTTCCTCTGCTTCGAACCTGGGTGCTGTTAGACTCCAAAGCTTTTATAGCAGGGAAACTTGGAGTTCTTTTAAGACTGAATCTTGCCAATGCTTGTAGAAGAGAGATGACATTTCACATTAGAGGCAGATGGAAGAAATATTTATTTGGCATGTTGATTTCAAGTAAATGATTGATGCTGTAATCTGCTCACTGGATTGGAATGCTACAGTAAAGCTCCAGGGAACACAGAATTATTTGGCCAGAGAGGCAATAAAAAGAGCCTAAATAATTGATTTATCATGTGTTTCTGTAACTTTTCCCAAGGTTTTCACCTCCAAACACCAAGACGTGTTTATTATCATATATGATATTTCACAGAAGTATAGTTAAAGCATACAGATGTGTACCAGAAGCTCATACACAAAACACCATGAATGTATTACAGAAAGCAAGCAAGCAGACTATTAAAATTTTAGTGACAAATATAGCATTATATGTGGAAGTTTCTTATGTGGAAAGGGGGTAGGGGAAGAAGGGGAGGGCAGGGGAAGTGTTGCCGGTTCATAGGTCTTGTACTGGGAAATGCGAAACTTTCCCTGGTCTGCAGTGACTGTTTTCTTTCCATCTGAAGAAAAATCATTTTCATGTCATCGATATTCAACCTTCACAGTGGTTAGTGAAAGAAACTTCATTTGCATCTTTAGATAATCATCTCTCTATTTTTTTCACCAACGAAACAGCTGCTGCCTTGTCCATTGTGCAGAGGAAAACATATTTCATCCTATTTATGTTCAGAGAACGTCTTGCACAGTATTTTGGTGTCTTAATTTATGACCTCTAGTAATCATAGCCATCATAATTTTAATGAACTAATTAGATTAATTACTGTTATTGCACAGTATTATTATTATTCTTACATAATCATCATGGGGAAAATTTAAGTATTAGGAATCAAGAATTGTATTACTGCAACTCGAATTCATAGTGTGCCAATAGTTCCCCTGTAAGCCCCAATTGTGTGGTCTTAATAATGGAATTAGTGCGATTCATAATTTAGCTGCAACATTGTGAACAGAGTTTCTGGCTTTCAGTATTTTTGAATTTTGTTAAATTCTTCACCCATTTTAAACAGTATCTTGTTGAGCTAAATGTTGAGGGAAAAAAATTTAGTCCCTTTTGTATTATTAAAATTAAATTTGAGGGCCTATCTTCTGAAGATGTTTAGGCCCAGTATTTCCTCTGAATGGAAGAGGAGTCGTATTACTGCATTTTGTGGGCAGTAGGTACTCACAGATGCTTGTGGCCTGTATCTTATATATAGCTATACTTGGGTTTGTTTTATTATTGTCATAATCTTACAATGGCTTGTGCTGTGCGAGAGTTGTTTGTCACTTGTTCTTTACTCATACTGAAGAAATAAAGTAAAACAAATAAAAGTGAGACAAAATGTAAAAATCAGGATAGTTAAAGGCTCAAATTATGTCACACCAGAAGTCAAATAAATGTTAAAAACCATAATACAAAAAAAATCAGCTGAAGTGGAACTATACATAAGAACGGAGTGCTGTGGGACAAGTAACGTTGAGTCATGTGTGAAAACACAAAATTGTGATTTCTGTTTCTTCCTTCCTGACTACACAGAAGCATCCAGATACAGCTCATTCTAATCAGTTGAAGACTTTAATCTTAACATTTTGAAGTAGATCAATGGTGTCTATAGCAAAAAGAAAAAAAATATCTCCTTGGTACCTTTTAATGAAGGATGCGTTAAAATTAATTATCAGTTGAGCTGAACAACTCAGAAATACCAAGTGAAGACGGACCCTGCTGTCCTCCAGTAGAGCAAACTAACACTCTTTTAAGAGGACTCTTAATGTCAACAGAGCTGCTTTGATATGAGCGAGTCAAGACAAACAGTCCGATCATAGACACATAAACAT
Organism: Arenaria interpres; assembly: GCA_013399435.1. Classification (NCBI taxonomy): domain Eukaryota; kingdom Metazoa; phylum Chordata; class Aves; order Charadriiformes; family Scolopacidae; genus Arenaria; species Arenaria interpres. The sequence continues at coordinate 115,019 of VXAK01003700.1, read as the reverse complement.
ACTGTTTAGGTGCACATGAACAGATTCAAGGCTCCACAGTGCTTAGTGCTCCCTTTTCAGTTATTGTAGTGGTCTTAGTGGTCTTTACTGATTTATGTAAAAAATCCCCAATTCTTTTTTTTTAATTAATTCAATAATCATCACTTTCAAATACTATTGTTTGATACAAACAGGAAAAAACCGTGATTTTCTAAAATGGTAATTATCTCACAGATAAGTCTAAAGTGTTTGATGCTCCTCTGAATAGGATATCTACTCAGCATACTATCCTCCCATTTTTACAGTTGAATATTTGCAACACAGTCTTTAAAATCTTTTTTTTTCTTTTAGATGGACATACAGTTTCATATATTAATGATTGGTGAGCCACAATGATGTACACCAGGATGACCTACATAATAAACCCAGAGCTTTTAAGAGGCATCGTATGTAGGGCTTTTTTGAACACTCAGATTTTACTCTACAGGTTTGTGGCACCTGATCTGTTTTGTTCAGTAGAAATATCCAGGATTTCCAGACGTACAGCAGTGCAGTTGTACAAACCAGCTTTCCAGATGTCCCTGAATTCCAGACAAATGTTAAGCATTCTTGAGTTGTGCCATCCATGTTAACATTCTGAGCAGAAAATGGAGGCATGCCAAGGGGGAGAGTCACAAAACCTCTTAAATCTTTTTTTTTTCCTTTATAGTAACTGAATTCAAGAAAGCACAAGCTATGGATTATCTATATACTGTGGACTATTTTTTGTCCACATTCTCGGATCCTTAAACCACATTTTGTTATTTCTGATCTATGTCTGTACCATCATTTGAAAACAGTGGTATGCCAGATGCTGCCTTCTCGCTCTCCTTCTTAAGACCCTCTCCTGTTTAAGAAGATCCTTGTGCCTGACTTTATAAGGTCTTAAAAATCAGTTTTTTGATTGATGTGTGCAGTGGACAGATCCTTTCCAGCAAGATTCAGTGTTACTAGAGCTCTTAAGGACATGATTTTCTTGGGTATAACTGGGATCTTGCTTCAAGGAAATACCTCATTCTGCACTTTGAGGACAAATTTGCCCAGGCCTCAAACTAAGTGTGAGCTTTTAATAAGCTCTGGAGTTTGTCTCACTCTGAAATAATTATATTCATCAACTGGAAAATATCTGTGCCATGCAGTGCTGTATAGCCTTCTGATTTCATGAAATAAATTGATTGTGAAGAAAATTCTGGTATTAAGCTGTTTCAGATTACCCATAGATACCATATCTGCAGTCATGCCTTATATATGGTATCTGTGATGGTCCTCCACGCATCTTTCACGTATCTTCATGTGGACAGCTAGTATTGGGATTTGGAAGTAAATATTAGCTTTTGTGTGAGTAACTTTCAAATGTGTATGTACTACTCAAGTTCATCTGTTTTCTTCTATGTGTTTTTGTAGCCTTATGTTTTGTTGGTTTATGCTTATAGTATGATCTCTCTTTGCCTTTTTTTTTTCATTAAATGGATATAAATGCGCTTTTTCAAGTTGAAAAAGTTCAGAGAAATTGTCAGGAAAAAACCTGAATGCATATGTCACAATAAATGAGACCTCTTCCTTTAAGTCAGGAAGAACATACAGTGATTTTTCAGAACCCGTTTTTACAGTCTTTCATTGTGCACACATAGTGAGCTCTTTGAAACAGGGAAGGTCTTTTGACTGGATGTTTTGTGTATGTGTCGAATAGAATGAGACTGTGACCCTAGGATCAGTTTTACCAGTAGCAGGAATGGAAATGATGATGATAATAGTTAGGCTATTTCCTTGTGTTAACACAGTTTTGTAAATCCCATTGAGACACTCTGGTAAGATGTCGGAGTGTGTAAAAAGAGATGCTGTGAGAGTATGTTCAGACTGACATGAAAGAAGCTGGAAGCCTGAGAACAAGGGAATGATCAAACCCTTGTTTTGCAAGAAGGGAAGCAGTAGAAAATTTTGACCACCGCAGAAAATAGGTGTAGCACTTGATTCCTGAAGAACTGCTAAAAATGTGTCTGATGAACAAGCATTGTATGTGTTTGGGCAGGCTGTGAGGGCAAGCCTGTATCAGAGAATGGCAGGGGAGGGATTGTTCAAGAGAAGATGGCTGTAGCTGAAGGGTAAGATTTCAGAAGTGGTGCTCTTTCACTGCTTACTAAGAGAAACAGTCAATGGCATATGAGTTTGAGTGGAAAGCAGAAGCAAGACCTGTTTTAGATCCCAAGGATCCATATTTAGAGACTAGATTGATTGAGGTGAAATTCATAGGATGCCGAGGAAGTTATTTGAAAGATTAATTACCTAGTTTTGTCCCAGCTCTACTTCTCTAGTGCATGAGAAAACAATTTCTCGAATTTCTGGTAGTTTCATATCTCTGATTTTAGTTGAACAGGACAGGCTATTTTTTATGTAGTCTAAGATGCATGATACAAACCATGTTCCTTTGTCCTTGAAGTGGATGATTCTATTGTTGAAGCCAAGAAAACTGGCCTTCAGATTCTTGCCTTGCTTTTCTGTTTCAATCATATGGTTTGTAAAGACTTATCTTGCCTTTTCCTAAATTACAAATCAAAGGACAGTGGAAAGAGATGAGTACTTTGACAGTGTGTGAGATGAAGATAAATAGTGATAAGATTGATGATTCATATAACAACTCATGTGTTTTTGTTTGGCTATGAAGACACTCTGCACTCTTACGTTGGAAAAATCTCTAAAATAGATTGGTAAACTAATGATAAAATCCTCAAATAAAATAAAACCCATTGCAAAGTTGCAGCATTTCAAAATTGACTGTAAAGAAGCCTTTTTATGTGCAATTTCACTATCACTCAATAGGTAAGTGGAACATATTTGATTTAGTTGTGCCATTTTCAAATTGTGTTATCTGACAAACTTAGTACAGAATACATAATTAGATCATACCACTGTATTTATGATAATGAATGCTGCATTCGCAATACTTGAAGCCTCACATTAGGCAGATATTTAATTTTTTATAGCTGTTTTTGACAGGTACCATTTTTTATCTTGAACATAAATCTGTCAGGAATTCTATTTGTACTAAAGGCTTACATGTAGTATATTACAATTTTGATTTTTAGCTGGCAAATTTGTACAGGCATTTTATTTTCCAAGCAAAGTAGCTTTAAAGAAATAGTTTGTAATTACCACTTCTTTATTGTATCACCTCATTTACAATATAAAGCAGGCTTTAAAATACTGAAAATTATGGTATTTATCAAAATGTTATATATTCCACAAATAAAAGCCTTGTGATACAGAAAAAAACCCCACTTCGTAATAGTTGCTGGCAATTGATAGCGTGTGAATGAGCAAAAGCACAAAAAACTGTGAGTTGAGATCAGACAACTTTGAACTGAATCCAGTGGATGAAAGTGCCTGTGTGTGTTTTCTTTCTGGTTAGTTTTATTGGGTAGTAAAGAAGTGGAAAATATGGCATGGAGAAGAATTAAAAAAAAGTCAGAAAGCGCAAACACAGTACTGAGTTTCTCACCCAAATGTAAAATTGAGGGTTCTGACATGTTGCAGGAATTGATTTGTATCTTCTGAATGGAATCACTGTACTATAATCCTAAACAGTTGCTGTTCATTGCTAATTAATTATGCATAATCAAGTTTTGATGCTCACTTGTGCTGGCCTGCTAGCCTGTTTTGCTGAAGGAGGGAAATACTGTGAATATTTATGTGTATGTTACTGAATAACTGGATTCACAGGGCCAAATTTCTGTTCTTGAGAAACAGAAAATAATCTACCTTGGTACCAGATCTCATCTTCTGTATCATTAGGAGTATGAATGTCGTGAAAAGCAATTACTTTTGGATGTGATGCAGAAAGCAGTTTTGAAGTATGTAGATACTCTCATTGCAGTTTCAGCACTCATGATTTCTCTGGTTATTTTGGTTGCCAGAAAAAAGTGAGACAGCTTGGAAATCTCTGGACAGTCCCTTTGGCTTCTGCAGTCCCAGGCTGCATTTACCAGAGGAAGGTAATTTGAAGTGGGGGAAAAGAATTCATCTCTGCTGCAATTGTATGGTTTGCTTTCATAATGCTTGTAGCCTCTCTAGGCTGAATAATCAAGGACCTAACTGAATGCAGATTCCATTTGCTGGGAACATTCTCGTTGATGTAATGTGGACTTTGGATCAGGCCCTGAGCACGGAGGGGAGAGCCCGCCTCAGCAGATGGGGGTTTAATAGACCTTTCTTTGAAGATGCTCTAGAATGCGTGGAAATACACACTGGGGAGCCTGGAGAGTACACAGATAGGTATGTGGAATAGAGGCTTATCTACAAATAAGTCCAAGAAGAGGAAGATAATATTTATCATAAAGCAGCTGGGAAAAGCAGTGCGCCTGTGAATCGGACGCTACATCTCCTTTATCTGTTGAACCGATAGTGGAAGAGACACTGATGTGCCCTTCTCTGTGAAGTTTGCATTCCTGCCTCAGAATGGAAAGTCTCCAAAATCTGTGAAACAGTGACACCAAAGTGATGATTAACTTTATAGGCTACATCACCTTCATTAAGTTTCATTTGATCAAATTAAAGCTCTTTTTTTTTAGCACTGCTTTAAAAAAGAAACAATTAACACTGCTACTCTGGGGCCTTGAGTAAAGGTACTGCAGTCCCAGAGATTGGATACTGTCAAAATTTACTGCCTGTTTTGTCTGAAATATGAATATTTTATTCTAAATTCTTTGGTTAAGGCTTGCTTCTCACGGTATGGTAGAATTTAATGAACATGCTTTCCTAAATAATTTTATGTCATTTAGTGCTTTACTGAAAAGGTGAGGGCATATAATTCTCAGATGCATCAAGCAAATGCATTGTGCCAATTATTTAAATTGCACTTTGAATCACTCGCCCCATATCTCTGCATCTAATTAATAACTTCTATACATGGCTTTTGTTTAAGACACACACTTCTATACCCCCAATTTTGTTTCTCATTTGTAAAATTCTGCTTTGTGCGTTCTTCCTTCCACGACTGAATGTTTCCCATAAATTTGACAAAGATCAACAACCATGATGAGTGCAGATGGACAAAGATGATGACTGTAGGTGGCAAGTGAGGGTTGGAAGTGTAATGGTACAACTTCAAAGACTATTTAGCCATTGTCTGAATGAAATCCTTAGTTACTAGTGTGGGGTACGACAATTTCAGCGTACTGTTTGAATAGCAAGAAATCTTGTTGGTGGCTGATGTGGGCTGTTTAAATAATATCTTGCTTCCTGTGCTCGGTGTCAAAGAAATGGATGACAAGCAGGTGGCTGTGGGACTGGGTGGAGAAGTGCTGGGTGAGCTGGGAAAGCTCAGCCAGAGCCCCTGGAGGTAGTGACTGCTAGAGAGCTCTGGCAGAAGGCAGCCTGGGAGTGCAGAGCCGGTAGGACAGAAAATGTACAGATTTAGTAGAAACAGTGTTTCTTCACAGGAAAAGCATTCCTGAAGCCATGAAAAAAATCAATTGCTATCCTTTAAAGTATGCTGGGATGGTGGAGGCTTGTTGTGAGTCTGGCTCTGGAGGTGGTTGGGAAAGCCTCATCTCTAGGTGCTGGAGGGGTCTGTTGAGTGGTCCTTGAGAAGCAAAAACCCAACCCAAAACCCAACCCAAGTAAACGTGGGGCTGGTGTGACCCACAGCTGGGAGTGTGCAGCCCTTCTGACCCTTACCAAGCTCAAGCAGTTTCTGCTAAAAGTCACAGACAAAAAATGGACCAGCAAAACTGAACCACATCTGAACTGTGACTTGCAAAGGAAACTTGCAGGAGTTTTAGAAGGTAGTTGCTAAGAAGACATGAACTAATGAATTATGCTTTTTTAAATCATATGATTTTTAGCTGGCCTAATGGCGTGTGATTGTCATCTGGTTTCAGAAATAGAAACACAGGTAAATTAATAAGTATGCAGACAATCTTGTGGCTGATCACTTTTATTTGCTTGTTGTTTTCCTTTGTTCTTTCTTCTCAGGAAGCTTCCTTGCTGTTCATTGTTACCAAACATTTAAGTAAGCCAGTTATTAGACGTTTTAAGTTTAAATATAATACTCAGGTTTTAATCTCTGTAAAGAAATTCTCCTTGTCAGGAGAAAGGTGATGCTGTATTGAAAGCAAAAGTTCAAAATTCACTGTGTTTTGATTGTGAGCTATATCTAGATTGAGAAATTTGGTCAAGAATTCAGAATTTAAGATACTTATTTGAGCTTCTTAGGAAATCTTCAGGACGTAAGAGTAGGTTGGACATCTTTGCAAAGCGTATTTTTCAGAAAATGTTTGATATTATCAGTTTTTGATCGAAGTAAAATTTCAGAAAAGGACATATTGGCTTATTTGACTTCCTAAAATCTGTGTTTTCTCTGCTGCACATGTTCACTAAATCTTGATTGCAATGTTCTTCAGTGTACATTCTGTATAGTACAGATTGTATGTGTCTAATTTGGTTGGTCTGTTTTTAGTTTGGATCCAACTGATTGTTTATCACAACAAGGTTTTCCTGTTAAAAAAAATTATCATACTTCTACAATAATTCTATATTTTTAATTTAAATTTCTATTGCTTTTTGTTCATTTAGGCAAAGAAATGGGATCTCAGCTATCTTGGTTCTTCTTTTCCTCAGGAATATTTGAATTAAAGTAGAATTCAGTGCTATGTTTTTTAAGTAAGAACTTTTGTGTGAGCTGGTGAATTTTAAAATTATTTTTCTATTATAATTTTTAGCAATTCTCTGAAATGACTGCAGGCTAAGTAGTGCACCTGCAACAGTGAAATTATGTGATATTTAGTTTAGTGGTGGACTTGGCAGTGCTGGGTTAATGGTCGGACTTGATGATCTTAAAGGTCTTTCAGCCCAAATGGTTCTATGATTCTGTTGAGCTAAGGACCTCTACTAGAATTGCTTGAAGCGTTATTTATGAGCATTACAGTCCCTAAGCCTTGAACACTTCAAGATATAATATGAGTAATCCTGTGCATTTTCCACTTTATCTCGGTGCAGCATTATTATAGTTACAGCTTTCTCATTGTGACTGCGGTAATGAGGAAGGGGGAGAAGGAGAGAGAAGAATGAGACAGACGGATGACAGGAAGGAAGCCCCTTTTTTCAGCAAGGGTGAAGAGCAAAAGATTTTCATGATCTCTTTGTTGATGTCTTGGTGCTGATGTAAGACCCTATTCAGCATTGAACAGAGGCCACTTGCGTATATTTAATTGTCAGGAGCTGTTTTGGCCCCAAAAAGCAAACGACGTTAGTCTTGTGGTTATCTTTCAGGGAGCCAAGGATGACTCTGAAACACACTTCTTCTAGACATGTCCCTCTCTCAGGTATGCTTTGTGTGTTCGGCTTACACAGATGGCACAAAGAGTGGGAGAGGATGGTGTCCTGAGGCATAAATACGCTAAAGGCAGCACCAGCACAAGTTTTGGATGGCACAAGGCAGCACTGACACAGGCCTGTGGCTTGGGAACTGCAGCATGTTGAGAGAAGCAGCAGAATCCAGGCAAAAGTGGGAACTGGGCAGGAATCCTGATGGGCAGCTTTTTGCGCAAGGTCCTTCTTGCCCATTTGACCCCTAATTTGGAAGGAAGTACACAGTTTGTCATATCAGTCTTCAGAGGTTGTTGACCCCTCTTATAAAGCATTGAATAACATGTCAGCTGAAAGCCTTCTTTCCAAGCCATTTGCAATTTGGCTACCACAGCCACTTCTTTCCCAATTGGGCTTTTCCATTGCTTTCAGTAGCAATTTAGTAACAGAACCAGTTCCAGTTCCAGCTGTGTTAAGCAAGCTTAATG
>VXAK01003700.1:9924-107205 GCA_013399435.1 Arenaria interpres | reverse complement strand
ATGCAATTTTAATGGGTTTTTTTTTTTTTTTTTTTTTTTTTGTTATGCTGTTGAGAAGGTCTGCTTGCTGGTGGCTTATATTCTCAGACAACTGTTGATTATTTTCTTGCCATTTTCAGTTCATTGGCTGAGGAAAAATGGCTCTAATAAAGTGACAACTGTTGGTCTGGCAACAAATCCCACTCAGCCTGGGACCTTACACAATATAGGCCCCCTGACAAACCAAGTGTGCCACCCAGAGGCTAGTCCTTGTTTTCCACTGGTGAGGTATAGCCGCAGTGTAATTCTTAAGCACTACTTTCTCACCCTTACTCTCTTTGGGGGTTTCTCTTTGTGTTCACATCATGAATTCCTGCTCTTTTGGTCTTAATCTGGCAAGTTGGTCAGATGGTGTTAGAGTGGTGTGTTTATACAGATCATAAAGAACAATCAAAAAATAGTAGTAGTAAACAGAAGAGAAGATGTAGGTATTTTGGGGGGGCTCCGTTGATGATGCACACATGTCACATGGGTAATTTATAAAACAAAGTATCTCTCTGGATGTTATTAAAAGTCAAAAACAAGTTGTACATTTGAAAATCTCTGTTAGCAAAGAGGGCCCTCAGGCAGTTTAACTTTTTAATCTTCATTTTATTTATTGAACAGAATGTAAATAACGTATCAGCAAGATTAGAAGGAGTAAAAGACAGAGAAACTCAGTTACCTGTATCCTTTACGTGATACTGAGGAACTAATTTGTTCAGTCAACTGAAACATGTTTGTCGAGCTGCAGGGAAGTTGGACATTGTTTTGGATACTATTTTTGAAAAAGTATTGTTAGATATGTAGACATCTGAATTGGAGGAGGGGTAAAAGAACTTTGTGTTGCTAGAAAATAGTAACTTTTAATCCTGTGTTGTCGGCACACTCTGATTTTTCATTAAGATGTGACCATACTTAAGTGATGAAGTATCTAGATAAATCTCCAGACATGAAAGTCTCATTTCTGATTAAAAGTAATAAATTCATGAAAATATGCTGCTGTGATTTGCATTTGCTATCGAAGTTTAAGTCATGCATGAGTCTGTGAAATGGGAGTGAATAGCAGCTCTGGTAAGCTTCAAACTTAAGAAAGAAAGTGGATTAAATGTTCTCATAAACAGCCAAGAAAAAAATGCGAATTGCATGTGGAAAATGAGAAAGCTTTCAGGAATGTCTGGCTGTAAATAGGAGTAATCTTGGATGCAGCAGACATACGTGGCCAAGAATAATACAGACAGACTGAGGTTTCTGGTGTGTGTTTCTAATGTGACAGCATTATTCATGGACCTTTTGCTGCTACCTAAAGATCTGAGTAAAAATTAGAGATTGGACAGAGGAATGACTATGCAGCCTTGCTTTCTACAGAGATCTGATTGTCTAGTAAATTTACAGAAAATCCGATTTCCAAGTAAAGTAAGATTTCCTCCACCTGAATAGAAGCTTAATACTGCTCTAAATGGCTAATACCTGGCTATGGACCAGTTGGCTGACATTCATCATGTACCAGGGGGACCTGTAGCAGCACCAAAACTGCTGTAGCCCAAACTAGCTTAGACTGGAGTTTGCCTAGTGGCCAGTGAGGTCCGGGCAGCACTATCTGCTGTAACTCTTTTCAAATGCACTGCTAATCCTGTCAGCAAGCGCATGATAACATATTTTAAGTGAAATGTCTTGAATCTGAGTCACTTAGCTGTTGTGTTATATATATGACTTTTTGTTTAGCTTAACTTTTTTTTTCCAATGTGTGAGTCATATGAAATAAGTTTGTACTTCTGAAGGTACTACTCTATGAACCCAAGAGCCCATGGTCAAGATCCTTGTATATAACAGATTCTGAAAATCGGGTAGCATGAGGGCTTTTCTTTTTTGTGCTTCTCCATAAATAGTAAGACAAGTATGCATTCCTTTAGCCCTGTAGGTGTGGGATACGGGAGGACTTGGCCCTTTGCATATAAGTGAGGCAATGAAAGTGTGTCTTTATGAGTAAACATCCTTATCACCAGTATTATAAGGAAGGCGTGAAAGTCAGTCAAATGCTTATGATTGCTTTAGCCTCTAACTAGGGGAAAAGAGAATGGAGCCTGTGAGTCAAGCCATCTTCTGTCACTAGCTAATGAATATTCTCTTTTATAGAAGCCTCCCTTGTGGTATGGGAGAAGCAGGTGATGGTGCTGGCATTGTAGATGTCAGAGTGACTAGCAACAGATTCCTATAGGACGACTGGAAAAAAACGAAGCTTTAGCAACTGGAAATCAATAATAAAAATGTACATTTTCATTTTTTAAAAAATAGAAATGTAGAAACGCGTTGCTGGAATACCAGCATATTCTAATAGCAGCAGTAGCCTCTTGAACAGAAGCACTGTGGCTTCTCTCTTTTCAACTATGGAACTAATTAGCTGTTGCTACTTCCAATTTTTAACCTCGGTCTATTGGTTCATTTCATTTTTATTCTGTCTTTAATCGTAGCACGTCCATCTCAGCTTTATGTGGCATCCAGGCTTAAAATGCTGTGAATGAGTGAAAGAGCAGACAGGAATGCCTCGAAGCTGAGCATACCCTGTGTGAAGGTTGTTTTCTATGGAATCACTGTAGACACCCAACAGAGACAATTAGAATATATCTACTCCAAAATACCCTCTGGTAGAGCATTGGTGACTAGCTAATTAGAGGCACTTTTACAGCCCATGGAGATAATGAGACTCCACTGCCACCTCAATAGAAGGGCTCACAATGGGCCAGAAAATACCTTGTGCTTAGCTTACAGAGGGCTGAAATCTGGCAAAGGACTTGCTTCCTTTTAAGGCTGGATCCTTTACTTTCTCGCACTGATGGCGCGTCTGCTATATGGGCTTTATCTACTGGCTGTCTTTTATAGCCTGCGTTATTATATAGCCTGCATTATTACATGGCCTGCATTATTGTCTTCTGTTGCATTTCTGCTGCAAGACTGCCTTAAAGAGGAATGTTTGTGCCAAAATTTTTGACTGCTGGTCTCTCAGAGTATATATATTTCTGTATGGTCTTCTAGTGTGCTTCTATGCATCTCCATGTTATTCCAGCAACCTACTGCAGATTTTTGTGGGAGCCTTGAAGCTTTTCTTACGCTTTATTTTTCATCAGGTACATGAAATAAAATAAATAGAGATGATTACACAGGCTGTGATTGGATGTAATTGCTGTTTAGCAGCTAGTAACACAGACTAACACTTGAGACATTAAGTTAGTATCAAAGCCTGTTTATGAACTGGTCAACTAGAATTCAATCAATATGGAGATTGATTGAATCTTTGCAGGAGATAATTTAAGCTGTTGTGAGCTCCTCAGGACATTAATAAAAGGTGCAGCATGTGTATAAGGCTGCAGAGTTGGGGACATTTTTGGTCTGTAACTCAGCAGCGAGGCCCTGGCTCTAGTCCGTCTCTGTAAGCTGAGTCCCAGTCTGAGTGCTGCTGTGTCCTAACCATGCAACACAGAGTTACATCCTGAAAATATTAACAGGTACATGTTAATAAAAAGAGGTGGTAGAGGCTGGGAGCCCACCTTTCCCACCAGCTTCTTCAAGTATTACAAAATGTGTGTCTGGAGAGGCAGCACAGGGACTTGTGCAATAAATCTAGATTGGCCCTTGGCCAAAAGAAGTTATCATTGAGCTCAAGGATCTGGGCTTCTCCTGAGGAAATAAAAAAGCCTCATAGTCTCATGTTTCTAGCTGCACAGTTTACGTTAAATTAAAATATGTTTTATCCATTTAGCAGTCTGAATAATAAAAGCTGTATACAGCTGCACTAGCACTGTGCTATGCATTTTAATGACGAGCTTGTGACTACACTAGAATTGCAACTGCAATTCAGATGTTTCTTAATGTATCCCAAATATTTTATTAGGGCTTCTTTTAAGTATGCGTGCCAGAGAGGGAGGGAAGAATAATAGTAAATAGCATTTAAGATTTTAATAATTCTTTGTTAAAGAGAGTTAATGTAAGGGAAATATGGAAATTGTATGTTTTCAGACTGACAAGCATAATCATTTTGCCAAAACATGATTCAAATAACTGTCTAAATATTTGGCGTGTCTTCTAATAAAAATATACTCAACCTGTTTTCCATACTCAGATTAATTTGAAAGCAAAAATGACATACAGTTCAAAAGAAGGCATTAAATAGAAAGGACCACATTGTTCTCTCCTGGAAATCATGAGTTGGTATTCAGACTAAAGTCTTAAATGTTTGTGTATTTTGCCAGCTGTTTAGCAGCTCGAGGCACTTTGAATAGTTTCAACAAAATGACAATAAGACTGGGGCAAAGTAAGATTCATTAGTGGAAACAACAGGAAAAAGTAAACAAATCCGAGGAAGGGGGAAGGAAGAAGGAAAATGGCTAACTCCTTTCACCTCATTTTTTTCCTGAGTTTGAGAGGGGGGGGTGTGTGTAAATTGGAGAGTATTCTGCATTCAAGGGGAAGCCTGTAGACTAAAAATGGATAGTTATACATGGCTTGATAATCTGTGGGATGAGTGGCTGTTCCTTATAGTGACTTTTCCCTACAAATACAATAAAAATAGATTACAAAGAGATGTTTCAGACTTTAAAAAATAGCAGCTGCTTACTGCATTAGCTAATAACAAAGCTTTAGGCAACCAACATTATTTATGAAAGAAATGGATGAAGTAGGAGGTGCCGCGCATTACAGTATGTCATGTCCAAACAGAGCTTTAACAACAAAGAACTTAGCTGCATCTCAGCCCTGCCCATGACACAATATACTTGTGGCTTTTGGCCTTTTGATCTTAAGGATGTTGTATAGTTTGTGAAGTATTTTATGTGAGCATGTGAAGTGAGTGCCTGATTTAAAAATGGGTTGGATGGTTGCCTGCAAATGCGGAATTCTGGATCAGGATGGTCATTGCTTCTTCTGTCTTAAAGCTTTGAAGGGGTTTGTGTTGTGGATTCATTCTGATCATGCGTAGTGTGGTTTATTTGGGCTGCTCCTATTTGGCTGTTGTGTTAGATTTATCTTGTGTTGAGGAAGGTTTTGCTGCCTAACTTGCCAAACTGTTCAGTAAAGACTGAGGGATTTATGTCTGTAGGGAGAAAGCATAAGAGCAGTCGTATGCCGCCAAGCTGGAGGAGGTCCATAGCCACCCTGGGGACCATCAGCAGTGCAAGTGAAAGTCCACAGAATAATAAAGCTTATTTACTCCTTGTCACACTGTATTGCAAAACAGCATTAAATAAGCATGTTATAAAAGTTGCATAATAAAATCCACTGCCATGAAACTACAGAAGCCTACTATAGTAGGCTTGAGGTATTAATACAAATTTAGAGTTCAGATTTCAGCCAATGAAAAGCTGAGATTTATTTTGCTCACCTACCCTTGGAGCTGAATGGTCTCTGATTTAAGGAACGTATATTTTGGATCCCTTTAAACTAAATAGCAATTCTATATTTATCAGCTCTCATAACCTTTCCACTCCCTTTGCATACAGAATGCTGCTGTACACACACCACTGTTTCTGCAAGGATCTAGTTACCTTTTTGATATATGAAGAAAATGCCTCACATGCACCTCCCTTCCAGCTGGAAATGAGGAGTGAAAGGAATACCTGCTTCTCTGTCTGTTCCTGAGTCTCTCTTGTTAGCAAGCATTGCAATGAGATCTCAGTGCGTCAGGCTGTGTCTAAGACAGCATTCGAATTCCTAGTGCGTTGGAAACATGGAGCAAGCTGCCCAGGTAGTTTTAATGTACAAGTAAGATGAATAAAGTGCACTGAGGGCAGCTAATATTCAGTTATCATCACTCGTCTTTAACAAGGTAGAGGAGGCCACTGGCAAGTCTGGAAAGCTCTCTGGGGACTAATGTAGCCAGCCATCGGATGTCACTGTTGCACTACTCAACCCCTGCTGAAGGACCGTAAAAATTCTCTCTCTTAAGTAAGATAAATAGCTAAGAATGGGGGGNTCCCCGTGTGTAAATTGAAGCCGCTAACTTACAGAAGATTGAAACAAGATAGGCAGGGTCTTTTCCACCACTGTCGAAGCAGGCAGAGTCCATTAAAGCACGGAGACGAGCAGTTGCTTGGTTGTAATGAAGGAGGGAGAAGACTCTGTCTCAGTGATGGATCCTGGCTTGATTGTTGTTAATTCTGATGGATGTATGAGGGACCAAAGCACAAAAAGCTTTAAGCAAGGAAGGAAAGAAGGACTAGGCAGTGTAGAATATTTTTTTTCCTACCTTGGAATGAGGGCGCTTTCTGTGCAAAATTGGAGCATTTTCTCATGTTTCAGTCTTCTTCAAGCCATTGAAAATTGCTCATTTGGGCTTATTTTAGTCCCCGAGTGGTTATTGTATTCTTTCTCTGTTTTTGACGATGCTACACTCTGCTCTTAATTTGTGTCTTGTTAACATGTGCATGTTGTAATATTTGTCTGATAATTTTGATCAAAGCAGTACATAAACGTGTTTGTGAGCAGTAAGTACTGTGGACCTAATAAGGAAACAACAGGTTTCCTAGTGTTTTATATGTGCATCTATAAAATATGTATAGATCTAGTAACATAAGGAAGGTCAACAGCAATTTTTAATCTAGAGTTCTATATCAAAGCTGATCCATAATAGGCTACATTGGTTTTATGCTTTGTGTTTGTGCAGTTACATCCAGCAGGAGAATTAAATCTCTTAGGTTGCCGTAGCTTACTTGGGAAAAAATAGTTCAAATTATCTTAGATATGAGCATTATCTGTCACAAAAGTTGGTAAATAGATACATTGAGTTATAGGGAGATGTCTCTGAGTTTATTGTTAGACCTGGTTTTATTTAACACCTTAATAATCTAGAAGGCACGGTAAGCAGCATGGCAAATAAATTCACAGGTTATATTACGTTTTGGAAGATCTGTGAATACTTGAGAGATCAAATGATAACTTAAAGATCTTGCAGTTAGAAATATGACAGAAAACAATAAATAAAGTCATCTAGAAAGTGTGCAAACAGAGAAACTAGTGTTTAATGTAATAAAAGAGTAGTACTTCAACACAAAGGAGATGAGATAGTGAAGCCAGTATGATTTTACAATGAAAAATGTGTGTGAAATAATGGAGAAGGGATTGTCAAGGAATAGTTATAGGGCTATTATGTAATAAACTGGGCGTAGAAAAATGGTAAAGACTGAATTCCTACATTTTCTTGGCCTTGCTGTGGATTTGGCATACAAAATTCAAAACGACGAGTATGTTTTTTCTTTCTTGAAGGCCCCTGTGTTCCTGATGCTATGAGTCTCATTTTTAATTTTCAGTGAGTGTTTGCCTTCCGGTACTTAAATAAAAAAATTAATTACCTCATAAGACTAGTAAAAAGAAACTCAAGTATTTTTGAAGAGCCATGTGGTTTTTTAATTTTATCTTGGTGTATTTGAGTCTTAAATTATAAGTATTACTTTGGCAATACTGATCTCTTTTGCACTTGAAAAGTTGACAGCAATTGACAAAAATGAGGTTAGGTCAGAAAAGATCAGCAAAAATATTTGGTTAAACAACTAGAAAGGCTGATTAAGAGAAAATAGTAAGCTGAATAAATAAAAGCAATTAGCCAAAATGATTATTTTATATATATAGTTATATAATAAACATCTGAGAATGCTGAAGGATAACTAGGTTCAGAAAGCATGACAGCTTGCTAAAACTGTGAATAGCAATAGCAAAGGTGCTATTAAACAAAAAATAAGATGAAATCAAAGGATATTTATCACATAAATGAGTAAATGATGCTAGATGGTAGAAGGAACTTAAGGGAGGAACTGGGTTAAATCGTTTCTGAAACTGAGCATGGAAGACCACATGGCATGAAATCTGGCATCGGAAGGGGATAAACTAGGGAGAGTCCTTCCTGTTCCTAATCCTGAGTACAGTGTGATGGTCTGAAGCCTTTGCACTTCTGCACCATGCTAATTTTCATTCTAATTTTCTGTTTGTCTTTCCTGAAAGAAGAGCAAGACTGAAGGTAACCAATCTTGGTGAAGGCTGCAAAAACAGGCTTGTTGCTGGCAATGCGATTACAGCAGAAACTATGCTGCAGTCTGTATTTTGAAATCTTTACTAGGAGATAGCCTTTCTGAAAGAAATTCCAGTCTGGAAAAGAGATCTCCATTGTAAACCTAGATAATCCATTAGGTTTTGAAGCATGTTTTAAGAAATACATACCTCAATTAAAAAGAGGCTGTTCCTTCAGTCTTTTTCTCTATTAGAGACATGATTTCTGTCTGCCACGTCCAGGAGCTGATGGGGATATACCCAAAGATTTATTTGTGCCAGCCCCTTTCCTGCCATAGACACTCATCTTTGCACGCCAGCACTTCTTGGGAAAATTGTGACCTTAAGAAGTATCAGTATGTAGCTTTGGGGTTCTTTGCTTATGTGTGTTGCTTTTTCTTTCTTTGAGAGGTAGAGTGTCAAACAGCCCAAGTTTGGGGGTAAAAATACAAAGCCACATGCTTTGGGATAGTTAACAGCTATGAGGAAGTTGGCACTTGGTAGGCTGCCAAAGACTGGTGAAAGAATGTAAAATTTTCCAAGAGGGAGCTTTTCCCATTAATGACAAGTATCAGTGTAGAGCATAAACCAGCACAGCATGCTGCATATGTGCATAGGAGCATGATGGCGATGGACACAAGAGAAGTTTCATGTTCTGTGAACAAGGAGCTGTTCAAGTTTCACACAGAATTGGAAATGTCGGCCTTGACTATATACAGTGATGCAAATAAGCGCTAGCAGCAGGTTCTCCATAGATGGCTCTAGAAAAGACAGGATTTTTTGTATTTAATGAATTTTTAGAGTTGACAACTGCTGGACAGCATTAACAGTTTTTCACTTTTAATGTTGATGCTTTAGAAGACTGCTTTCTGATACATGCTGATGACATCTTTTTCTAGCTGCATCTGGAGTGTCTTAATTGGTTCTGTGCATGTTTAACTTGTTTTGCCTTCCAGTGCATTACCAAAAGCTTCCCCTGCACTAATGTCCAACTGTGTGGTGTTCTCTCCTATTCTACTTTCAGTTAGGTGTGTTCCCTCAGCATATATACAAATTTATATTGCTACATAGACAGTTTTGTCTCTGATTACAAACACAATTGCTTTTAAATGTGTCAAGTACCCTGTTGCAAAGGCTGAATGGGTATGCAAGTATAAACAAGAGGAATTCCTAGATAAATGTATAGTGATTAGGAAGGAACCTTTAACTGAGCCACAGAAGATTGCAGATGTGCCTGCATAGGCTCAGATCCAGCAAAGTGCTTAAACACCTGTTTTACTTAAAAACACAAGCGGCCCAATTGAAGTTAATGGGACTATTCAGGCTTAAAAATAAGCACATAGATTGAATAGTTGGATGGGAGCCAGGACTATTAACAGGCAGAAGCCATTGTATTTATGAATTGTCTTTCTCTTAGGGAGCAAGTTAGTAAAACAATACACTGGGGTTCCTTGTGCTTTGTGCAACCACAGAAATAGAAAAAACAGGAAGGATGGAATAGTTACAGAGAAAGGAATTAAAAGCCTCTGAATTAGAATATGATTCCAGACACCAAACATTTCAAAGATTGAGGAAGCCACTTTAAAGTTAGGGGTTTGAATGAGGCTGATCATTTGATATAGTAATTCAAACATAGACTAGACATACCTAGACTTCAAGTTTCCCTGCCATTAGCTATACCTTTATGATGGCAAATGAAAACTCCCTGTGCCAAACTGTCATGTTTTATGTGGATCTGTCCCAGGGCTTCTAGCTGCAGGGGAAGGAATCTCAATTTGGTTAAAGGGGAACTATTTTATTTTTCACCCCATGAAAAGTGCGTTTCTAATATGGCATTTTCCAGAAAGCAGTAAGACGTGTGTGTATGCCATTAGCTCTCTTCAGGCTAACGCTGCATCTTCAGACCCACTTCTACCTTATGCTCTGTACAAATCTTGTTGGCTATCTCACGTGCAAAGAAGATGATGCTGATGAATAAAAGAAAAGAATTTACGGACTTCTCTCTGAAATCACACCAAGTACTACTGAAAATGCTAGGTCTGCTTTATTTGAAAGCAACTTAACACAGACTCTCCACTCTGATTTCTTTTATGTGAATCACCCATTCCCATTGATAATAAAATGAAATTCCTTCCCTTACATCCTAATAAATCTGAAGAACATTATGCAAATTGAAAAATGCACCTTTGTCAGAATGCCGTCAGGTAGCACCTTTCACTCTGGAGGACTATTTGTAAGCACAGGGAAACATCGAGAAAGTAGTAATAAATTGCTCTGGTACACTGTTCTGGCAGCCGTTAATAAATCAATGTGAAGGGGAGTTCTGAAGGGCAAAATGTTGCTGTCGGTGGGTGTCCAATTTAATTTTGCTCAAAATTAATATTTTGGATATGATAAGTGAGCTGGCAGGAGCAGATTTCATGATTAATTCTATGGAGTCAAAAATGCTTTGATGGCACTTTAATAGCAGCTTCACTGATCTAAAAGTCCCTTCAACTAACCCATGTGCTTGAGTTCCCAAATTATATTATAAAACCTCTTTTGTTGGTTTGTAAATAATGAAATGTTGCATATTAAAAGGTGAAGTTAATTCTGCTCCCAGTTCTACTCACGTAAACTAGATTGGGACTTGACTGGAATTAACTTGGATATATAGTGGTTTAAACAAAATCAAGTAAAGGTCAACCTTTTTGAGAAAACAACCATAACTTATTTTGTTAGGTACCTGATTCTCTTGACCCTGCCACAGGAGAATTTCAAAGACCGTGGTTTTGTGCCGGAATAAACTGG
Source organism: Arenaria interpres (assembly GCA_013399435.1). Taxonomy (NCBI): domain Eukaryota; kingdom Metazoa; phylum Chordata; class Aves; order Charadriiformes; family Scolopacidae; genus Arenaria; species Arenaria interpres. The sequence continues at coordinate 96,366 of VXAK01003700.1, read as the reverse complement.
AGAAATACTTGAAGGTTCATTAGTATCTAGTTAGGGTGGACTGAGGAAGCTTTTAAATGTAGAACGATGTTAACAACAAATATGCATTTTGTTTCATAGTGAAGACCTTTCATCCCTGCATCTCAGGGACCTTTGCAAATGCTAATCAGTGAAGATTTGCAGTACCCTTGTCAAATTTCATACCTAACATTTGTATGTACAAAACCATTCTCTTTAATGGAGTTGTCCTTTGTATTGGACATTTGCTGATATGCCAGCTTCTGAAGGAGATTCTTCTATTATCATTTTACTAATAGAAAAACTGAGTTACGAAAGGGCAAGTTCACATCTAAGTTAAATGCCACCTTGAATCTGTAAGTATTTTACAACCTTTTGCTGATCATTTTTCTTATAAGCCACAGAATTCTTAAATCTTGAGGCAGGCGTGGTTCCAGAAATTTGTAAAAATAAAAAGGCACTATGAGTGGAGTATTTGGATGTACACATGCATATTAAAAATGAGGAGAAGACACATTTATGCAACACAGATGAAAAATCATGCAGATGCATAAAATGTATAAGAAAACTGATTAACTTTAGCAATGTAAATTACCCTTATGTTTATGCATTTCTTCAATTTAGAATATTCATTAAAAGCCATAGAAACAAGGCATGTTGTGCAGTTTCCAAGAAGGTGGTATTCAACCTGATTAACTTGCAGTTTGAGCATAGTATATAGATTGAATTTCTGTAGAATCTACGGTTTATACCCTTTGTAGCAAAGTGTACACAGGATGAGTGAAACAAAAGCTTATGTCAGTTTTAGCTTGAAAGGAACTATTTGGGTGGAGTTTACACCAGCTCATCTCTCCCAAATTTTATCTGTTAATATTAGGAGCTGGGTTGTGCCAGGTTCAACATACAGCCATTAAATTCAGGAAACATCAGTGGCAAAAGCAATCTCTCTGGCAGGGGTGTTTGGTGCTGGGATGCCTCAGCCTTCACCGGCTGCCCCGTGTGCTCCGTGCAGCCTGGGTCTCGCCTCCCTCCCTTGGCAGCACCAGGGGATGCAGATATGTGTGTCCCCACTGCATAGCATGTGCTCATCAAGCTACGTGAGGAAGACGATTAATCAAGGAAAGGCGTACACAGCTTTTTAAATGACTGTCGCATCTCTGCCGTAGCTGTGCTTTCCCTGTGCTATGACACTGGTCCAGACTTTCATCTGGTGTTGCTTCTTAAGACCCATCAGATTGAACAGGAACTAGGGTTTATGACCAGCTCCAAACCTCACCTCATGTACCTCAAACTTAGGTGATACCCCAGGGTGTCCCCTAAATATTCCTGGTGACATCTGGGCTTGCCAGAAAGGTGTTCCCTGCACTGAGTGCATTTGCTCTGTTGTGCCTGCCCTCAAGCGCATTGCTGCCCTGAGCTCCGGTTAGTCTCTGGATCCTGGCTCTGTTTGCAAAGCACCTGAACCCAGCTTTGCCAGAGACTCATCAGTTTGGCCGTTCAGCGTTGCAAATACACAAAAGAGTGCCACTTTCTCTCATGTCAGAAAGCCATTAAGAAAGAACAATGTAAAATAGGCATTGTTCGACATATGAACTCCAGCTGTCAATCACAGAAGCAGCATCATTAATTTCTGAGAGGCTTTCTTATATATCTGGATGAGTAAATGAAAAGGTGAAAATGAAAAATAAATTCTCTTATACAAATGAAGCACTTGGATTATAAACTAGCCATAATGTTCTGTTTCTGTGGCAACACAGAGGGACCGAAGGCTCTTACAGTAGTACTTCTCTGACTCATTCCTTGAAATTAATGCAGTCTTTTAATTTGAGGCTGTTGGTTTGGCAAAAGAACTTCAGAAGCAGCACTTTGATGTCTTTTTGTAGCTGAGGAAAAGCCTTTAATTAGGTCACCTAAACTTCATTTTCTTTCAGACTGTTCACTTTCACAATTCCTTTTTCCTTTCCTTTCTTTGATGTTTCAAAATATATGCCAGTGATATTTAAGTTTATTTATTATGCACTGGCATTAAACCTTTGCTATTAACATTTACTTATATGCTTGAAAATTGATTAATTAATTAAGTGTAGAAGGAGAATTATTCATTCATGTTTCATTTAACATTCTACATGCTTGTCACACTGTACATATGTTGTACTCAGTAGCAGTAAAAACTGTAGTGTATGGAAAAGGGTATTATGTCTCCCAGAACAATGGCTGCCTTGGTTTTAATTCCATTTGTAACTTGAAAATTAATTTTGACTAATTCACTAAGAATGGACCAACTTCTGAGCTGAGCTGCAAAATCAGGCACAAACAGATCAGCCTCAATGTGGGAAAATACTATGTAAAGAATTCTATAGCAGGTAATGCTGGAGCATTTGGTGGCATTATCTGCCAATTCTTTATGTATATTGTTTACGAGGTTCAGAGAAGGAAGGTTTTGTTGGGGTACATGTTTGAACATGCACCGTTTTGATCTGAGAGCTTATACAATTACTCTCATCCAAAGGGGGAGCAGAAACAGTACCGAATGACCTGTCATAGTTAAAAGGATTAAATTCAGCCTGTGCAGCAGTGCAGACCGTCACCCCCACAGTGTTGGTGTTCTCTGTGAGGAGCCCCACACTGGGCACAGTGCTGGCCATGGCTGGATCCTTACAGAGACTGAAATTCAACTCTGGTAAATGCTGATGAATATTTGCAATGCCAGTCTGGGAGGCATCTAATGAATGGAATGAATTCACATGAAGCGTTGAGCACCTTTTGTGCTTGACCCGAGGGTCTTGGAGCCGAAGTAACGGCTCCATTTGGGGGATGAGGTGTTTACAGTGAGCTCTTCAGCTAAAGCGGGATCTGGTGGGTTTTTCAGCAGCTGGTTCAGCAAACCGGCTTCTCTTTCCAGGCATAAGTATGTGCACCTGTGTCTCACCTCGCAAAGGACTGTAGAGACACATGGTACCACACCTGATACAATAAAATAAATCAATTAATAGAATAAAATAATTAGTAGGAAAAAATAGACAGGTTTGGGGGCAATAAGCCAATGGTTTATAGGAATATGGTGTTGTACTGAGAAAAATTAGTAAATTGCCATTCTCCCATCATTTTCAGATCTGTCCTATCTGGGGTGTTTTTCACTGTTCTTCAAGGAAATTCCCAGTTTAAAACATAAATAAGGTATATGTAAGATAAGAATACATAAATGTATACCTTTTCTGTTCAGAGATGTGTCTCCTTGTCACTGCAGTGTTATGTGGCTGTTGGTGTTTTTATCTCCTGATGTGGTGATACATCAGAGTATCAGAACTGGGTAGCTAATAGCGGGGCCCCATTGTGTTCAGAACAGGCTTCTTAAGAAAGGAAGCTATTTAGGAAAAGTAGCTATGCTTGTGCATTATAGGATATAGAAAAGACTTATTAGTCATCTTAATGCCTCTCTTTTTTTTACTAAAGCACCATTGTTCCCTGCAGAACATTCCCCTTGTTCTCTATAGCTTCAAGTAATCCAGATGGACAGGAAGCCATTGTCAGTACAATGAAACAAAAATCTCACAAAGAACGGGATCACAGCACCGTGTGCTGAGATTTTAGTCAGGTGCATGTGGTGAGCTGGAAAGCATTGAAGTTTTTTGTGTCTGTAGGAGACAGCAGAGATAGAAAGTGAAGACGTCAGAGTGTGATCAGGAGCAAAACATTGTTCTTCCAGTAGGTGTTTTTTTTACACAAAGAATGATGGGGGATCAGGGGAAGGGTGTACTCAAATATAGATGAGTGACATGTAACAAAGAATATATTGTGATCCACCCTTGGGGAAACTTTGGCAGAAAAATCTGACACCTGATACATCATCTGGTGCATTCCAGAAGGGAAAAAAATGTGTTCTCGGCAGTTTCTGTAAACACCTCAGAGATAAGAGTTGTGTCTGGCTCAGGATGGCATGATGGTATTGAGGAAGAAGAGAACTCTTGCAGATGCAGAGAAATCAACGTAAATTTGGTACTGAAACCTTAATGGTCTCTTTCAGTGCATCATAGGTTGAAACTGAAGAGACACAGTATGTTACATTTGTTTTTCCTGTTCTCTTGCTCTTTGATTAGACTACACAGATAGAATCATATTAATTGTATGTCATCTTACCATCTGCAATTGAAATTCAAGGCTGTACCTTGCAGCCTATTGATTGAGATGCAAAAGAGCTTCTGCTAGTGCCTTTTTGTAAAAGAATTTACTGTTCCTGGTTTTGCAAAGAGATCTGTTTTTCCCCATACTTCTAAAAATTTCGGCAATCCATTGAATTATTTCATTACTCAGTGATCGATTTTTTCTGCTGACACATGGTGATTAAAAAAAATCTCCTGCACCAAAAGGTATTCCTAATACTCGTGTTATTGATAAACTACGGTCAGGTTCTGTGGTGTACACACTGAAAAATAGATTTGTGTAATGGAAATCTTCCTGCAGATTTAGGATGATTGTCATCATAACTTCTTTTGCTATGAAAGAAAATGAGTCTAGGCCATATACAAAGATGGGGGAAAATTACTTTTGCTAGTATGTCTTTTCTAGCATAGATTTTGTAATAGCTCTTTAGAAGATGGCTTTAGAAGTACTGATAAGTAACTCATACTGGAAGCAAGAGACAGTGGCAGATCTGTTTGCCAGCCCACACAAAGACATGGATCAGTTGTACAGTATACATGTATACACTCTTCCTTGTAAAGTAATATTGTGGAGTTTGTAAGATTCCTGTGTGCTTGTTGGATTTGTTCATACCATGCTTTAATTTGTATTTTGCGCTCTAATGATGAAGTAAGAACAGACTTATGTGCCTGGGTTCTTGCTAATTTTTTTCTTTTTGTTTTGTGCAGCCCTTCATACCTGTGCAAAATGATAGTCCAATGCAACGCTTTTTGATCTTCAGGGCACAAACAGGTAAAGCAAGACCATTTTCAGACAGCTGCACTGAGTTTACACCTTTGCTAGGAAATTGTTGAGAGGTCGCAAATTGAAAAGGTGTGAAAAAGTGTTGTGGGTAAGATGCTGCCTAGGCAAGAGGCCCTGACTCACTGCTATCCTGTCATGAAGTTTGTACTGCTCAAGGGGGTATGAATTTCTCTCATTCAGATTTAGTAGTAATTATGTACAGGATGTCAGACACTTCAGACGGTCTCAGTGTCTGCACCAACATAAAGGACAGTAGAGAATTTAATTTGTAATCAGCATTGATGTGTCTGATTTGTAGTATGACCTTGAGTATGGATTGGTTACCCTTACACAGGCTTTTAGCAGGCTTACCTCAGCTTGGCTCACTACCTGATGCTGTGTCTGTTAACGTTACTTTGTGGTAGACACTGTAAGACTGTGTGGATCTGTAATTTCTGGACTATTTTGATAGCAGCCATGGTTAGTGAGAATCTGTGAAATAAATAATCAACAGTACCCTTTAGTTCATACTTGCTTATCTCATTACTGATAAGCTTGGACACTTGGGACCTTGTAACTAATAAGTCATTGACAGCAAAACATAAGAGTATCTGCCCAACACAGAGGTTCTTTCATCTTTCATGAAGGATCTGTCATCTAATTGACACCTTTAGTCTGAAGTTTCTGAAACCATGTTGCTCTTAATAAATGTTAACTAAGCATTAACCTGTCATTGATCTGTACGTGTTAAGGAAAAGCAAAGCCAGCACACTGTGGAGCACTTTAGATTTGCATTTTGCAGTAAAATGCTCTGATTTTTGCAGAATAAAGCAGCAATGCTCAGTGATATGCAAAATAGTCCCCACATATCATCAATGGCAAATAGAGTGGTATAACTGGGGGACAGGCTGCTTTCAGGATAGGATGGCTGCTAGTTTGGTCCTCAGGTTTAGTTAAAGTCCTAGACTGTTAACATGTAGCTGGTTTAACTGAGGTGGCTGTACTCCAAAAATTATTTTATCTTTTTCTTGGTGTTCTAGGGGATCCTGAACATTCTGAACATCTGTTGTTCTTCCTTTCTTACCTCTGCCATCTCTCTCCATCTTACCGGGGTTTTCTGTTACACAAACATTTGATTCAGTATTCAGCACAAGTAAGGGTAAGAAGTCTCTTGGAAATGTTAACTGGGTTGAAGGCAGAGCAGTGTGTTTTTTCCAGAGAGCATTAGCCACCACGGAGATAGAAATTCTGAATTAGTTCTGAAAGGGCTGGCTAGCAGCCCTGCTGCCTCTCTGAATGGAAGCAGGGGAAGCTTCCAGGGGCAATGGCAATTTTTACCTTACAATCTATTACCAGTTATGGTACAAAATAAAATTGAGACCTCAGCCTAAACTAACCAAATGTTGCTAGAACAGCTATGCTGAAACATACAGGCTACTGGCAAACTCAGTGGGGCAGATGAATGGCAAAATGGGCTTTTTTGCTATCTCTTGTACTGATTCCTTGAGAGGAATAATTTATTTCATTGTGACTCTATCAACAATAAAGCTTTTGCAAATATAACTGATAGAAGTTGCAAAATCGTGCTCTTAGAGAGTGTTATTTTAAAGGCTCGAAAGGTTTTGTTATACCTGTCCTTATTTCTGCTACTCAGTCCTTATAACCTGTAAAAAAACTGGGCATGGAGAGAGGAATGAGGAGAAAGGGGCTCACAGTTGTTCTGTTGCAGCAGCTACTACGTTTATTTGATTTTCTGGCTGACCGTGTGTCATTCTTACTTGGTAAAAGTGCTGAAGAGGAAGATGGTTGTGAAGTATGATATTTAAGGAAATAAGCTGTCTTGTTTTTCATAAAGATTCATTCCACTTAACCACAAAAGAGAGACTTTTAATTAGACTTTTGAATCCCATTAGGAAAAACAAATACCAATACTTAACTACTCATATATGACGTGATGGAAAATTGCTAATGTAATTAGATTTTTAATAGTGTTAATGACTCTCATTTCTTATTAATAAGAATTAAATCTAATGCAAGACTGTATGAAAAATGGTTACTGCCTGCTTTCCTACCGTTAAACGTAAAGCAGTTGTATGTACTTGAAGTCAGTTTTTTTTTCCTTTCTGTGAAGTCAGGTGGCGCTGTGGTATTTTCTATCGTTGCAGCCTAACTGACGTGTGGCAGGAATATTTTCAAGTGGGTCTAGTCAACTGATAGAATTTTTTAAATGTAGTAAGTGGATTTTGTATTCTTAGAAGTATTGCAGCAGGCATTAAGATGCTGTAAAAGAGAACAAAAATAAAAACTTGAGCTCAAGATTTACAGGAAATCTGCTTTAACCAGGCAGGTATAGGTGAACTAATAAATACCTGTGAAAAGGTTCTTCATTTAAAATCTTGCCAAAATTTGGTTAGTGGAGGAAAGTGTGCTGATAAGTGGGCTAATACCATGGTGCAATTATAAAAAGAAGTCTGGACATCTCTGCTTCTGTCAACACTTCCCGAGTGACCTTGTTCAAAATGTGAATCATCTATATCAGGTGACACATCAAAATGCTTCCTAGAAACAGCCCCAGGCTTTGGCCTTTCAAAACCCAAATGTAGACTGCTGGAACATGAGCGTAAAAATTGCAAAAGAGTTGTAGGACTCTAGCAGTTGACTAAGGAGTAAACTATGTGCCAGAGTAGAAGAGAAGATAAATAAAAATTTGAGACATTGGTACAAATAACTTGAAACGTGAGCATAGCTACAAATTAAACTTCTTTGAGATGCTTAAAAAATAGATTTCTAGATAGCTTAAAGAAAAGTATAGTGTCCATTGTGGTTCTGGATAGAAAGATATACTAATTCCTCAGAAAGTCGATCACTTCTTCCAAGCTGAAGCACATGCATTACTACATGTATTTTACATGCACATGTATTGTAGGAATGATTTTTTGAGATTTATAACTGTATACCATTCCTGGCACTTTTTACTCAAAACTTGAAATTTTTTTAGATATTTAAATAACTACTTCACAGTTGATCAAAATCAAACTTGCTTACTGACTCTTAATATAAATAATCTACAGTATCTTCACAAAATGTTGATTACATACCCTTACTCATGTTACTTTGAAGAAATAGAGAGTAGTATTTAAAACTGCTTCTCTGGGAGTGCCATGATAAGAAGAAGGTATATGGAGTAGCTGAGTGGGTTTATTTTGAGGAGTGAGTTGTTTCAGTTACCTTCAGTGAGAACTTCATGTATTAAATTGTCCTAACATCTGAAGCCCAGTTTAGGATCCCCGCCTAACAGGGAACTTTCCGGCAGGTAAACTCAGTAACCTAGAAAACATAGCTCTGTAATTCCTATTTTATTTGTACAGACACAAATGCAAGAGACAGAAATTAGTCAAGAGGATTTTATACACGTATTCTCCATTTATATCCAAATGCAGGCTTTATATGCCACTGTCCAGGAAAAACTGCATAAAGCTTTTTTTTTTTTTTTTTTTTTTAAGCAAAAAGCCAAGCACCCTGCAAAAGAAGCCCTGGTATGGTGCTCGTATTTCTTTCCAGCCTAGTGTATCTCTGCTTTCAGAGCCTGCCATTACTTTTGCTGTATTTTCTTAGTGACAGAACATTGCATTCAGACCCTTAGGCTGCCTTTCATCCTGGCATTCAATAATAATGGACAGCGTGTAAAGATCTGTAATCAAAAGGTAAACACTGCAGCATTGTGTACAAATAACTCTTGAGATATTTATCCTGAAAGACATCCAGGTTAACATTTTAGCTGGGGACACTAGGGAAAACCTACCTGGTGGTGAGCAAGCTCCTTTTTTTCGTTTTGTTTTGTGTTTAGCTGTTTCCCAAGCACATTCAGCTCTGTGAGCTGCAGCACAGAGCCGCTGCAGGAGTGAAGCCATTTTGACGTGACAGCTCTGAAATTCATTCACTCCTGATTTCTCCCTGTTCTTGTCTGATCCCCATTTAAGCAGCAGATGCTGGAGGGTTCTACAACCTTGTCTAAACATAAATGTTGTACCACTTTCATGGTACTGGTTAATCATTGCTATCCTCTCAAACCTGGCAGCAGATGTAGTTATCCTGCGACAGGCAAACTTCCATTACGTAGCCCTTTCCTGTATGACAAAAGGAATAAGCCCTATGGTATAAGGTACTTTCTAGAGATCCATTTTCTGCTGTACCATATGTTATTCTTAGAATTACACCTTAACTTAGTTAAAGTTGGTGATAGTATGAGTATACAAGCAGAAGAGACAGCTGTCTAAGGAAGGGAAAATACAAGAGCCAACACAAATCAAAGTAGATAAGGCAGAGTGGTAAAAAGCAAGGGGCAGCAGAAGTTCCTTTGTCTTCACAGAACTATAAAAAATCGTTATCAACTGTCATGGTTTAAAGGCCATGCATAGAGAGAGATGCTCTGAGCTCACTGCCGCAAGCCTTGTTGGCAGGCCTTGGAGATGCTTCGGGTCTCACCTGTGCGGAACAGAGACTGCTCTACTGCTTCGGACAGTGCTTTATGGGTGGGATGGCACGAGGGATGGCACAGTGCCTTGTGAGCACAGGGATGAGCTGCAGCCTCCTGGTGAGACTCTTCGTCAGGCACATTCCTTGGATGCCTCCACTTCTTTGTCGAAAACTTTGCTTCCTGGCCATATGACACTCTGGAAACATCTGTCACATTATCCTCCTCTTCATCATGTGAACCTATGCAGGGACTCTCTCAGCAACACCACTCATAGAGGCCACTAATAAACTAACACAAGAGGAAGCAGCTGTTGTGGCGTCTTGGTGTTTGCAGGCCTCTGATTCCTCTTTAACTTTGTCAAAACTTTTGAGCCTGTATAGAGATTTCCAGGAACCCATGAATCCTGTCAGACTAACCTCCTTCTATTTCAATATGTGCTACACCCCTAGAAGTCAAGCAGGTGATTTAAATTTTCCAGGTAAGTTACATGTGAGCCCAGATTTCTGGCAGTTCCTGTTTCTTTTTGGATACCCTTAGATACAACTGAAATAAAATCATATGAAGAAGGCTTGCGTTTCCTACCACAGAATTACAGAGTGGTTATGATTTATCTTAATCATTTACTTGAACTTGGGTTAGATGCAAAATGAGAGACTTAAAGAAAGTGAGAAATTAAGTGGTTTTACCAGTCTTTTCATTTTGCTCCTATGGTCCTTTAGCCCTTACGTGCATGATAAAGTGGGCGCTCTGTACAAAAGGTACTTAGGCCGTGGACAAAACACCAGGTTAACTCATGAAAAATTGAGCTGTCCCAGCCACAAACACATGATTCAATTCCTAAAAGTGATGTAGCTTGTTCCTAACAGTAGCAAACGGGGCCCTGGATCTAACCATCTGGTGCTCTCTAATGTCTGCCTCAGTACACAGCCCTTTTCTTCGGCTTTCCAGTACACTGCCGGATCTCTCCTACCCAGCTGCTAGCATGCAATTTCCTGCAAGCATTTCAAGACTTAGCTGTCCCTTTTTGTGTCTGTAGTGTTAATGACCCCTGGAGGAAGCTGGGGTGGAGTACTGAGGGAAGTGGTAAAGGGGGGTCAAGCTCTGGCTCTGCCCTCCCTGCTAACATACTGCTTGGCAGCTGAGCCTCTTGTGTACGAAACACTGGTGATGAGGGGAGAGCAGGATATATGCCCAGAGCAAGGTAGAAGCAGGGAAAGTATTGTGGTGTTCCCAGCGCTTCTCAGGAACTGGGGTGAGAGTGTTGACATGTCATTAGGCTCTCAGGGTTGCGTCCAGGCCATCAAATCTTATTTGAGTACATCACTATTACGGCTTTCCTTTCAAGGTTCCCTTGGCTTCCTGTATCTCCTGTTTTGTTTTCAGAGAAAGAACTGAAATACCATGGCGACAAACTCCTTGTAAACGCCAAGCAGAAAGGCAGGTCAGGCAGTTTTCAGTACATTATTTTACATGACATATTGAGCAGGAGCATAGTGAAGGCTGGCAAAACATCCAGTTATATTGAAGCCAATCAATTGTCTCGTGCAGTGGATAGAGACAATTCTATTCATAATAAAAGAAGAATAAGCTCTCTGAGAAACCAGAAGTGACATGCTGTGTGATGCATCTCCCTGTTACAATTTGAAAATCAGAGAGATTATTTAATTATGTTCTCTCTTTATCTGTGATGTTTTGAACAGTAGCAACTTTAATCTGCCTTTCCCTACCAGATTTACCCCTCGTGGTCAGAGATTACTAACTACTTCATCATTAATTACATCAGAGTTAACAAGACTACTTACAAATTAAAACAATACTCACTAAGTCTGGGTGAGTCACATTCTTATTTTTAGTCTGAGTTATAAAATAAAAAAATAAATGAAAAGCATTTAATTCTCATGGCAACCTGTTGGTGACAGCAAAGTTACATTTAAGCGCAGTGTGCATTCAAAAACAAGCAGAAATACACCAAGCTGAGCCCTGCATGTTCTCAGAGAGATGGACTCAACAGATTTTCATTAAATTGCTTAATTATGTTTATATAAAAAGCACCTGGTTTCTTCTAGTTTTAAAGTGACTGTCTGACCCAGCAATGCCTTGGCTAAGTAAAACAGTGACTGTGAAGAAAGTTGCAGATGCCAGGGTTGGGGGCGGGGAGGGGCGAAGAACGTTTTTGTTTCTTTTAGGTAGGAACAAAAATTCTCATTCACAGAGCAAATTAAACCTCATTTTTCAAATGGAGTCACTGCTCTGCCCCATTCTGTGGGCAAAGGAAATCAATGTGATCAGGTGTGGGCATGAAATAGCACTTAATGTTGTTGATTACATCCAACTCACCTGTTTGTTAAAGCCCAGCGTCGGGGGTAGGAACTGTTTGTTTCTCTTCTGCTCCAAGCCAGGGGAGATATCAGACCCTCTTGAAAGATCTGAGTGGCCACCTAGAACAGGAGGATTCAGGTAATATCTTGTAGAAAATTGTTCAAATGCAGATCCAGCTAATTGCTAAAATAATTTAGTAGGCTTGGAGTGTGGGTCATATTTCTACTGAAATTGGGAAAGATACCAAGGCCTTTTTATTTAAAACTATTCTAAGGGAGGAACTGTGTCCTCTGCACTATTGGGTTCAATGGAGTTTAGAGAACAAATATTTTTCACTCAAGTGTTTATTGAGGCCTGAGATGGTGGCAACAGTCAATTATTGAACAAATGTGGTTGCTTTGGCAAGCTTAGCTTGATGTTTGAGTATTGAACTATTTATAATTTTATCAATAAAGCTCCTTTTCCCCTCTTCTTTACCCTCCATCCCCAGCTTCCCCACCATAAGCTCTTTTGTACTGACCCGTTGAATCTAAGCGGGATGCTGGGAGTGAAATCCAGCTAAAAGCTGGCCACAAAAAGGTTTATGCAAGCTACTGTGAATAGAAAACAGTGAATTTCATGAAGCAGTAGCTGAGTCATGCTACCTGACTATAGCTTGGTTTATTCCTGCCTTTCTGCAGATAAATGGATCACAGTGGGTGTATTTGAAGTTAAATTTAATGATGAAACAAGTAGAAAATAAGTCATGAAACAGGCTTGTTTTGGGATTTGTTTTCTTTTTTTCCTGTATATGTGTGAAGATACAATAGTGTAAGTGGCGAAAATCAAGTGATTTGCTCCTCTAATTTTGTCTGATCAGCTGTAACTCTAGATTATCGTACAGCTTTCCTGGAGATGAATCATTCAGTCTGCTTTTAAAATGTGAAATGATTGATACCAATTTTCTGTTGAGAAAGCCATGTTTAGTTAAACTGCAAGCTTCCCCTAATGAAATAATCTGCCAAAATCTGGGCTGTTGTCCACAAAATGCAGAGAGGCTGAAAAACAAAGCATGTTGATTGCTAGCAAAGACCTATTTTCACTGTCAATCAGGGCTTTTTATTTCAAGCTGGACAAAACTTTTAAATGTGATTTTTGTAAGCCTTCTGCAGTAAGTCTGTGGCATTTCAGGAAACTCAGGGATCATTTATTCAGGAAAAAACTTCACCCCAAATTTTGTCATTTTTCATCTTTTTTGTGCCAGTTTGAGCAGATTCAGTTGTGTGTTTCTCATTCTCACAGAAATAGTATTTGCCCCCATGCTCTCACTTTTCTGGCCCTGCTGTAGTGAGGATTTTAGAGAAATGAGTTAAAGAAATTGGGGTATCTTTGTGTCACCCCATAAGCCATATTATCACTCACTGTCTCAGGAGCAAAAAAAGGGTGAAAGGCTTCCATTGCCCTCTAAGAATGGGAATTTTGGAAAATAACTGGCGTATCAACATGTTTTCAGTGCCCTTTATCTTATTCAAACTGTAAACTACACTTTGTTGTAAGAAGTCTGCGTCTCAGCTTCATTCCCAACTAATGCATTGTCAGGAGAGCAGATGGGAAAAGTTGTAGAGATTTGTTTGGTTTTGCCAGAAAAAATTGCAGGTTGGTTTAAGGGACACTGTGGGGTGAGGATTTGCCAGTAAGGAATTTTTGGAGTGATACCCTCCATGTTTGTGAGACAAGTGGAGCTGGCTCTCGCTAGCTTGACTTGTGTCGGAGAAGCTGAGCAATATTCTTTCCATGTGGCTAAGCTGGGCTGAGGCTGTGCCTTAACACAAGAAACAGATTTGTTTCCAAAAGAATTAGTAGATTCAAGGTACAGTAAGGCTATATGAAATTCTTCTGTGAACATTGCGTGTAAGCGGAAGGTCTTTGATAATCACCTTAAGTTGCGAGCAAAAATTTATCTAGTTCTGTTAAATAGTTCAGATTAGGTGATAACACACGAACGATGGCAACATTTCATTGGGTTTGTCTTGATGTTTTCTGTTCTCTCTTTCTTTTGTATTCCTGATGGATGGAAATACATTCCTTCTTTTCTCCGGGTTTGTAATTAGGAAGGGATACTATCTGAAAAACTGTTGCTGCCCAGCTCTGTGTTGTGCACTCTACTAATTTCAGTCCTCTTTGGGAATTCAAGGGGAAACCTGAGGTACCAGATTTGTCAAGCACTTTTCATACAGGATTTTTTTCAGATCCTCAAGTGCTGAGGATCACTTACTTCTTTGATTAAGAGCCTTTTTAAAAGGTGCAAAGTCTTTTTATGTCTCATAATTCTCACTTGCAGAATTGGTGTCTTCCTCCTGTCCCCCTCCCTCCTCCAACAGATGAACTGCTCTACTAAAAGGCCAATTTAGTCGTCATAAAGGGATTTTCGTAGTCGTGATGGAATAAAGCAGAGTGTAAAGATGTAGATGTTCGTATGTAATGAGGAACTGTTTAAAGGAGGATTGATTGCCGAAGCAGATTGCTGAAGCAGATAGCTGTTAGTTCACACAGGCATACATACGTAAAGAGAAAATATATGTATACATATGTATAACTTTGTCAGCGTGATACTGACTGATGGAGAGACTGTAGATGTTAAATAGACATCAACTTGAAGGGCTGACTGGAATATGAATTACTAGCAAATCCACCTCCCCATCTCAAATGCCATTATGCTGCCCCTCATCATGTCCTGTTGTGATGTGACATTGCACTACATCACAGCATTGATATGACACTACACAGCAAAATGCAACGTAATCTACCCTGTTGCATCTGGAAGAGGAAAAATAAACATTTGCCGTCTATCAGTTTGGATAGCAAGTCTCTTATCAGCTTCTACAGTGTTTGTAAGCGGGTTAAGAGGGTAAGTGTCCGTGGTTCGCTAGTTCAACGTGTCTGTGCTGATAACACAAACTAATGTGTGGTTAAAGCTACTAGCAAGTTATTTCTCTCTGCGTTGGAGCACTGTAGAGTGAGCTGGAGGTGCAAACTCTGACGAAAAACATTGGTTATAGCTGCAAGAAGAATTATCACTGAATGTAGGCTGCATTCATAGAAGTTCGTTTCTCTTGGATTCTGGCAGTGGAGAAGTTGCAGATAAATGTTCTTTTCTTACTTCTCATTGCACTGTCTGGCAGGTAAAATAGACAATTTTGCTTAATTCTTAAAATCACAGTTGTACCACTGGATTCTGGCTCCGTGCTCCTGTAACCTAAATGGTCTGGCAAGGGCTGGTGTGGCTGCTGGGGAGACTGAGGACAAGGGGAATCCAGCACCAGAAAACCTCCACTCCAGAATCCTGCTCTGTTAGCTGACAAGGGAAAGCGTGTGCTCTGTGGCTTCAGTGGTAGAGGTGTGTTTGGCTGCTAGTCATTCATAGCTGATAAAGAAGAAAGTAAAGCTACGAGGAACTCCGAGAAAAGGTAGTGAGGGGGGTTGTCTTTTGAAAGGGTGACGGTAAATGTGATGGTTTTACTTGAGACAGCTGGAATGCAAACACATGGGTCTTTGCCTGGTCTTCATTCAGTGCTATCCTGGAGAGTGGAAATTTGTTTTGAAGTAATGTATAAAAGTCAAGTCTCGTGTGTGCATGGTGTTAGAAAGTTTCTTTGAATTACGGAAGTCCTGTGGAGCTGCACATTCAATGCAGGACATGAAGCCCTGAAGGGGTTAGGAGTCATGTAGTTGAGGCTGTGTTCCTCCTGAAGACTGCCTGTTAGGCCATAGTTTGAGGGGGGAACATAGAGGAGAGGGAAGTAAAGGTAACCTGGATCAAAAATGGGTCATTTTTTCACTCTTCATTTATATTTGCAGAATATATCATGCTAATCTTGTATGTACTGCCAACTGCATGGAGTCTGGACCATGTTCCTGTTTCTGTCATTGATTTATCCCGATAGAGGTTTCTCTGTTTCTCCAGGTGTGTGTTGATAATTTGAGGATGCCGTGGTACCTGTTGTGTGAAGATGATACTTCAAGTTGTTTTCCTAGTGAGAGAACCTGGAGAAAGTGTTTGCATTTAAGAGGAACATGATTATTATGTTTCATGTAATACCAGATCTGGTTGTTTTTTCTAGGATCTCAAAACCAAGAGATGATGCAAGAGGAGTATGTGAGTTACTTTGTAGCTTGTTATAATCCAGTTTGTTTCCTCTATCTTTATTATATTTTATTGTGATCCAGATAATATAAAGATTGTTTTGGAAATGTCCCATTGACTGATCTGGTAAGGAGAAAGAGCATGTGAAAATGCTTTGTAAAGCACTGAGGCACCATAACTGACCCTCAGTGGCAAGGAACAACAGGCTTGGTTCTGCTCTGGCATCTGCCAAATCAAATAAGTAAAACTCCTGTTTGTTACACAGCGTAAAAGAAATGGAATAATACTGTTAGGATGTTAGCGTGGGAAAATGACTGCACCTCACTGAAGCATGAGTGTAATGGTGCGGAATTATGCTGCAAAAGCGTACCAGTCTTGTGGTATAATCACTAAAACATATACTCTGTGGTGTTCTTTGTAAAGGCTTTATTACAGATCCTCTTTGTATTAACATACTGCCATGGGGCCAAAATTAGCGTTGTCTTTATCTGGAGCATTCTGGGGGGGAACCGTACTTTCTCCTGCCCCTTTATCTACGGCTTATAAATGAAAAAGCACTTGGTAGGATTTGTAGTCCTCATTAAATGATTGTGATACTGGATTTATCTTATCCTATGGGTAAAAGCTACTTGTCCTCGCCATTTCTTTGCAGAGCTGTTCAGCTGAAGCACTCCCAGGACAGAGCAAATGGACACAGCAGTAGAATTACATTCTGGAGGGAATGAGACAAGCCTGTAGTAATGACTTTGCTGTTTGTTGTAATAGCTGGCTGAGTACTGTGGGTAGGAATGTGGCTGTCGGGCCACTTTTGCATGTTTTCTGACCCAGAATCTTGCCAAGGGCCAGTCATTCACTGTTGAAATTAAAGCCCTTTTGACAGTGTACTGATAAATGTTGTTTTAATGGCAGCAATCCATCGATGCCTGTAGCTCCAGACCACATCTGAAGTCTCTTCTGCCTTATTATCCCTAGTGCTGGGTGCCACATGATACAGTAAAGATGTATTGACTTCCCGGTAGTTGAGAACACCATTTCTATTTACATGTCATTGAACTTTTTGGGGGGAGCATTTTTAAGTTGCACTCTCAATTATGCATTTAACCCTTCACTTCAACAGCTTTGAGGAAAGGGCCTCGCTTTGCTACTGGAAAATAAACGTGACAGTGTGTGTATTTAGCTGTGAATTGTTAGGATGGTGTTCTCTGTGCTCCGTGGCTTTAAACGGGTGAGTGGGGACAGTGGCAATGCAGCACTGGAGCCCTGGCAGCCATTTCACCTGCAGCTCAGCATCCTGCTGCAGAATGGATGCTCACTGCTCTGTCTTGGAGACCAAATGTTTTTGGTGGATTTATTCCCCTCATGAAAGATGGCGGGTGATTGTCTACAGAAATATGGTTTCTCCATGTACACAAAGCAAGGGAAAGTTCTTTGTTTAGTATCTGCTTTGCTGTAGGCAGACTTGTCTGATAGCAGGGGCTGTTACACGGGGCAGCTCTCTGCGGAAAGTTTCTGTGATCATAATAGAAGAGCTAAAGAGGTATGATGCTAATACAGAATGATTTACTTTTGGAAAGGATTTCATGGTTCCAGTGCTGCTCTGACGTTTTCACAGCTAGCACCTGTACCAGCACAGGCCAGGGAAAGCAATGCCTTGGGCACCTCCCTGCAGGTGCCGGACCCTTGAGCTGGGTGGTGGAGGGCTGTCTTGGATAAGGAGCCTGCTGAATAATATTTTTCTCCTGAGCAGTATCGTCTGTCTTGTAAGAAGGTGTGGGGTGAAGAGCTGTATGCGTGAAAGAGAAAGGGCGTTCTTTTCTGTTACTGGGACTCTTGCTCTCACATGTTAGATGATAAAATTAGTGTTTTATTTTTCCCTCTCTTGTCTGAACTTTACTGGTGCTCACATATAAACTCTTCAGACTCATGATGGTTTAATTTTTCAGAAGTAAATATAACCGCCTATCAATTCTCCTACCCTTTCTATTTATTTTCTGTGCACTTTTAAACGAGCCCTTTTCTCTGCATCAGTATGTTCTGCCACCCTCGGTGCTTGGGGCACAAAATGTAAATTTTTTTCCTTCAGAGTTGTCATATAGTCATGATAAATACAACTTCTTCTAAGAGTAGTGAGAATAGATACTGGGAGGTATGGAGAAGTATGGTATATATTTTAAAAAGCAATTAACCTGCACCTACCTGAGAAGAAAGAGGCAAGTCCCTTGGGAATGCTTCCTTTCTCCTGCTGCTCTGCAGTCTTCAGACAGGCATACAAGAAATTGGTGATAATTCTCAGAAGGTTTTAATTTATCTTCCCTTTTCCCTTTATCCGTGTTTGCCCACTCTGCTTGCACGCGCTGATCTCTGTTACTGTTGTAACGCTCTTTCCCTTTGTGCTTTTCTGTGTTTCTCCTTCCAGTTTCCTTTTTTCTTTTCCTCCAGGCATTCTTCCAGTTTTGCTTTCTGCCCCTTTTTCCTTAAAAGTGGATGTACACCAGGGCAAACCAGGAATAGAGGAGCTTGCCAGGGAATTCAGCCTGACAACAGCCTTCCCGCTTGGCTTTCCCCGCGCGAGGGTTGTTGCTGTGTCCCAAGGGAGGTGGCAGTAGTTGATGCTAATGTCAGGGGACACCTCTCCTAACACCTTCCTCACAGAAACATCAGTAAAGATGGTTCTTTGTGATTTTTTCCATCTTGTTCTTTTCCCACCTCCTTTTTCACCTTTTTCTTGCTCTTTGATGAGGCAAATGCCTTTAAGGTTTTCCTTTTATCCTAATACAACAAAATGAGTATAGGCAAATGTGAAGAAGATGGGGACGAGTCCTATGTACCAGTGACAATCTAAATACATTTGTATGAGCACAAGAAATTCCTCTGTAGTTTGTTTCCTCAGTTGCAGACAAACACATGCTATCTTCTCCATGCCACTCAGTAAAACACGGCAGATCATTTTGGAGGTCTCCTTCATCCCTTAGAGATAGGGGGCTGGCTTGCTGGGATGGCCGCTTAGCTGGGTCTGAAAACTATGGGACACTGAAACATATTATGTTTGTTCCTTCCACCTAAAATTTGCCTTGTAACTACTTCATGGACTTTTACCTGAAGGACACAGATGGTGAGATTGTGACAATTAGGCATGTGGTGAAAATAGGACTTAACCAAGACTTATTCCAGTTAGCCTTCCTTCAGTACTGTAGGAAGAAATCAGTGTTGGCATAAGTTGACAGTGGTACAGTCTGTGCTGCTGTAGTTTCAATGTCATCTGAACCAGTGAGAGCCAGAGCAGGTACCTGAAAGGATCCTGCCACCTTCCTGCTTATCGAGACGGTGCTGGCAGACTACCTGCAGTTTATCATTTGGAGAAGACCGTTCTGCCTAGCCTGCCTTTCCTTGTGATAGCCAGGAGTAGTGCATTTTGCTACTTTGTAATTATTTTCTATGTTGGCTAAACAGTGATAACTTCAGGGTGGGTATCTGGGTATTGGGCAATGCACATGAGGTATAGCCAATGGGAAAGCAATTTGGGTCTGTACTTCTGCCCTTGTATCACTTCTCCCATTCCCCATCTTGTCAAAGAATTTCATCCCTCACCTGCTTGCAAAGGGCTCCAATAATTGAGGAACTCCTGGTGAGCTGGGAAAACTTGAGCCATTTCTTCTACCGTCCACAGAGACTTGAAGCATCACAAAAGTCTTCTGGAGGAGTATTTTCATATGGATGACTGTTGGCCTCAGGGCTGCATAGTAGGGTGAATGACAGAAAACTATGTTTGCCTGTTTTCAGTGCCAACAGAGCAGTTTTCCCCATCTCTTTCCCACAAGTCACCGTACAGGAGTCAGACAAACCTACTCGCTTCTGACGGGTACCGCTTACCTGTGGGCTAATGGCAAGCCCAGGGTGTGTTATGCTGGCAGGAGCAGCTCGCAGGGCAAACCCCTGTAAGAACAAGGCGTTACTCATTTCAGTACGTTACAAATGTCTCTGTGCATCTAATGTCTATTTTATATATTTCTGACCTTTATTTCATGGCCTTTATCACAACGGTATCTTAGTGCTGAAGAAGATTTTTGGCTTTGTAAGCTTTAGATATTGATTTTTCCTGTAACTGTCTCCTCTGATTCAAGGAGAAAGAGAAATATGTAATTTTAACTAGTGCAAGTCATATCACAGCCAGATTCAATATTAATGTACTAGATAGGCGTACATCAAATATTACCTTTTAATACCCTTATCAGTGCTTTTAATGCACTTCTTTGTTCTGCAAGCTCAATATGTGGAGGATTTTTTAAAACTTTTTTTTAAAAATAGGATGTTAAATGGCATTTCATGTTGATTCTTAGCACTTTAATAGGTGTCTGCTATCAATAGCAATGTCCTGGAGGCACACATTGAAACCACGCTGCCTACACCATTTCTTTAACTGGGACGGCGTTCACGCTTCTAAGGTGGACATGATATTAATTAAGATAAGTCCTTGGGTGTCATATATGAGCCCAGATCTCTGTAAATAGAAATGTCAGTGATGCTGGCAGGGAGCTGAGAGTGAGGTCTTGTCTTTGTTGCCCACATTACCCCATGCCGTGTCCTCGCGTGGAGGGAGTGGAAGTTTTTGTTTCAGTCTGTTCCTCGAGCAAATAAACTGAGTGCTATCCAAAGATTTGGAATATTTAAAAAGTATTAATCAACCTTCCTAATAGTTGCTATTCAGCTAATCACGCTCAAAATGGTAAATGGTTGTAAGGATGTCAAAGAGATACCCAGAACACCCACTGTTTGAGCTCTTCCCATTCTCATTAAAATAAGCTCTTATGGCCCAGCTAGTGTAATCATGTGATAAAATACTCAAATTAAGAGCATTTAATAAAAAAACATGGTAGGGAGCTTTGTTAAGGATCTTTTTAGTGTATTTTTGCATTTATGTTAAGGACATTAGAAATAATTTAATCCTTGCCTGATTATAAGAATGTTAGAAATAATGGGATCATTGCCTTATCACACGTGGGCTAATTCAGAGGCTCATTATTTATTTGTCAGGCATTAAGCATCAAATCAATTTGGCTTGATACTTGAAAGCAGGAAATTTAAGATGAAAGTTGAAATGAAGATTAAGAAGTAAGATTAAACATAAAAAGAGCAGAACAATTTTCCTTGCTAGAGTCACGCCTGCAAACAGATAGATGGATAAAGTCAGTCTTATTACGAAATGGTAATATATTGTGGAATGAATGGCTTATGGTTTTGGACAGAGTGCTGTTTTCAGTGTCTCCATGTCTTTAGTTTTTGTGTGATCCATAGCTAGGTTACTTTGAGATTTTCAAATAAACCTTTTTTCACATATTCTTCCTTTAATGACAATATCTTCCTCTTAAATGGCTTATAAACTGAATACTATTATAGACAACCACTAGAATAAAATCCATTCTTCAGTATTTTTGTGAATTTTTTGTGGAAAAATGGCTAGGGCTGTTTCAAAACTTCAAAGTTCAGTGGGTTGCTCTCCTTTTTCTGTAGCAGTGTGCGGATGTGTGCCTATGTGGTTCTTTGTTTTTTCTACAGAAATACATTCCTTTGTGTATGAAAGCAGATTCAGAGAATGAAACTTCCAAGAGTTGGTTGCCAAACCAAACAGAAGGGGAAGAATAAGAACAAAGATTAATGGTGGGTTTGATGGAATTGTATAAAATTCCCCCTAATAATAACTTAGGATAGGAAACTTTTTATAATGTTATTGAAAAATGGAAGTATCAGTGTTAATTATGGAGGTGTGTTCCTTTGCTGCTATTCCTGGTGGAATTTTGATTTGCTGTCTTTGAGGTCTTAATTGTGAGAGAAGATGGTTTAAAAGCTTGGGAGGGAGGAGGGTCTTTTTTGCCTTGTCTGTTCTGCAGGTTGGGCAGCTTATAAGTCTACTTGGTAGTTGGTTTATATCCATGTAAAGGTAGAGGAGTCTCTGCTTCACTTCTCAAGCTTCTGCCTTCTTCAGCAGTTCTGTAGAATTCAGTATGTCACCCTTAGTGAGTGCTGCTGTTGTGCACTGTGTCTCCTGCATGTAATCAGATGGGCTGAGCCTCAGAAATGAGCTTTTACAGAGCTGTCGGAGCCCTGCTCTGCCGAGCAGCCAGGAATTGGACTTGCTTCTGTGGGCTTTCGGGCTGCAGGGTCTTCTTTGGGTGTCAAGTTTTGCCTCATGTGCCAAAAGATGCATAGGGATACATGGTTGGAATAAGTCCCCTGCATATATTATGCTTGCTGAATTAATCTTATTTAATACAAGCTGTCAGACAACATTACTATAATTTATTTACATAACTTGAGGGATTTACTTCACATTAGTTTAACCTTGCAGAACGTGTAATGTGTATCTGTGCCACTGCCCTCGGTTTCCTAGAGTCAGCCTGCTCAAGTGTTTCTCAATTTGTGATTGATTTGTCTTCCAGCTGCTAATGTACGGGGGGGAATGTAAACACTGTTGTTACAAAGATCTGATATTTGGAGCTCTCATTATTGTTACATTTATTCAATTAAATGAACTGCCCTGCCTTGTACTTAGTTCAGTAAAAAAATATGTTCTAATTAGATTCTTTTTTCTCCTAAAACAAGGCCCACTATGTTGACCTTGTTTTGTACAAAGTAAAAATCTGTTCTTTTAAGGTGGGAAAACCTGTATTTTGTTCAAGCGCTTTTGTGTGTAGTCAGAGGTTGGGTTATTTTTTTAGTGTATTCTCACTGGAGACACAGATGCTATGACCAGCTCCTTGCAGGCGTTGGGGTCGTAGGTACCTCCCACTTCTGACAAAGGAGTTAAGAAGGTGATGTCATAATGGAGCAGCCAAGGATGGGTGCCTGTCGCTGGGCGCTCCTCTCTCTCTGGGCTGCTGGTGCTGCCGAGGGTCTCAATCCAAAGGTATATGTTTGTTATCTCTTTTTTTTTTTTTTAAATCAAAGCTTACTTTTCTCTAGCTTTTTTCCCCCGGTTGTCTACAAAGATCTCAATAACTCATTTCTGCCTAATCGAAGAGAAAACCCAGATCCTCCCGCTCTTCAGGTTTTCTGACTTCTAGTATGATATATAAAGTCAATAGGACATAGTTGGAATTGCTGTTGCATTTAAAGCTCTCATATAAAATGTACTTTTATAATTCATGAAGGGCAAGCATGGAAAAGCTGGACTTTCAATGTATGGTCTCAGGTGTGGTCTTCTGAAACATAGGGTTAACCTCCTAAGAGAGAAATTAGACCCAGAGACACAAAAGGACTTGTTTTTAAGGAGAGAGGGCATTAGATGGCTCTTGCAGAAAATCCGTTATTTGTTACTGCTTTTAGAGGTCAAGAGGCGGAAAGGGGCAGAAATACGTTCCATGTGCAGGAGTTACCAAATGAGTGACTGAAAACGGGACATTGACACAGCGTCTCCTTTCCAGAATAGAAAATCCTGTCACCTCATTATGGGCTGTGGATAATAAATTTACATTCTGTGAGGTGCACACTGTGAAGGAAAGGTCTGCTTAATAAAAACAAGAGGTGGCTTGAAGCTCAAAATGCTTCTTAGAAAGGAAGAATACTCTAATTGCAACAGTGAAAATGAGAAACCATTTCAGCAGTTTCTCCCAATGCCTCAAAAACCTGAAAAAGGGCCCATTTCTAACAGCATCTTGGCTCCTCTCACCTTCATGAGGGACTCTTCACTTTCCCCTCTCCTCTGGCTCCCCCTCTCTGGTGAGGCTGCTTGTGCCGCTCTGGTGGGGGCTGTATTAGCTCTAAGGCAAGAAAGCAAATTTCCTGAAGTGGAAGGAGAAACAAGAAAGCTGATAGTTAAACTGTTACCCAAACGAGTATCACTGAGATAAAATAAACACTGTCTGCATCCCCACAAAAGAAATCTTTTCTTTTTTGTCCCTTTGCTGCATAAGGGAGAGGCCAGCTCCTGTTTTCATTTATGGCAAGAGCAAAGAGGGGTTTATCCAGAGGAAGTTTGGCTCTGACATGGAATTAAACACAAGATGCCTTTTAATGACTTAACGGTAGAGCCAACCTGTTCTTTCAGTACTTTACAGTCAGATTGTTTGTTTCCTTGGCACAGGAGAAGAGGATGTGGAACTGGTTTTGGCCTTGTTTTCTGACCTGTGTTGTCTTATTCTCCATGCCATCCATTCCTCCTTTCCCACTGGTTACAAGTTCAAGGAGAAACCCAGGTGTTTAGAGCGAGCTGAAGGTTTTGCCTTAGAAGCATCTGATCTGTTTTATGGAGGAGAAGGAAGATTGAGAGACAGTGTCTTCCTCAAACTGCCGATTGGCAAGCTTTCCTCCTGCCCTCCCCTGCTGGTATCGTAGCCCCATCTGAGAGATGCTACCCAAAGGGAAGACTAAGTGGAAAGGTAGAAAAGTCCATCCAGAGCACAAGTAGGCTGCTTTTCTGGTTGAACAGAAATGAAACTCTTTGCTTTTCTCATTTTGGAACAGCACCTAAATTATGGGGGAGGAGAAAATGTTTGGTTTGTTTGGGTTTTTTTTAAAGAAAAAACAGGCTCAAATTGAGGGCCAGATGCTGCAGTTTC
Source organism: Arenaria interpres (assembly GCA_013399435.1). Lineage (NCBI taxonomy): Eukaryota > Metazoa > Chordata > Aves > Charadriiformes > Scolopacidae > Arenaria > Arenaria interpres. The sequence goes on along the minus strand of VXAK01003700.1, from coordinate 71,975 downwards.
ACATCAGCTCTGTGAGGGTCAATGCCGTTGCAACAATGCTCCATTAAATTATATGCCCCGTAAAGCTCAGCACTGGGGGAGAAAATAACGTTGCAGGAGAGAGATTTATGATTACAGTTGCTTAAAGCAATTTTATTGTGTTCCTGTTGGGTTTTACCATATTTGTTCAGTTGCAGCCGTTTCCATTTATGGAAGTTTCCTTTAGCAGTGGAAATATTGCCACAATTTTGTTTCTCACAGTAACTTGTCAGGAAAGATTAATGACATTTCCGTTCATCAGGACAGCGTTTACATGCTTAGTTATCCAAAGGTGCACTGCACGAGAGTTTTGAATTTCCTTTTTCCATTTCATTTCCCTGTCATTAAAATTCTGCTTTCTAAGTGTCTGAGTTCATTTTCATTATTTCTTTGTCTGTTCCAGTTAAATCTTGATCTTCTCTATGTCTTCTATCCACAGTTCTCTAGAGCATTATGGAACAACAAAAGTTCAATTTGCCAAGTCTGAAGCTGGCTGCTGGAGAATAGACTGCTGTTTCTTTACTCTCTCCTAATGACCTAAAACCTTGTAGCAGGATATGCCCCCGTGCTTCTCTGTACACGTCCCATTTCCTTCTGTACTGCATGGGTATTAATTAGGGTAAACTCCATCCTTTTTCTTTCAGCTTTTTAAGTGTTTATTTCGTTTAAAATGCATTAGCTACATATTTAACTGATGGAAATTATGTCATTTTCTCCTAATGCAAAATTTGAAGCTCATGATATTCTTTTTCTTATTAGAAGAGTGGAAAATCTTCCTTTTGGTATAGTACTCCCTTGTTTATTTTCAGCGTAATGGAAGTATTGATTTATTAGCATACACATGTACTGTGCTGTTTGTAACTAGATATTGTGTGCGATCTCTTATTTTAGTTAGAAGGCGCTGGTGTTTCTGCTGCGCAGAAGAAAAATGGACGTGAAGTATTTTGCGTAGTCTTGAAATCTAAAAGACTTCCAACAAAGAAAGTTTCTGTGAGAAACATGATGTTTCCTGAAACTTTATGTAGCTCTCACCTCTTATCCCAATACGTGCAATGCTTTTCTGCTGCTTCATTCTGCAGCTTGATGGTGAAATCACCAGGACTATAGAACTGGAAATTGTTTTTTGAAGAGCAATGTGGTCAAGGGGCCGGAATTCAAATAACTACATGGAAAAACTCTCTTGAGCTTGGTTGGTTTTGGGGCAAAGAAGCGTCTTGAGTAGATGAGGTTTGTTACCATGGCCAGTTTTGAGGTTGTTGCTGTTTCTGGAAAATAGATGTTGATAGGTTTTATGGTTTTAAATAACGCTCTAAAGCTTTAGAATTCTTTTCCTTATAAAATTTCTTAGGTTACGTTCAGAACTAGGACACACAAATCACCAGGGCCAATTAATGAGGAAAGTGGAAATAAATACAGGTTGAGAAGTTATTAATGTTAAGAGGGTACAGTATCTTTGTGCAAATATTTAAATTGTAAAACTTAAGGAGACAACTTGCTCTACTGGGGATAAGGGAGGGCAGGTAGGGCGATGTTTGGGTAAAGACTGGCCTGGAGAAACTCTCAGGCTGTTGGGGTCTGCCTGGGTGAGCCGGGCTGAGGGAGGCGAGTGTTACTGCCACTGCTTGAAGCAGCAGCAACAGGACAAGTGTGCCAGCAGAGAGGGGCCCGGACGGGAGGCAGAGTGGCAGGGCCTAGGCTTTTCATTTGATTTTTAGGCATTAGGGGTCAGGGAACAGTTTTGTAGCTTCTTCCAGTTTTTGTTGTAACTATTTTTTAAGTGTGATAATGTTCAAAGTGTGCCATTTTAAATGGAAACAGACACAGAGGTTTCAAATTCAGGCCATCTGCCCAGCGCAGAGTGTGGTACCTTGGCTGAAGATTCCATGACGGGGGTACAGCTGATCCCCTATCTGTATGAATCCTCCTGTCTTCCACCTGCATGCCCTTCCCTGTCCAGTTTGACCACTGAGATACTGTGAAACCCTGCTTGAAACCTGCATCGTATATTGATTGTTTCTTTCTTCCAACCCCCCCTTGGAGGAAAGATAGTAGCAGTTTAAGGAAGTAGGAAATAAAATCCAGGCACAGGAGATGAGCTGGGCTTTTAAAATTTGATGATAATAGCTGGCACAGAGGGGAGTGAAGATGAGCTCTTTCTAAGAATAATGGTAATACATATAAGCAAGTCATAAACTCCTAATGGTACAGACTCTAGAAGGGGTTGTCTCTGTATATATATATTGCTAAGGACCAGCTCCTATTAGCATTTGCTGTAGGACAGTCTGGAGAGGAGTCTACCTCCTAAATGCAGAATAGGCACAGAGTGTCTCTGCTCATCATCCTTAGAGTTCCTGATTTTAATCACTGTCGACACATCTTACCGGTGTTATTTGCAGGCTTGACACTGGAGCAGTAGCGTCTTATTTAGCATGTCCTCGGAATGCAAGTTTATAGAAATATCAGCAGTTTCTAACTGAAGATTTGATTACAGAAAATTAAAGGGAGTATTAACAATTGGAACTTGGAGGTGATCTTCTCCGAGAGTACCAATGCATGCATTTAAACTTATTGCTGTGAAGCCTGAAGTAAATTGCTGCTGGAAGGTAGCTAAGTAGTATCCAGCAGGCAATTCTTATATGTTTCTCATTTCTCATCTATTTATATCTTTTTATAATAAAAAAAAATAGCCACTCAGAGCTATCTAGTTATGCCTATAGTTTGCTTGTGTTAGTTTCTGTTCTGCTGCTCCTTCATACTACTTGTTGCATCTCTTCTTGAATTCTGCCTTAATTTAGGTCTCTAAATTTGCTGCTCCACGTGGAAGGTGATACCAGATCAGGACTGAAAGAGAAAGCTCATGGGGGGGACACACTATTTAGTGAATAACTAGCATCATTTTCTCTAGTTTAATTCTGAATTAGGAGGAGTGGCTACTGTCTCTACAATCATGTAGTTTTATAACATTTTTTTAACCTGATTTTTTTCTTCATGTCTTTACCATAGCAAAGGAAAGGGGTCGGGGCAGTTTAGCCAGAAGTGAGTTCTTGCACTGATACTGGTGGTCTGATGTAACTCTCCGGGATTTGCTTCCCATGCGGTGGAGGGGACTGGCTTCCCTGTAAACCAGGGTGGATTCTTCAGTGTTAGGTGGTAGCAGTCTCGTGCTCTCTTCCTCTTTAAAGACTGACGATTGAGGACCCTTGGAGTGTGGTGCGGCACCTACTTTCGGATAAAATATTCCTTTTCAAAATCATATCAGAGCTCCTGTGTGCTATGAGGATTATTAATTTTATGTTTACCACTTAGAAGGTGGAAAGGCTGACATTCATATTAACGTTTTAGAAAATAAATCGTGAACTTATTCTGCATAAATAAAATACTTAAATAAGGCTGTGTTTTCAAAACATGATGAAGTGTGAGACTATCCTTTTCCTTTTGACTGCTTCTTCAGCAGTTTTTTGTGGATTCATGGAATTATCAGAGTTGGAAGGGACCTCTAGAGATCATCTAGTCCAGCTCCCCTGCTAAGCAGGATTGCCCAGAGCACATTACTCAGGATGGCATCCAGGCGGGTCTTGAAAATCTCCAGAGAAGGGGACTCCAACGACCTCTTTTGGCAGCCTTTTTTCAGTTTAAAAAAACCTAGTGTTCTTTGCGCTGGTTTCTAGTTTGTGGGTAAGTCTAGAGAGTCAGGACGTCATCCGTGTCTTACTGCAAAAGTTGTCTCGTACTCCCTTTTCCTGAAGTTGTGAAAAGGGATCTTGCCTGAGTAAGGCTTATATTTAATGGGCTTGAATCTTCACCATAACCTTACCACTTCATAAACTATTCTTCACGTAGTTATTTTCCGTAAACATTGACATTTCAGAGTTTTTTTCCCCAGTATACTTGTGGCAGGGTTTTAGTTTTGTTTTTTCCTGTCTGATTTTTCCTTTGGAAATAGAACATGCCCTGGGTAGGTTTCCGGGTATCCTAGGGTTAGAATAAAAGCATTTGAAGGGAAAACGCTCTACTTAGGGAAAGAAGTTACACTTTCACGTTGGACTGGTTGTGACAGCAGGAAAGCCATTTAAATTGGTTTTGCTACTCCATTTTGTTATTATGCCTCATTTAATGCTGGTCTGTTTGCTTCATCTTTCAGATTATCTTGAATTCTTCTTTTCCTGTTTACCAGCTGAACACGTTTCTTTGTAAATAAAACATTCTTGCACTCATGTCAATGGCTCTTGAATTTTCAGAGTGCCTATTCGAAGTTGCTTTCAGCTGAAGAGGTCACAACAATATCACAGATGCACAGATTGCTACTCGATTAATACAATTATCAACATGCAGAAATTATTAGTTGAGTGTTTGCATTGAGTATAGCTTTTATTTTAATGCACAGTTTGAAAAGCGTATTTTAAGGAGGCAAGTTTGAATTGAAAATGTTCCCAAGGAATGATTTGTATCTTTTGTGCAGATCAAAGCAGCAAAAACCATTTAACAATCTGTCGGTCTTTGATGAAATCTAATGGGTTTTCTGCATTTCTCTAAATACAGTAACTTGACACAAGTCTATTATTTGTTTTTAATGTTGTAAAAGCCAGTGTTATATTACTTAGTGTTCTTAAGACTTCTACAATGAAGATTTTTAGTATGTTACATACACAAGCAATTATGTTTGACAATTTGGATGCACAATTGAATTGGCAGCCACTTCAGCGTTCTCACCAATAAAAACATTAAGCATGTCTATTAAAAACGTTTCTTCTGTAATTTATTTTTTCATAAGCTTTCAGCTCTGCCACAAAAGCCTCCTGTCTCCTCTGCAGCTAATTTTCTGTGGACTCCTTTACAATTTAGGGATAAAAGCTCTTGTGGTGATTAGGTTGTCCTAAAAGAAGGGCCAAGTTCTGATGGTATCAAGACAAGGCTAGAATTAGACTGGAGCTTTCTGAAGAATTGTAAAACATGTTAAAAAAATAGACGTACCAAAGTGTAGCGTGGTCCTGATGCAAGACCATTCCAAAGTCAGTGAGAGTTTGAGCTCCCTGTAGCTCTGCTGATGGACAGCTGCTCTGCTGTGATTCCTGCTCTTGGGTAGACAGTGATTCCACCAGGCTGGAAGGGTCATGGTTGAGCAGCTCAGTAAATACAGTTCTGCCTATATGTTTCATCTGTTTACCTGTGTTGTAAGGTAGAATGCAAAACTGTAAAACAAGCCTAGCATGAAAAAATGATGTACTTTAAGCTGAAGAGTTTCTTGTTTCCCCTACATGCAATAACCGTGGTGAATTAGTCACTCTAGGTCAGTATTAATTTTTGAGTGACCCTTTTATTTGGGAAGTTATTTAAATAGTGCCATAATTTGGTATGTGGTCATCAGTGAATATCATTAGAGTAATATACAAAAAAGCTCTAATTTGCACGCTTGTTCTCTGTGTGTGTGTTTATGAGTATATAGAAATATATATGATATATCCATATAGTAATCTGTGCAAAGCATATGGGTATAAATATGGTTGTATGTTCTGTACAGGAAGAATGAGAGAGTGTAATTGTGATATACGAAGCTAGTAATCATGTGAAAAGGGGAAATAAAAAGCACCAAATATATAGTTAGATGGAAACACTTAATCACATGTTTCTGGGATGGGGGGAGGTGGAAGTTCAGTGTCCCATCAGGATATGCATGTAAAGATAAACCAGGTAAAGATGCTGTAAATGTTACTGAGCCAGTTTGACTTGCAGGGATATTGATTTAATTTCGTTCACTGAAGCAACAGTACGTGTCAAACACCTGTAGTTGTGGCTATGAGTCTTCTGCTGGTGGTGAGAATGATGTGTGGACACAAACCAGTTTCTTCATAACTGGATGAATAATCCTCCACTCCCCCAAATTAAAGGAATGCCCTGGTATGTTTAGTTAGCAGACATTTAAGCATAAGACTCAAGCAATCCCAAACAAATTAATTTTGTCACTTAAAGAGAGTGAGAATGTGTTCTATAGAGACTATTTTGCGTTGGCCTACAGGATTATCTTTGTAGGAAAAAATGGATGTGCACCCCAAGGACAGTGAACCCTTCATATCTCTCATGGCCTTCAACCAAACTCCGAGTTGCTTAACTGCAATAAATACCCAGAAACTCTAAAGGAGTGATTACAACTTGTCTAAAAAATCTTTTGACTTATTTGTACCCTTTTTGTCTCTTGCTATATTCAGAGAGAATGTGTTGACTTACAAGAATGTTTGACAGTACTTTGAATGTTAAATGTAAGAGGTCTTTTTAAAGCTAAATCATAAATCATGTGTTTGCCTCAGAAATCTGCCATTCAGAGTTACTTATTATAAGTTATGATGGTTCTATTGGGAATAGATGAAGAAAGATGAAATGCAACATTTGGATACAGGAAATGTCTCAGATACAGAATGCTGCAAATAGGGAAATTATAGAGGCTGGAAAACTGTTCAGAGTATGTGTTTGAATGATGAAGTCTTCAGTGTAAATAGCAATGTTTCCTTGGATATCCTACTGTTAGAAATGAACATAAAATGTATTTAATAAATGAGCAATTAGGAGCCCTATCCAGTGCTTTGGCCAACAGGTCAAAAATCCTGTGAACTGTGCTTTCAGTGTCCGCCTGTCCAGGAATCCATATAATGGTAGAGAAGGTGAGCTTGGTATGGGAGCTTGACTGTTGCTTTGCTTTGCTTTGCCTTGCATGTGGTAGAGGGGGACAATTTTAATTATCAACTGTAATGGTCTGGTCCTACAGTCAGAGCGTTTGGAGAAGACAGTACCAAAGAGAGATGGGTACCAGCTGGTTCTTTCCAAGCATTCTTCTGACTCTCCAGTCCCACATCTTCACGCTGTTCAGGGCATTCATCCTTCTGTGCCCACTGTCATGGGCATTGCCCCAAGACATGGGCTAAAAGGACATGCAGTTTGTGTGTGTCACGGAAGCACATGTTCCTAAATCTCTTTTAGAAGAGGGGAAGAATGAATTTGCGTAGAGTATTTTAAACTTCAGTGAGAAAACACTCCACTGGCTGTACGCTTCCAGCTGGTTGCTTTCTCTCAGTGTGCTGTTAGATGAGCCTGCTTCTAGTCAAATTTGTGGAAGGCAACAATCTCATGATTTGTAATTTTATGAAATGTCAATAAAGGAGTACTCTAATAAATGAAATTTATTGATGATCACCCTTTCCTCCCTGTTATAGTACATTTCAGCTCAATTTCATAACAATTTCTAGCTTTAATATGAAATATCAGCAACGTCTCCATCATCCACCTTGTTTCTATTATCCACTAATCTTATTTTTATAAAGATCATTCCTGATGCTTTGTACGTTGGTAGACTTTGTACGTTTAGGTGGTGATCAAAGTGGTATAACAATAAGCTGTAGTTTCACATGGAGTCGCTTACATCTCTTCCAGGTAATAACATAATTTGTTGATGAATTTGCCAATTCATTCAGTGCTCATTTTATTTCAAATAAATAATATCCAACAATCATTCAAACATTGATGACACGTCTACTTAGCTCTATTGGTAAAGCTAGTGGAATAAAACAGTACAGCAAATTGAATTTGTTTATGCAGGCATTGGGTCTGAAGTAGTTTGAATGTGAAACTCTAGTGTCATCTTTAGTTGTTCATAGGAAAGAGTACTTCAGTCTCCTGGTTCATTGGAAAGTGAATCGGACAGGTGGAGTTTTCAGGGGAACTGTTAAAGGGATTCTGTATGTCTGACTGGAGCTGGGGTAGATGTTTAACTTTTCTTATCTCTGCTACTGACGTTAAATGAGAAACCAAATCTTGAGGAATATGAGTAAGGAAAACGGGCAAATGTTCCGTGGCTGCTGCTTTTCTCCTAGTGCATGTAAACCAAAGTAAAATAACCCCCTAGAACATCTTGGGGTCTGAGGCTGTAGTGTCAGTGGAAAGGTTCCTTCAGTGCTCTTCTCCATCCTCACTGCAGTTCTGAGGGTACAAAGTGTTGTCTGATGGCTGCGGGGGGGTCTGCAGCACACCTGGGCACAAGAAGCTCAGCTGCAAAGCAGCCTTTTTTGCCTAAGAAATCTTTTTTCTTATTATAAGACATGCAACAATGCTGTAAACGTATCAGATACCATGTATGTGTTTACTGTGTATAAGCAAATGATAGGGATTAGTTTCCATGGTGTGCAGATTAAATACTTAAATATTATTAACTTAACAGTCTGGGACTGAAAGACTATCTTTTTTTGTATAAAAAGAATGTAGTTTTGTTTTTTTTCTTAGAACTTAGCAGCATTTATATAAGCATGTGCAGTGCTTTTGTGATGAGGATATTTTTTGTACGGTCTTTATATGAGCCCATTCTTCAAATGGTCTATACATACAGCTTCCCAGGAGAGGTAGCTGAAGGTGATGTTTCTTCAACACTAGATGAGGATGGATTTCCTTGCAATGTGGTCTGTTTTGGGTAATATTTCTGATGTCAACATTGAGTTAATGAGCCCTGGTCTTTTGGTCAAATGTAGTTTAGAGAAGCTGAAGTGTGGGGCTAGGATTTAGTGTTTCAAATACAAAGGCTTTATGGGAGTCAGGGCTCTGGACTGGACCTGTGTATCTTATATTAGCTTCATAGATGTTTCTTTTAAGCACCTGGCGTAAAAGGGAGAGAAGATTTTTTCTTTTTCTGGAGACTGTATTGTTTTGTTCCTGCACAGCATCCCAAAGATTTCCAAGCTACACTTCTTGTGCAAAACAAATATGATTTTCTAGCTGAAAATCAATACCAACATGTGCATGTCGTGCTTCAGAGACATCTGAAACATTTGACTAATCAGTATTTTAAATAATGTGGAGAGGTGACGTGCATGAGTGTAGATCAAGGGAGAGACCTTGCTTACATTTAACTGGGATTCTGTGAAGTGAAATTTTATTATAGCAGCTTGTAGGAGGAGAAGAGAGGGAAGAGAGCTGCGAAACCACTAATTTGCACCTTATGAATATTTACATGCAAAATACTTTTGTGAGTATTTGTGAATTAGATGATGAAATTATACCATATCCAGCAGCAAATGCAGCTGTGAGTAACTGGTTCTGCACACAGACCTAAACCGTGGTTTTCACACAAGTCTGGCCTAGACACAGGCATCCTGGTTTTACTTTTCTGAACGATGTGAATTTTCTATTACAGTCTCTCTCTCATATTAGGAAATCTTGTCATTTCCATTGAAAACTTTTACTTGCCTGAACATTGCTGATAGCTTCAGCTAAGGCTTTACTTCTCTCACCTAGCAACGCAGACAAGAAAGGTGGAGATGGACAAGCAAAAGTTCAGCTGTTAAGTTCCTGTAATTCATTCATTCTCACTGTATATTGTGGCTCTGATTTTTTGGAACCTGTCTGTGGGACTGGAGTGCCCAGATTTTACTAACAGCAGTAAGAAGCAAGTAGCCATCCCCTGTGGGTGGTTGCATCGCTGTAAACACGTGCTTTACAGGTACACACATAATTTAGTCTATTCATAAGTTGTGCAAAAAATCTGAAGCAGAGTTAATGAAACTACTTTACTGTGTTTTCAGTGAGGAGCACACCTGCCCATATTTTCCCTTGGGGATAGTTTCCCCTCTGAATTCGTAACATGAATACTACCAGTGGATCCGAGCCAGAAAATTCAAATATAGTCTAGATGTGCCTGTTTTGGGAAGAAAATTTATAAGTGTTACTGGGGTAGGCATGTTGTTTTTGTCGAGTTGATGAGTTGTATATTTGTCTTATGTATGCACGTTTAGTGGAGGAATGTATGTATAGCAGTCAGGCTTTTTTTCTTTTTGCCTTCTGAAATTTCTTGAGGTTGTTTCTATTTCTAATGATGAAACTTCTGCATATTTCCCCCTTGCCTCGTGCCTTATGTAGAGTTATTGAGTGTGGATAACATGTCTAATTTCAATAAAAAATAAAGAATAATTGGTGTCAAGAAGAGGAGTGAGAAGGTTTAGAAGAGATAATTAACTTTTCCAAGTTAAATGGACATAACGGTTTCCTTTTTAAATCTTTTTTCTTATTATAATGTATTTAAAATAAAAGGATTAGGGATAAATCTGGATTTCTGACACATCAGGAGGAAAGGAAATATTATAAAAATACAGGATGTAATGTACCAAATATTTATATATCTGTATATCTATATATGTCTTTAGAAGATTGTTAGTGTTAATATAATCACCTATGTTTAAGCAGGAAAAATCATCATTCTTTAGACAATGTTGTGCACGGTAACTATACCCTGGTACTTTTTGATATCTTCAGCGTCCTGGATAAATTCCAGCCAGGTAGTTATGTTCTTATGGTTAAAGACTCTTGAAGTTTTATTTGAATGTGATGCTCATTATCACTTCTCTCCTAAACTTTTAGCAGTGTTGCTCTGCAGTATTAAAGAGCTGCACAGCACTTAACTACATGCCATTCTTGTTTATTGCTAAACACACCCGCTAAATTTATCTGGGATGAAAGGTTACGTAGAAGCACCATGGTGGCGGTACTGCTTTTAGCAGTGGGTTTCTCTAGATTCTCGGTTTGACGACGTCCTGGTCACTCATTTTGCACAGTGAACCTTCACAGGATGATTGTTGCACACTATCTGGGCAAAAGACATGAACCTGCGATGGTGTATGAGAAGAGCCCTGGTGCGTGTTTCTCTCAACCCCCCCAGGAAACACAGAACAAAGCAGGAAGAGCAGCTAAAGAAAATCTTGTGCCCGTAGGCTAATGTATCTAACAAGGACTGATATTTACAACCCAGACAGACTGGCAAATCTGTGCAAGTTTTTAAATCAGGCCCAAATAGTAGTATCAATCAAAATTAACAGTTTTTAACATGCTAATTGGATATTGTATGGTTTCATAGCATACCTCAGTAGGCTTCCAGGCAATTTATCTCTAAATCTTGATAAACCTCTCTCACTTGTATAAGCAATCTTAAAGCTGCTTTCCTATCCTCGTTTTCTACTTCAGTAGAGTTTCAGCTTGGATGTTCAATAGAGTGTTGTCATGTGCATCAGGGAGAAAAATTTTGATTTCCTTCCTCATTAAAGAAGCCAATGAAGAAACATAACCCCAGTCAGTTACTGCATTGAGTTCAAAGGGTCTAGACAGTATGATGTAATTTTTATAGGTGTGTATTTTGTCCTGTTAGACTTGTTCATCCTCAATCATGTTGCTGTTACTTCTGTCTCCATAGTAACCAAAGAAAGCCCAAAGTGAGACATTTCCTAGGTGCTGTACAAACACAAAGGAGTGCTGAGCAAGTTCCATAGCACTTTTGGACTATAGAAAGTCAAATGACGAGGAAAAGGTACGATAGGGAGTTAAGTGAGGATTTGTTTATATGTAATTTGTTAAAAGGCTTAGCAAGGGCAGTAGGTATTTGAAAGTGAAGTGGGCAGTTTGGGAGCAGGGGAGTGTAAGAGAGGAGAGCAGATGAAGGGAAAGAAGGGTGGGATTAGATGAGAGAGAGGCTGTCTCCACAGATTAAGTGCAGACTGGTAGAGCTGTGTTCACTTCTCTGTTCTGCTGGGAACTTCCTGGGTGACCTTCTGGGACTCCTGTAGCCTATATTTCAAAGTATGGATCTGCTTATGCTCTGAGGCATAAATTCAATTTCCAAAAGCATCTTAGTTAATGAACATCTGCCTTGATTCAGTGTGTTTTAAACCTTTCTTGTGAAAATAGGACTGTTCAATGAAGCGCTTACGATTGTATTGTGGAGCAGACAGGCATCCAAATGCCTTTAAGGAAACCAAACCAAACAAAAAACGCAACCAAAACCACTCATCATCTTTCTGCCTCATCTGTAAAACGGGGATAATAATTGTTGGTTTCACAATTGTTGGTCTAAATCCATGCAGAAAACAAAACATTTCAGATGTTGTTTTACGATGTGCAGACATTGCAAAAGACACAGTAATTGGTAGAAAAGTAGCTGTAGTTAATGAATCGGTCAGAAATCATCCTTAATTAGCATCAGTCAGTGATTGTATTCCAATGGCTCTGGCCGTAGAGCAGCCCTGTATGGAATGAAGGCTGTAGATAACCTGTTTATGATGTGAAGACAGTAAGAGATGAAGTCTGAAGTATGCCACTTAGCATTGTTGTCTTCTGATGTTTTCGGGATTTGGGCCAGGGAGTGAAATCTTCTCTCGTTCCTAACAAAATTATTCCACAGGGAGCTGTAATAACGTAACCGATCGGAACATAACGCTCATAGTTGCAAGGCTGGCTATCGTACTTAATTAGGTGTTTACAATCCATTTCATTTTTTTTTTTTTTTAAAGTATTTTCCAGAGCTTTTGAGTGCCATGCCAGAACCTGAAGACATTTGCAGCTGTAATGACTTAATATCAAAATGATAAATGAACTAATACTGGATATCTGAAGTAGGTATAAAAACAAGCCCCAAAATCATCTTCACAGAAAAAGCTTTTCACAGCTCTGTATTTGTCAAAAGATAGCATAAGTGCCCATAAAATTACATATATATGTGAATATTATATATATCAAAGGTCTAAACTTCAACTTCTGCTGTTATTGCTGTTGATTGAATTAATTTTTCAAGACTTCAGTTTCAATTTGTTAGAACAGCAAAGTGGCAGTGCAGTCTGCTTTTACAAGTCCTCACCATCTGCTGGAATAGCAATGAACCAGCAGTGTAATCTTACTGTGTTGACAACTAGTTTAGTTGGGCCTATTTAGAAATTGGAGCATTGTTGAAATAAATACTCTGCTTCCCCTGGGCAGCCCACTGAAATTCTTTCCATCACTTGTAATTTATTCAGCGTAAAGTCAGGACTGAGTTTCCGGTTGATGTTGCGTGAATTAGCAGTGTTACACAGCACTTCTTCAGGGTCCTGGCAGAGGAGAGGAGTTCAGGTGGGTGGACCTTAGCCGGGCTGCATAAGTGTAGAAGAAAGAAAAATGTCTGTTTCTTCATTAAGATACTTGTTGAAGGTATGTCGTAGGTGACCAAAAGTGGGGTGACTGACTACCGAACATGAATGTTTATCTTTAATGTAATATGGGGAGGAGACTAATGCTAAATAAATGTCTGCTGTAGAAAGTTGCGTTGTGCACTCTGGAAGGGAAGAAATTAGTTGGATGTTGTTCAATAAGCACTTTAAAGGTAACGAGAACACTGTGAAGCAAGAGCCTGCAGTATGAGGACTGGTCTACGAATGCAAAAGATAACTATGCAGAGATAAGTAGGTTCTCTTGTAATTCATTTGGTTGTACATTCTGAGACAATTCTTTCAAATTACTCTGGAATCAAACCACTACAGAGGAAATTTAAAACTCATTTACTGACAACTTTCCTTTTAACCAGTGATGTGTAACCTTCTAAGTCAAGTAAATACTGCTGTGATGACAAGTGTAAATAAGGCTGCAGATATGCCGCGTGCCGGTCTGGGTGAGGAGCAAGCACTCTTGCTCCACAGTATCCCACTATGAAGCCAGGTGACCTTTTCCCTTTGTGTTCCTCTGGATTTTACATACACCGAATCATCCCAATTCATGTCACAAAAGAACTGCCCATGCGCAAACAGTAAAATACATCTGGCATTTCAAATCAGCATCTTCCTCAAGCTATTCTGTCAAAATGAGAACAACCGTAAGGTGCTATGGGTCAATAGCTTGGCACACTGGCAACAGAAACAAGTGTTTACAGCTCATTAAGACTTTAAAAATGGCTTGCTGTAGGGCAAGATGCAGTTCAGGCTCAGAATATGGATATGCAATGCAGAAAATGTAATAAAATTCCTGATAATATTAATAACTGTTCGTATTTTGAAATGAATTTGGGTTGTTCATATGTGAACCTCTTCTTTTTTATGTTTGTTTTCTTAGTACAGGTATCATGATTACAAATTTACTGACCCGGCCAGCTCAGAGAGCAAATGTTAAGCTTGTGTATTTGAACTCTTACAGTAAATTCCATCATTGTTTTCTATCTGCATTTGAAACAGGAGCTTGATTTATAATGATTGGGGTTTTTTTTCCAATTAAGTAGAGGAAGGAATGTCAGCTTCACTTTTGCTGTATAAACAGTAGATTGGACTTCAAAGATCTGATGTGTCAAAAGAAGTTGTTTGGTAGTGCCAAATAAAAATAAAACAATCAATAGTTAAAAGAGCTTAAAATAAAAGAAAGTGTTTGGCATCACTAAATAAGGCCCTTGGAAAAGAGACTGCTGGCTGAAGAACTGAATAATTAAGTTTTTACGTTGCTTGTTGAGAATTGCCAGTGACCCAGTTGTGTCCTCCAAGCCTTAAAGCTACGAGAGAGTGCCAGTATGTTCACTCATTTCATTAGCCCAGTATCAGTTGTCAGTAAGCCTTCACCATTCACTGATCCAAACAGGGAGGTATATCCACCTCACCGGAGAGTGTCAAGCCCCAGTGACGCTGATTATCATTAGATAGTTAGCATTTAGTGAACGCTGGCACCCTTTTTGCTGTACAGAGAGTGACAGATACCTGTTTGGCAGATGTCACTGTATGTTCTGTATAGTAGGACATTGCGTTTCACCGCTAAGCAGTGATTAAAATCTAGATACACAGAACTTGTTATGAAGCAGACAACTTGATCTTTTTAAGCTTGTAGATGTAGCAAGAAAGAAAAAAAAATATAGTTATCAAACTCTTCTACATTGGATCAAGGTACAAATGTTGGTATTTACTTTTCCAGCTAGGAAGACCTGATTGTGGTCAATGAAGATAAAAATTTTTTAGAAATTCTGTAATACAATAAATCTTTTCTTTGTGATCCAAACTGTCCCATCCCTAGCTTGATAATGTTGTTTACCCATAGTTAAGAGTATGTTGGAATGTAATTGTAACCATTTGCTGTGACTGGCTGTTAGAATGAGGGACCATGCAATTTGCATCTCATATACCCAGAAATTAAAAATGAAGGACTGACCACTTGACACCATTGTAGTTCTTGAAATAAAGCCCACTGAGCTCAATTTGTTGTGGCTGCTAAATGACTCTGCTCACCAATTTGAATACATGATGAAATTCCTATTAGAAGGGCACTATAATAATTGATGGCATAATGAAAGTGCCAGGAACGGAATGGAAATACTGTTCTGTTAACCCCTTATTTCAGAATACAAGTTTAAAACGGACTTTTTGAAACGGACACATGATATTTGTTGTAACCTCTGGAAAGGTACTGGTTTTGTTTGGTGGTTGTTTTTTTTTAAAGATGCTGGATGGTGATCAGAGCTGTGATAATTTCAGTCTTTCAAACAAACGCTGTGTTCTCTGGATGAATTGTGTTTGTACTTGAGAGTAACTGCTGTTTCCCCTCAGCCGTAAGAAAAGGGAAAATGAATGTGGTAGTCCGGTAGTGATAAAAAGTATTGCAGGCAATCACAGGTGGGAAATGCAGAGTTTTCCAACGTCCTGGAAGACAGATTAATAGAAACCCCAGCTAATCTAATTTCTCCACAAAGCCACATTTAATATTTATCAAAATAAAATGTAGTCAAAGTAACAGTCAACACAGCTGTTGCAAAAGGTGATCCTTCTTTCCATTACCATTGTTTGTCCCTCTTCTTCCTTTTTCTCAGAAAGCAGCTCAGTGCCGGAATGTACAGCATAAGCCAATTCCATTCTTGAGTTCTTTTGTGAAGACCTCGCTTTTTTCTTTCTATATAATGCTGATTAAGTGAGAGTCATATGTCCTTAGTGTGCCTAATGCATTAAAAAGCATAGAATTTAATGTTGTAATTATTAAAGCTTAAAGGAAGAAGCCCATTGAATGTACTTCAGATAGGTTATCAGCTTTACCTTTCCAAATATGTTCTGTTATAGAAGCTGATTTCCTGAAGAGTTTTGTCATACACATATACCTGGCTGAGAGTGGCTCTTGCACACTGGGGTATGAATAAATTACTTCCATAGCTCTAATGCAGCCATTTTTTCTGTATGGTCTTAGACTTACCTTTTTCTTAAAAGCATCATTTTGCTGCTGAATCAAAAACCGTGGAAAGAGACAATACTGAGTATTCATCTTTGAAATAAGGCAGGTCAGAGAAAAGCTGCAGCAAACTATGTGTTTTCTCTAAGCAATGGCTATTGCAACTACTAATCAACTTGCATGTAATGAAAAGGATGAAAAAAATTCATGTGTTGGTGCTCAGAGTAATTAACTATTTTTGACGTTATCAATAAATTATCTTTCTTTACATGCAAACCTTTAACTGTCTCAGGACTTAAGTATTTACATGTGTATTTTCAGGGAAGGGGTGTTTTGTTTATATAATGACAATATTTTCATTTTCATTAGTGATCACTGGAAGTCATTGGAATGGCTTAGGAGATAGGAGGAGGCTATTTTCTTGTGATGAGGGAAGCAGGTTTTCAATTGCACACAGGCAGCCCCTGGAACAAGATGCAATCTAGAAACAGGAATGCACCCAATGAGAGCAAAAAAACAAACAGAAGCATAAGAAGGGAAAGAGACTGGTGTTCTGCATTCCCATTCAAATGGTGAAGAAGAACAAAGCAGAAGAGCAGAGGAGAGGACAAAAGTCAGGGAAATCTCACTGGAAGCCAGTGTGAAATAAATGAGGGCATCCTACTGAACAATGTGAATTTTGAATCAGACTCATTCCTGCTGTATCGGCATCTGGAAGTAGCCAAGCAGTATGATGACTGGGGAGGGGGGTAACCTCAGTGCACAAAGGAAGTGAATTGTCCAGCTGCAAGGCCACCTACATCAGCGAGGGATCTAACCCTACCAAGAGTGGCTGCCGTGGGGTTGTGACTTTGACACCATCTTCGATTTGTAGTTGTATTGATTTTGCTCGTGGCAGGAGATGTGAATAAATCTATTTAGAAAACTGGACACGCAGAGCGGACTTCTCTAACTATTTCCCAGCAGGCCGTTTCCCGAAGGCCAGCAACTGTTCTTCAGGTTCTAACAGAAAAAAAAATAATCTATCGTGTTCCTCAAAATATCAGAGAATAGGTGCTGGATCAAAGCAGTTGCCTTCAATAGGACTTCATACCTTTGGCTGAAATTTGACTTACTACCGAAGTCAGTGAAAGATTGTTTTCATTGATTAGATCCTTGCACCTCAACATTCAGATGTTGGTAAATTTTGGAGTGGATTAAGCACTTAGATAAACATCTAGGTGTTCATAAATAAACAAGCTCCTGGGGAAATGAGCAGCTTAAGGCTTAGTGGTTTTTCATGCTTGCAGGATACCTGTGAGATGGAGCATAGCAGGAAAAAAACCCCCCAACTTCTATGAGGTCTTCCCCCTTGGGATTGATCCCTGGGAAGAATGCCACACTTCTGGATGGTAGACGTGCCAGTGCTCAGGCTTGGCAGGCTGCTGTAATGAGCTTTCTGGGATTTTTCTGTCTCTGCTCGCTCAGTCCCCGCAGTAACTGATAGCTGAGTCTTTTGCTTATAACGGCGATTCAGTATCTATAGGGTCCCCCAGCCCTGCAGAGCTCCTGCTTTACTAACCAATAACTCATGCAGAGTGAGGATGATGTAGGTTACTGCTTGCCCAGAAGTAAACTTTGGTTCCTACTATAAAAATAGTTTTTCACGAAGACTTTATTTGGTTTAGTTTGGTGTTCGCTTAGAAGCGGGTGTCAAAATATGGTGCTTTCTCAAAGGGATCCAGGGTGTGTTGGGAGGGGAGGAGAAAGCTAACTTTTATGATTTGGATTTGGGTGTTTAGATTCATGACTTTTTCATCTTGCTGGGCCACTGAAGGCTGTAATTAAACCTGTTGCCACTTTGAACTGAGAAGGTGATAAGCATTACATGTCATACATTAATATTTTTACTTCTTTTTTCTCAATTTGAGACTTTCAAGTCCCAGTATCTGTTTAAAAAATAATTAAGAAAATGTAGATTTTGTGTGACTATTTCCTTCACCTCCCACTCATATGCTTAGAAAAGCAGATAATAGGCTTTCTGCACTTCAGAAATGGCTTTTTATTCAGGTCAAAGTTAATCTTGCCGTAGTTAAAAATGGATTATCAGACACGGAGCCCTCCCTGTCGTTGGCTGGGAGTCAGCGCTCATCTGGCAAAACTCTCTCGCCACTTTTTTTTCTTCTTCTTTCTGCTGATCTCTTGAGGTCCTTTTCCTAGCTGTGAGCAGCGGCATGCCAATTTCAATTAACATTTCCTTTAAAACAAATGTTATCATCTGCTTAGTGCTGGTGACTTTTCCATTTCTAACAAGGATGATGGGAGAGTGCGGGAGTATGGCTTTGTGTCCTTCAGTGTGATGTCACCGAGCCTTGGTGAGTGTCGCTAACCGTTATCCATCTGTGGCATTTCTTCAGGTTCCTTGTGATTTAAAGGTCAAGCCAAGGCCCGAAGACTGAATTCTCTGTCTGAAAGAAGGACATTTTCTTTCCCGTAACAGATTAAAAGCCAAAGACCATTGCTGTTAAAATGATGAGCTGCTTTCTCATCGTGACCACCAGGCCAAGGCTTGCTCTCAAGGTTTTTGGAAAGTGCTGTGCTGTTCACAGGTCTGTAGAGATACAGATTACATCTGTGTGAATAAATTATGTTGTTAGATTGCTGATTTTACCAGAGGAGAAAGCAGCAAGAAAGTTTTGTTGAGTTATCCTAAATTGTATTTTTTTCTGCCTCAGGAAAAGAAATATCATTTTGAAAGTCATTTTGGGTTACCAGAAAACATGATTTTCTCTGAAGTACCTCGTTTTACTCTTTTAACCCTTTAAAAATGAAGCTACGTACACATTTTAAAACAAATACTTTCTTTTGAAAATTTAGTTCTGATGCTTTTATTGTTTGCAGTGCTTCTGGCACTTGTTGCTATGTGAAGTTGAAATAAAAAAAAAAAAAGTCAAGCCCCTCTTGTTTTCTGCTTTTCCCTCTCCTGCCCCACCATGAACCCTTTTAATTTTGCCTGTAGCTGTTTGATTCTTCCACTCCTGGTTCTTCCTGTGAATCTTTAGCCGTACATCAAACCCAGAGCTGTCTTAAACAGTTGTTGTGACAGTCCAAATAACCGCATGTGCCCAAGTGCTAAAACCTGGGAAAAACCAGTCAGAAAAATAAACGGGTTTTGGTCCAAAACAAATCGGTACCAGGTTTCTTCCTGAGGCCTCTGTGAAAATAAAGTTCTTTTTTGGCCTGGGAAGAAAATAATAGTCTGGGGTACTTCTAAAGGGGAAAGCTAAGACTTCAGGTTACTCTTTTCAAGAACATAAAGAAAAGGGGGGGAAGGGAGGCCACAGGCCAAAAGAGTGTTGAGAGAAGGTTTCAGGCATGTGTTCTGGGCCACATAATCACTGAATACTGGTTCTTTTCAGTTCATAATTTTTCTTGATTATTGGTGCTGCCAAAGCTATATGGTGCTGCAGTTAGCATCCACGCAGATCCAGAGTGCTGCGTTACGAACAGTGAACCAGGTATTTAAATGTAGTATTTGAATTGTTTCAGAAAAAGAAATCCTGACTGCCAAACAGGAACTCGAGAGCTGGTGTGTTGGATGATGTTAGTGTTCTGCCCAGCCTTGGAACCTGTTTTTAACAGATGCGGTTTCCCGATGCTTTGGAGAAGATTGCCAGAGCCTCCATAATAAATAATATAGAGCAAAAAATTTTGAAAATAAGACAAGGTGACTAGAATTGAATCCATCTGAATTCACACCTCCAGGTGGTCAAGGGGTATGTTTGTTGTTGGCTGCTGAAAAGGCTCATAAGAGCCTAAAAACTTTTGAAGTAGTAACTTAAAAAGATGTTACGTGCACATATGCAAGTGTTTTTCTTTAAGAAAACACCTCTCTTCAGCTAAATCTTTAGGCCCTTATGAGGGCCTCACTGAATTTAATAAATAATTCTTGACATTTTGCTTAGTATTTTTTTTTATAAAAGTGTCTATCTCTGTTGATGTATTCATAATTTATTTCTTCTAAATTCCTTTTTAGCTATTTGAGTAAAATTTTATTTTATGTCACATTTGGAACAAGAAGTGTAAAGCGCTGAAGAGTGAAGGCTGTTATTGTCACACGACAAAGGCATATATTATTCATACTGTAATACCCAAACTGCAGGAATTGATAGATGGGACTTATATAGTCAACTCCCAAGCAAACTAAAAATATATTTTTAAAATAAACTGCTTTTTGAGTGGTTAATTCAAAATCAGATGGATTACTGTGAGATACTCTGTATGATTATTTTTACTTGAGCTTGGGACTCAAACTACCTACATGTATTTTCTCACTGAGACTGGAAAAGGCTTAATGCATTTACTTTTCCTTCTGTCTGGGTGATTTAAAATCTGAAAAAGGGACCAGTAGATCAATAATTTAGTGCCATCAGATGAAAAGTGTCTTAACCTGTTGGTTCAATTGTAGGATATTATGAAGTCTTGCATAGTGAACAACTGCATTTAGATTGTATAATCCATATTCAAAATAACTTCTAGTGAGAAGAAAAATGGCTATTGTGGAGGAAATTAATAGCTGTGTCTGCTACTTTTATATTGTATAGAAAGGTTTGGTCAGCTTGAAAGAATATTTCAGGATTATTCCTCATACAGAAGAGCAGGTGAATCCTGCTTATTGGTGTTACGGCTACAATCTTAAGAGTTTTTCTTTCACATAATCTACTTAACTACAATAAAGAACTTAAAAACAGAGTAATCTTAAATCATGGCTGCCATGCAGAAATTTATGGGAAAAACATCCCAAATAAGGCTGACAAAGTCTCCTAAAATATTCTCACTGAATGACCTTATGAATGATTTAGGAGGAGATCCAGAAAAAGTCAGTGCTTTTACTGCAGTAATATACTAGTGAGAGTGTAATTAATTTACTATTTCTTCTGACCCTCAGAGGCAGCTAAACTTTGTCTCATATTCACAGATGATGACTTGGTACCCTTGCCAGCTAAGATTGCTTGGATCTTCCTAGGATGCCTGAGGCTCAGTGCCTGTGTGTTGACGTTTCTTTCTTCACTCTCTGCTGTGTTTTTAGGGGATTGAGACCACTTGTGTGTCTCACAGAGACTAGGTAGCGATCTTTTTTCGATCCATTTGGGAATCCATTCCGGATCCTTCTTTTCTCCCTGTGGTTATAGAACCAAGGAATTCGAAACTACTTAAGTTCTTGTTTTCTAAAAACTAATTTGTTAAAAATCACGGTTCTCATTTAAGTATCAGAGTACAGTATTCTTAATAACAGACAGCCTGGTTCTTAAAGCTGTTTCCTCTGAAGCCTGGCCTTCTCAGGCCTATTTCCACAAAAATCTGGCCCTTGAATTTTATATATTTATCAAAGGAAAACAGGGAGATTATTCTCTTCTCTTCTTAGTTTTGTATTAAAATTTTTGATTTTTGTAGCAAATTTGGGATCACACTATCCATGTTTCAGGAACGCCCTTCTCCATATCTGCCACTTTCCAGGGTCCTATTGTGGTGGATTTTGAATAATTTAGTTTTCTTGTGAAGGGCAGAAGCAATAAGAATGGTTCTCACTGAGATTTCTGTAAGCTTTCTGTTTGTTTCAGTGTGTGGTATTACATTTAACATGATATGCATGCTTAGTTTGATCAGCCAGAATAACTGAATAGATGACAAGGGTGTTGTACAAGCCTCTATTGATCTGTTCAGCATTTGCTTTTAAGATACTGTGTTAACTTCGATTACAGCTGTTAAATTCTCACTCCTCTTTAATCTCCTCTCTCTCAACTGGAGAAAACCTTTCTTAATTTTCAGAAAACTTCTATCTGGTCCAAAAGATGTAACTCGTAAAAAAATCATAGCTTATACTGTATTTTCTCAGCAGCAAGCTCAGAGATGAACATGACTGAAAATCAATAATGTGCTTGGCCTGCAGCCTCGTCATTTATTGATTTACATGTCGTTTGTCTTCATAGAAAATGCAATTATTGCTTAAATACAATACAGTATTTTGCTAATAGGATACAAATGTCACCACCGAGTAAAAAGGTCACACTTGCATGTAAATGATTGTCAACCCAATCTCATGCTTGTTGCTGCCGTTATTTTGAAGAGGTTGTTAAGAAACCAGGGAGCTAGTCTTATTTCTGCTGACATTAAGGGAAACTCAGCTGTTGATTTAAATGGCATCTGTGGTTCCAGTTCTCTGGTCTGACACGGGCGCTTTGCGCTTCTTTAGTTTTATAAAACGCAGTCAAGGCAGATCACAAAGACGACGGAGGATTTCCTCTACCCGATGTATGGCCACTGCAGTAGCAGTGATTGTGCAGTGGTTCCATCGTTGGTGTGTGTTTGGGAGAAGCTGCTGTGGCTTTCTGAAGGATTGTGGTGTAAAGCCCAAATCTTAACTCACCTGCCTTCAGTTCTCAGTCAGCTGAGCAGTACATAATAACCAGACAGGAGCCTGCTCCTTGGAAGCTCCTGAGTGGTACAGAATTTTCAGTGTCGGCACCTTTCTTCTTTCTTTCTCCATCGCTGCTATGACTGTGATGAGGAGGGCACTGTGGTAATCACTTGCTTCTCAGCTGAAAAAGCAAAGCAGGAGAGCTAACTGTGCATGGAAAAAACAAACAAGATAGAACTAGTTTAAATATATTTTTGCATGTGTAGTTGCAAATTAGAGCCTTAAACAGTTCTTCCAACTGCACTTGAGAACGTTAGAGTGAAAACCACAAAAGAAATGTTGTTTTCCTACTTACTCTGGGTCTTTCGTGCTGATTGCTCCACTGCAATCCAGTTTTTATAATTTATTACAGTACCTGGATATATATCTGGATATACTATAATTTGGATAAGGAATCTCCCTGAAGTGGCACTACATGGCATTATACTGCAGAATACCTGTCAGGTCAGCAATTGAAAAGGAAAAAAATTCTCATATTACAACTTTTTTTTTCTTCATAGCTTTGAAGCTATTGAGGAAAATCTTCATGTAGAAAAAGAGGGGAAAAAAGTAGGAAGTCAAGAAAGATTCCTGAATTTGCTGGAAGAGCTCAATGGCCAAAGCCATCTAGAGAAAGAGCTTTTCACCTTTGTTATAGTAGGGTGTGTAACAGCCTTAACTCTTCCACATGGTAACATGGTTATTGCTTGGTAATTGTGTTTGTATCATTAGTAAGAAGTTCAGTTCTTCCCAGCTGGATTAAAGAGGAAGGGAGTTAACAATTAATAACAATGTTGACGTGTAAGTGTCAAACAAAGGTTGAACTAAACAAAATAAAACTTAAATAAAAACTAGAAAAAAATGCCTGTTTGGCACACCTTGTTTAGTAAGGGAATTTATATACATATAAAATGCATGTACCATTTTCTAATAAAAGACAATGAAGCCAATTCACCTTTAAACATTTAGTTGTCCTGAATGAAATTTCCCTTCATGAATAAGAAATATATTGACATTAATAACAGTATATTGATATAAAGGTCTATGAATTTGCCCCCTCTCTCACATGTTTGAGCTAAGATACTTTTTCCCAATGTGGCTAATCTAAATAATGGGAAATGTCAGCCTTTGTAATTTAATGTACCTATTTTAATATTACTTTAAATTTTGAAGTACTATGATTTAATATCCTTGGAACTCTGTCTGTTTGTTGTACATGTGGGTTAAAGATTCAATATGTATCTGTTAAAAAGCAGAAGTGACAGTTGATACTTTTTGCTTATCAGCATCATTCCATCTACTTTGCTTTGAATAAAACTCTTGACTGTTCAAGGGTCAGTAAAATCAGTGTTGTTGATAGCCCTCACTTTTTTCCTTTCTCTCAATTAACTCCTGGGCTTCTCTTAGCTGAAAATATTTTAGTCTGTATCATGAATAAATACTGAGCCGTGTTCTTTTGGCTCTCCTCCTGTGCAGGAGATGTGACCTGTAGCTCAGGCTTTTACTGATCCAGTGACAGTATCATCCATGGGCAAGCCCACTCCTTGGCCCTTTACCTGATCTCCTTTGTTAGTCCTGCACCTTCTATTACTAGGCATAGAAGGAGGAGTGATAGGACCCCTGCAGGGCCACAGATCTGAAACACTCCTAACACCCTCAGAAACATGGTCCTTGTGCTTCTGCTGCAGCATTCAGAATCTCACTGTGGTGTTTTCTTTTTTTTCAAAGTTGTTGGGTATAGATAGGTATATGTTTGAGGTCTCACTATTGAAGTAAGATGTGAACATCTGTCTGAAAATAATAGATATGCAAAATGATAAATTGATAGGCAATTAATTCATTCTTCACATAGTTGCTGTGTTCTGTCTTGGTCTTTGAGGGTGAGCTTATCAGTATTCAGCACTGTGTTCTTCTTAGCTTTTATTTGTTAACCAAACAGAAAGACTTCTAAAATTCATTTGTTCTCCCTTTTTTTTTTTGCTCTCCTTTTTTTCTTTCTTTTCCACTTCAGATTTGAGCTAATTCAAATCAAGGAGGAAGATCGTTGAGACCATAAATTTGGTAACATCTTATTTTCCTCTGAAGGGTGGTATTATTCCAGTGGTTGTGATTCTAATTGCAGCAGTATTACACTCTGTCAAAGCCATTTCAGGCCATGCAGAACTCTGCATTTAAAAAACCCCACAAAAAACCCCACCAAAAAAAACCCCAACTGCTTGAATTTTCCAAAGAAATGCATCGCCAAGCCTGTATATACCCTAAAGCACTGATTTTTGTCTATTAAATGGCCAAAAGATGCTCCTCCACAAATTTATTCCTGCAGTCTGTATCAAATTCAGTTTCCAAATGGATGTCAAATGCTGAAGAAGGTAATTCCATATGAAAAATACTAAATCCTTTCAGAGATTTTCTGTGCCTGTTGGCTACCTCAATGTCAGTAGCATAAATCTGATTAAAAAAATAAATCCAAAATAATAACCCTCTACATGCAGGCATGCATGCACGCACAAACAGAAACCCCTCAAAACTAGGCAAGTGTGAGCTTGATTCCAACTCTTCCTTCCTCAGTGTCTTTTCATTGTTGCTGTTTCAGTTGCACCTGAATTTTATAGAGGAAAAATATCTTCTCTATATTTATATCCTAAATATAGATATCTCTATATCCTAAAAATACTCTATCTCTCTCTGTGAATTGATGGTTAAATGTCTCCAAAAGAAAAAGTTCTTGTGCCCTCTGTCAGAGGAATATACAAGTACTACGGTTCGGTCACCAGTGCAGCACCAACCCTGGGCCTGGCCGAGGTACCTGCTCTGGGGGTGGCTCAGCCCTGTGCCAGAAGACACAGAAGTGGGGGATGGAAACTCACGGGGTTTTTCCCTACATTAAAGGAAAAAAAAAAACTTCCATAGAAATGCAGGAAAACATATTCCTAACCTAGTGACAAATTTTACTTTTGAAGTGTGGGTATTTGAGCGAGATATGTGCCACCTTTCTTCGTGGTTACAGGACCATCATTGGATTACCTTCCCTGGTCATTGACATGCCTCTCTTTTTGAGGTGGAAAGCATGGTAGCCATTGCAGCTCTAAAAAAGAGGGGGGCTGTGTGTATTCTCATCTGAAAACCTGACTTTTCTAAAAAAAGATACAAATTAATAAGAAGAAATTGACATCTGGCTTTCAGACTACTAGACCTTTCAGTCAGATGGGGAGCATTGTGAAACTTTTCTGAAGTTAACCTAAACCAGTGAGGACGTCATTGTGAGGGCTGTACGTCATTCTAGATCAGTAGGTAGAGTCTATTCAAGTAGATTGTGTCGGATACTGTGGTATTTAAAGGAATTTATACTGCTGAGCAGGGGCAGCAGTAGCTGAGCAAAACCATGGATACTAGGGAGAAGGTGGAAATGATAGGGGTTATTTGTGAGGAGGGCTATGGGAATTAGAAAGTGAAGGTGTAACACCTGTACCTATTAATTCTGTTACAGTGAACCGCTGAAGTATTTTGAAACCATGCATTATGTTATAAGAGAACAGTTCATGCTGGTTGATAGTAAGAGTCAACTCCATAATAGCTTGATTCAGCAAAAATCTTAGGCATGGTTGCAACTCTAAGTGTGGGTGTTTAATAGAAATTCACACACATGTCTCATAAGTTGTCCTTCAGTAGAATAAAAAGCAAAACCAATGAAAGCCAATGAGACAATGTTAAAGAAAACAAGCGAAAGAGAAGAAAGCAAGGAAACTCTTTGCTGTGTATCTCATAACACCCCCAAAGGATCTCTCATACACTCAGGGTGTCATTGGGTACAGCTTGTCTATATCTGACTCTCAGCTATGTCTGCAACCCCCAGTACAGAGTCCCAGATTTGTCTATGATAAATTATCTTCTCATATGTTGAAAGCAGCACTTAAAAACATCTCCAGTGGTGTGAGGGACAGACTCTTCCCTCTTACAGTGCTTGGTTAGAGCAGAGAACGTCACAGAATACTGCAGGCAGCTTAAGAACATGAAAGATTTGTACTGTTCTTTTCTTTTTTTTTTTTTTTAATCTGCATTCATTGTTGCAGCTGCAAGATTGTTTATCTGCATTTGTTTCGCTTTATCTTTTTTCCCTTAAAATTATGTTTCCTATTTCATAAAGCCCTACTTCCTATTTTAACTTTTTTCTTTTTTTTTTTCTTTTATTGCCTACCATTTTACCTCCCCTGAATCATTTACTGTCTTTTCTAGTGCCCATCATTCTCCGCCTTCTCCTGCTCCACTGCTGCCGTGTCTTTACAAAGCCTCCTACCAAAATGGCAAAGAAAAAGAGAGGGAAGGAGCCAGCCATGAATCAGGCAATGAAGCATGCGCCAGTGGTTAAAGCTGTAATCTTGGCTGTAGAGCAGGAAATGTGTGCCAATGACAAATGGCCAAGAGATGACAGTTTAAAATCTAGTGAATGAAGTTAACAAAGTTGTTTTACCGCACTGTGCATCTGCAGTTACAGCTGAGCTCGCATCATTCATTATGGCGTTGTGTTTATGGCTGACTGTCTTTGGCAGAGGTGAAGATGGTACAGTCAGCAAATTAAGATATGCCATCTTGAAATGGCACCACTAAAAACATTCAGTCTTTTCCTCCTCCTTTCTCTTTTTAATGGGCTTTGGGGTTATTTGGCTCGTATGAAGAGAGGTATTCATGTGCTAAAAGGAGGTCTGTTTTGTAGAAGAACAATTTCAGTGATTCAAGGGATGAATCCCCTGCTCTTTTTCCCCTCTTTCTCGTGTTTCCAAAAGTTCAGTGCGTGCTGTTTTTTATACCTTGTTCTGAAAGCAGTTTGGTAAGGGGTGCTTGGACCTATTCTGTAAAAAGACAGTGTAAGGTTCTTTAATTACCAAAATCTGAAAATGGTGACCAGATGTGAAGATTTGAGCATGTACTGATGAATGTACTTTAGAAAAGGGTATCTGAAAGTTTTCCTGCCCATTTTCCTGTGATATCTTCCAATAATGGTTTATACCATTTTGAACAGCATCGAACACTAGATTAAAACTAAGGAACTGCTTTCAGATAGTTGTTTGCCAGCATAATGTTCTACTGATATTAGTATTCCTTCACTATTAGTGCTTGCTTTATCCAAGTCATGGAATTACTTTAGGGTAAGAGCACAGTAGCAGTGAGCAGAATCAAGCCAAGACACTTAATTTGGCTCCAGCCAAGCACAGACATTTTTCTGCCTCTTGGAGCTCTGTACAAGTTTGTGAGCAATAATTTAGTCCATACTTTAAAAAATGCTACGCCGCTACTTTGTACAGATTTAATATATATGAGATATATATCAAGGAAAAAACTGTATTAGACAAGTACAACTCTCCAATTTCTCGACACTTAACATAAATAATTGCTACGCTATGAAGATTTAAATGGGGATTGCCACTTTTATAATTAATTCTTTTTTGTTTCATCCTCCTTACTAATTGAAAATGGGCTTTCAATGCAGAATGCTTTGAAATTGTGTGAGGAGATGGAATTGGAAATGAACTTAATTAACTACAAACTGTCCAGATCAATCAGTGTTTCACAGTGCCTTTGTAATGTACAGAGTTCATCATTTACTTGGGATTTGCCATAATACATATGCCATAATTGCAAAGTAATCATGCTAACGGTGTACAAAATTTAGTGTTGTGCTCTGATGCTCTGTTGGGATGAAATGTCTATACTTTCACACACCAAACTGGATTGGGGGCAAAAGGGTGTATTTTTCCATTAACCAAACAGAGGACTTCTATAAATTAGGGCATTTCTCCAAGTCTGGCAGGGCTTTCAGATGTTAATAGCTAGAGAGAAAAAATTCTTTGAATTCAATGCCCAAGCAGTCTGGCATTTCAAATGGTAGTGTTCTTTCTACAGTATATCCATGATGTCTACAGCATGGAAACCATAAGCTGATAAGAAGATCTGGGAAAAGAAACCCCATGCAAAAATGCTTTGCAACTTTTCTGTAGGTTTCCAGAAAATATTTGCGGAGTAAAGCTTCTGCAGCATCAAGGGTATTGAATGGCTCCATGTATTATTTTCTAGTGGGGTTGAATCTTGTCACAGACCAAGAAGAAAATTATCTTGAGTTTGTATTTGTCCTCTTCCACCTTCCGGACAGATGTGGTCTCAAAGGTGGTATCTGGTGAATAGGGTTGTCTGGTGATCTTGTAGCAGTTGTGAGGGATGGGAGAAAGCTGTAACTTGAGAAGGTGTAGGCAAGATAGCAGAGTTGCTGAGTATGGGCTTAACCACCCATAGTACAAATCCCACTTGCAAGATTGTGCCATGGTCCGAGTTGGATGAAAATTGTGAGAAGTGAGTGTTGCCATGTGCTGTGGAACTTCTACACTTACCAATCTTGCAAATTTGCATAACTGGAGAAATAATGCTCGTAAGTGATACAAGTCCAGGATCTGGTGGAAAGGAAGAATAAGAATACCATATACTGCTATCTCCTTGTCACGTGTAAAGCCATTTTGGTTGTGGTCAGCTGCTAATGCCTGCAGCTTTGTATGTTGTGCGAGTTATATGAGGTGTGTTACACTGAGACTGTGGAGTTTTTAAGTGATTCTTGTGTTTATTATTTGAAATTCTGAGGGTGAGAGGACTGCTAACCTTATTGAAAGATTTTTTGCATGATTAATTTTATGGACTATGTTAACAAAGGTTTGATTTCTTTGGCTTGTTTAAAATAATCTGAATATTGTGCTTTGCCCTTGTTATTTGGGGAACAGAGGGTGCTGGTTTATTTGCTTTTGTAGATTGCTTGCCCTCTTTTAACAGAACCCTTTAGTAACAGCAGTGGCCTTCTTGATTGTGTTCTATTAACAGGACTATGTGAAAATAGACCTTTGTTTCACTTGTAGATTTATGCAAGGGAAAAAAATAATAATGCGCTCAGACTTGCTGACTATTCAGAGGAAATAAATGCTTCCTAAACTATCAAATGACAATAGTCTGAGAAAATAAACTGTTTTGTACTACAAGAAAAATGCTACTTGCAAGGCTAAAATATATCCTTCCATTCCATAACAGTACAGCCTGTCGGGCCCCATAATGATTGTGATACCTAATTTTTATCCTCTTTTCCCTTTTCAAGTTGTCCTTCGTATGTGGTACTCCTGGAGTAGATAACTAAATTAAGAGGCTAGTTTCTTTAGGATCCCTCTGTACTCAAGATTCAGATAGTAAGTTGGCCAGTGCTCTTTAAGGTACGCTTTTTCTGAAATCTGCTTTATGGAGGAGTGTCTCCTCCTCTCTCTCCCCCTTTTATTCCCTCAGTTCCCTCTCTCCCTCCTTTATTTCTTTCCGAAAAATGAGGGCTCACCGATGGCGTGATGCATTGCATAGTCAGTTGCACATGTGAAGCATAAAGCTTGCCCTTCCTGACCGAAATCCCTGCTATGTGACTCAGCATCCCCTGCAAGGGTGGGGAAATTTCCAGGAGAAATTTAAGAAGCTAATGAAGTAAGGCCTGATTGATGGATAGGTAGAGACTGGGCTGCCACCCACTAACAAGAAGTGAGGAACCAGACAAGGATCCTGTCAATCACGTTATTTATTTCCACAGTAACCCAGCCTCACTGAAAACAGATACTAGCCACCTTTGTCTTCCCTTCCTCCAACAGTTCTCCAGAAGTTGTGCTTTCTGCTCGTGTGTACTAAAGGAACCATGATCTTTACAAGGACAATTCATAGATGAGTTTATATCCCTTCTTTTTTACAGTTAAAAGTCTCTCAGGGTGCAACTCTTGGGATGAAGTTTTTTCTTATCTTCTTACTCATCTGCATTTTTTCCTGGGATCACAGGAGGAGAAATGCCCTCTGCAGATGTTCCCACGATATTCCATAAAACTTCTTGCTTGTTCCATGGGGTGACAAGAAGAGCGACTGGTATCTCCGTAGCAGATGTGCCTGACTTTTTGTCTTTCTGATAAAAGATGTTTGGGGAACTGGCAGGTACCATCTATTTAGAGAAGGGGTATGAAGCTGGGCATTAATGGAACTCCAGTTAGTGTTTCTGCCTGCCAGTGACAGCTCTTTGCAGTGCTTGCATTGCTCTGGGCATGCTAACCTGGCCTTGAAAAATGCCCAGATGAACAAGCTGGCTTCAAGTGATATAATAATGAGTGCTTCTCGTAGTCCAGCCAAAATCATTATGCTTGGGGTATTCCCTCCAGATGTTCCCCAAAATGTGCACGTACTTCTTTTGCCAGCTCACCGTATGTCAGGAGCATATCTTTAGCTTGGCCCAGCAGGGATTAGCTGGCAGGATGGAGTCAGCAAGAACTGAACTAGCTGTCTGGAGCAGCATGCAAGGAAAATGAGAAGTTAAATATCCAATAAGTGTGATCTAAAATGCTGTCCAGAGAGCAGAGGTCAAAAGAGCCAGCAGGCACAGATAGGGGATTGTGGGACTGCCAAAGAGAACTGACTGTTCAAGGTGTGTAATTCATAGTTATGCAGTATTCACTTTGCAAGCTGTCTGGACAGGGAGGCCAGTGACAGCTGAACGGACACATACCTGGGACTGAGCCCAGCCAGCAAGCTCAGGGAAGTTTCCTGGGAAGCAAGTACCAGCCACTTCTTGGATGGACGATAAGGTGGCACTTACTGTGATGCGGGCAACAAGCTGTCCAGTTATTAGGAACTGCCAGCTGCCTTCACTTCAAGTGTAGCATTGCTGCCATCACAAATACAGAAACCAGGCTTCGCCCCTGATCCAGTACGCCTGAAAGCATGAATATTTGGAATATTTAGTGTTATAAAGAAATAGGCCCCTGTTTACTACGGCACTGAGCTAAGTACTTGGACAGGTGAGTGTTCCACTGACAGTCAGTGCAGCCAGTAAGCAGACATTTTGATGAACAGGCAACCAAGCACTGCTGTGCATGGAGAAGTCGCTATTGATTTAAGTAATCTTATGCCCGTAAAGGGGTTTTTCATCACTTACTAAGAAACAAGAAGTAGATAAAGAAGAGTTTCATCAGAAGAAGGTTATTGCTGGAAATCCTTGTGTCTTTGAGTCTAATGTATGAAAACACAGACAAGGCTGCCTAAACAGAACAAAACAGAAAGCCAGCTAATGCCCATAAAGCTTCCAGACACTGCTTTTTACTCCTTGAAGCCCCAGAAACAGATGAAGGGCAATTCAATTGCTTTTAATGATACTCCACTGAATACATGCTTTATTTCAAAAAGCCAACTGCTCTAAATGCCATTGACAAAGACAATAATAAAGTACTAGTGTCAGTGTAAAACTGTACACCATTTTATACATTTCGTGGCTTGTAAACATCAAATAGTTCATTTTGATATACAAAGGAAAAGCTGACTGGGCTCAGCAGTCATGTGAAGTATCTTTCTTGGATTTATTTTTCATTCTAGATCTGTTGGTGCAATACAACTTCAAAGAATACTAATAGCTGTGTTTTTTAATGGGAAATGCTATACAAAAATATGGTTCTTTTAGATTAAAATAGATGTTTCCAGAAATCTTACATGTTTCATACTAAGTTGATGTCCTGGGATATTTTTTCCGTAAAAAGAAACCTGCAGGATGAAACACTGCAGTTGCGAATGGTTTTGTATTTGTTACCATGTTGTGTACACACATGCGTCCAAGAATATGTATGTAGGTTTCAGTACAAAGCTAACTTAAATTGTCTGTAATGTACTGTAGCTGGATGCCTGTACTTTCAGAAACAAACTGGCAGTAATAGTCAGCATCCTCAGCAGGTTACAATCTCTTATGAAGTGCCTTCTCTGAATCAGTACAGATACAGGTGCTGCAGAGGCTGTGGACATTTTAACTCATAGCATTCCTGCTGCACCACTGACCACAAACAGCTACTTTTGCAGTTTTCATGTCAGCAGAATTGACCTCTGACCACAACAAGTTCCTTTAGGATGTCTTACCTTTCTGGCCCTTTGCATCAGAATGCTAAGACCAGAGAGGTATCTAACCTATATTCTGTCTCTGAAAGCAGACAGTAATATAGGGTTTTCTGGGAGTTGTCTTTTTTCTTTTTAGGAGAAAACGTGTGAGGATATGGTAGCTTTCTCAGTTTTTGATTCTTGGCAGTATGTTATGAGCTTGAGATTGTATGTATTCAGATCATCATGTTTAATATCTACAAAAACATAGGTGTCATTCTTAAATTATAGTCTCTTTTTGAACCCAGTAACACTTTGAGTTTCTGCAACAACCCAGGGCAGCAAGTTCCACAATATAATGTGTATATTATGTTGGTTTTTTTCCCCTTTTGTTTAAACTGGCTAGTGTGTGCCCCATGTTCTGTATTGTGAAAAAGTTATATGTTTCTGTGTTAATTTTCTTTAAACTGTATGTGATTTTATACATTTCTATCAGATTCCTTCCGTTGTTCTCCCCTTAATTTAAAGCATATGGAGCAGGGACAGAATGAATCTCAGTCTCCTAGTGCTCGGTCCAAACCATAGTGAAAGTTTAGGGTGGAGATAATGTGGAGTCAGATCAGGGAATCTCTGAGTACCATGTTTTTGATTGTTGGTATTTGGAATATTTCTTTCACTTGGATTAATGGAATAAAAAAGTACAGAGAAAAAAAAAACGAGGAAGTGAAAGGATATTTCGTTACAATTTAGTAGCATGCAGATGATTTTGGAGTGGGAAAGTTACTCTCACAAAACCAAGGCAGACATTATAAACAGAATTCAGGCTAATGCACATTTACACCCCACAGATTTCGTAATAGCATTCAGATAGCACAGGTTTACAGTCATCTTTTAGAAAAATGATTCCAAATACTTAAGTGGTATTTTAAAAAAGAACGCATTAAATAGTGATTTTTGGATTGCAGTAATCTTTTGACTGTAAGTATGGGAGGTATTTAAGCAACAGAGGGATATATTAATCCATTCCAGTAGAATCTACGTCTCAGGTGTAAGTCTATGCTTCCTGAATAAATTAGGAGTATGACCCTAACAGCCACTGTTAAGAACACACATGAGGATAAACAGAAAGCACTTAGTAAGTATGAAGGAAGTGGCAAATGAGTAAATTGGGTAAACAAAAAAAGGCAAGAGAAAAGTGAGGAAAAACTGATGTCACATGATTCCCTGCATCTCAACTATGGGATTTAAAATTATTTAAGGAGAAAACTTCACAAACTGCAGACAAGAAAATTGTGGGGATGGTAAGTAATGATTTTGTATGTTTCTTACAATACCAATGAAACATGTGATGACAGCCTCATTCAGAAGGGAGACTGGAAGTACCAAAGAAGATGAGATATTCAGCTGGAAGACTGAATGTGCGAAACAAAAGATATAGTTCTTTATAAATTGTTCTTCATTGGCTTTATATTCAAGAGATTTATCACTAAGTAATGGTAGACTTGTGGGTTGACCACAAGGTTAAAGCTCTGAAATCTAGATAGAATGACTGTCTTTGCTCTGTTGGTAGCTGTGGAGGATGTCTTTAATTTTAATTTTTTTTTTAATGAAAACATACTGGTCTAGGAAAATTTGGATTGGCACTTCTTAAGAGTAAAACCCTCTCTGTAGAAAACAAATTCAAGCTAGGTAATGATAGTCTTTACTTCCCTCCCACCACTTCAGCTCAGTCATGTTGGTGGCAACAGTTGTGAGAGGCTCCAGCTGAGCTCAGCCCTCTGTTGTGGGAGGTGCTGTGCAAAGACAGCAAGAGAAAATCTCTGGTTCAAAATATTTACAGGCTGTATAGTCACTATAGATCAAAGGAGTGAGACGTGGTGATGAAGTAGCTCGTTTCAGGTTAAACAGCAAAGACTTTATCTTATTTAAAAATAGAAGCATGAATGCTAATTAGCAGTGTGAAAGGAGTGGTCGCTTGTCCAGTGAGCAGTGGGTGATCAGCAGGTGCATGGAGAGGCAGGGGGTGACTGGTGAGGAGAAAATCGAGCTCATGGATTCTGCTGTCAGCCAGTTTTCTGTCGGCACGTATTGCTTGCTCCAGAGGAGCTGAGTCTCGGTTAAGTAGGGACAGTTTATTGGTTATAGGCTGTTCAGTTGATTCTGTGCCAATTAGCTGCTGTGGAAGAGGATTTGTCTAGTTTTAATAGTTCATGTACCCTACAGAAACAAAAGCACTCTGAAAATTAGCTGGGAGAAAGGCCTAGACCCCTAAGAAAAGTTTCTTGTCACTGCATCTTAAGGGATTAATATTTTGCAACATAAACAAAATTGAAAGTTGCTATACAGACCTCACAATGAACCAATAATTAGCCAAAAGTTAGCAACCACTTCACAGGGATGAGTTTCCTTAAATCTGTTGCTACGGGAGTGCTGCCGGTAGGTATTTTGGTCTCTCCGCTGGGTCAGTAATATTCTCTAAGCAGGCAAGTGCTGAATTCTTCAGTGACTGTGCAGAAGTTCCCAAGCGGTGGGAATCGTTTGCACATGAAAGGGCAGTGTGTGGTAGCGGGTGAAGTTCTGCCCTCCCAGTGACTTGAACAAAATCCCTCAACCTCTTCTAGGCCAACCCCAGCCTGGGAGCTCAGATTTACATGTAAAACATTATGGTGTTGTGATATAGTAATATCAGGAAAGAGATTTTTACATACTAAACACTTTATAAGAAAATAAAGTCTTAACACTGAATTCCATATTAAATTTCTCATGCAGTTTACTGTCGTTCTCTTTCGGAAAACCTCACGCATTCAACTGAATCTCATAAGAACTGTGACAGAATTAGCTAAGAAGCTTGTTTTCATTATTTCACTCATTTTACTCTATCACTTCATTTCTCAGTAATTGTTCACCAGTTCATTTAAACTAATTAGCAATATGTTACTGTTATTCTTAGTTTGGTTTAGTTTTCTCTTAGAAATCCCTCAGTTCTTTAAGGGATTGACTTGAGGTAAATGTCTTGAATAGCAAGACAGAAAGGAGAAGGAGAGTTGAGGCCAGCGAATATTCCTTGTACTGCTCTTGGACGTTTATGAGCTGTAACTTCCACTGAAATTAGGAGCACTGTGGAATTGAACTGCTAGAAATAACTGTGTCACTGCAGCTGCAAAAGTGATGCTTTCTGCGTCTGGTAGGACTGCAGCAGGGTAGGCCTGTGCAGCAGCAGCAAAGAACACTGTTAACGCTAGAGGAGAAGGAGGTTTCACTTGTGGTTTGAAAGTAACACCCCAGTGCTCAGGCTCACGTTCTGCTCTGCCCTGTGTGAAAGAACATCACCTGAGCTATGAGGAGAGCTGGCTGCAAATGTGGTTGTGAGACGAAAAGAGATTTGAATGCAAGTTTTAGAAAGTTCGAAGCTAACTTTGGTTGCTGTTCATCTCCTATTATTTCTTGGATGCTTATGTGCAGTACACAGTATAATGTATTGAAGTGACACAAAACAGAGCTGTGCTAGTAGGCACAGGGAGGCAATTTTTGTATTTTTGAACTAGGACTTTCAGATAAAAGTTTCTTGATCAGATTAAGCACATTTTCTAGGATGCTGTCAGTGAAAGCTAACAGACCGATTTTGGTGTCAGAAGTTATTAGAAATGAAATACAGAAATTGGAATGAAGTACTGGCTCTCTCAAGTATGTGGCAAAGCTTTTGTAGCCTACAGCGAAGCCAAGATTCATCCACAAGGAAGAAGAAACAAAGCTGATACAGGTATCCAAATGTATCGTGTTTATGAAATGCTCTGGATAAAAAAAGAGACGAGGTGCAGCACAGGGGTTGAAAGCAGTAATGATGCTGAGGATTGGTGTGGTGCAGCTGGGTGTTAGTGACTGGCTGTGCCCTGGTAAAGCTGCGTAGAGAAGCTGCAGCACCATGCTGAATTGTGTTGTTGATACTACAGATTCTGAGAGTACAGCAACTAAGAGAATTGGTTATGGGATTAGGAATTACTTCCCTCTGGTTTTTGGGTCTGGTTTGTGGTGCAGGAGCATGTGAAGGTAGAAACTAGATCCTACATAACAGAGAAGCAAAGAATTTGCAATAAATGCTCATAATACGGATGAGTCTCTGTAGTTTTCATGAGCCAAATCGCTTGAGGGACTTGTGGGACGTCAGAATGCTCGCTCGGCTTTGCTAGGCCAGGACGGGATGTTTCGGCTTGCTTTGCAGTAGTGCTTAGTGGGCTGGTGGCAGGCGGTGGGGAATTAAGCCTGCCGTTCCCACTGTGTTCTCGTGTGACACTTATTACAGAAAGAGTAAAAGACACTTGTGTTGTTTGGGGTTTTCTTTTTTTTGCCAAGAGTATATGCCAATATTGTAAGCCCAGTCAGAGATTAATTTTCAGCAGTTCCTTTTGTATGGCCCCCATAGTACTCAAAGATGTAGAATTTCCTGCCACCTTTCAGACATTGCCTGGCAGTGCAATAGCTATCTACAGAATATAGTTACTTTTTACGTATCATCCTTGAACAAATGAAAAGCACCAAGGAATGCCCCACTCGATTATTTTCTGTTAATCTATGTGTGAAAAGTAGCTTATTTTAAGACTAGGTTAAGACCCTCTCTCAAAATTGCAATAAAGATTTGCTTTTGAAATCTTCAGATAGGAATATATAGCCAGCACCCATTCTGTCTGTTTATTTGAATTAGCAGGAGAGTTATTCTAGTTGAGAAGTTCTGTAATTGCTCCAGAAAAAGCTGTAAACAGTGTAGTGCTTAGTCTTGAAAGAAATTCAGCTAATGGTAAATTAAGGTGGCTTCGGTGAAATTTGTTTCTTAGCATATTCAGACTTACTAACAACAGCGGTTTTATTTTAAGAGTTCCTAGATTTTTTTAACACTTAAGATGAACTGGAAGAGAGCATTTATGGATTCTGATGTTACAATATGTGCAAGTTTATTTTTCCTTTCACCTTACTTTGATATAAAGTGTTAATCTGAATGCCTCCCCAGTATATTTCAAAATACAGCATGCTGGAATTGCTTCTTTCTGGATGAAGATGGTACCTAGGTTTTTGCGAAGTTTATAGATTAATCTTTCATGGTAGTTTAGACTATAAAAAGGAGCAAAGTTTTAAAAAGCTTTGATTACCACGAGTAGGCCTTCTTGGTCATAGGGAGGTATTCCTTTTAAAACAGCAAGCTTTAGGACTTACCAGTCAACTCCATTTAAAGAATTTTAGTTCTAGACAGTACGAAGTATTATCAGGTTGCTGTTGAGCTGGAGACAATCCCGATGAAATTTTGTATTTGCAACAGACTATAGGAAAAAAAAAAATAAATCAAGTTGTCACTTGTCATCACACAAAGCTTATTTATCTCACCAGCACTTCATGCAGACTTTTTGCTCAGAAGAAAATATCAAGATACTATATTTCTCTGGAAGGGCAATACAGACAATATTCTTATACTTCCTATAAAAATAATTAAAAATATATATATGTTAGTGCTGTAGGTTTTACTGCTGTTTACCATTACATTGTTTTGTGGGCCTATAATAGAACTGAAGTGGCAAACCAGCTCTGCTTAGAAAGGGACTGTACCTACTAGAGCTTCAGGATAGCATCAGTACCTCCATTGCTCTGAATGGAAACGAGTTAATGTCATCTTAATCATGTGGTAAGGAATTTTTGTAGAGTTCACTCTTTTGCAGAAGCTGAATTTCAGGGCACTTACAAAGAATCAATGTTTATGTTAAAAGCCTCTTGATTGATCATATGGTGAGCTTTTTGATGAAAATAATATAATGTTACACGATTTAAAGTTCAAAGCTCAGACAGGACAGAGGGTGCATCGCGGGCATTGCCACTTAAAAGCCACATCAGCCCAGAGAGGAGGATGCTATTGACTTGTTAGGGTACATAAAACATGTGCATACATATGTGATCACTGTGACACACAGACATCTTTAGAGTATGGGTTTGACTATCCTGATTTTACAAGTAGTGTATTTTTATCGTTCATTTGTGAGTCCAACGTTACCAGACATAGAATTTATGAAAGTGAAAGTACAGAGAACTTCGGAGTTCTCTATAAGCAAATTTCAGTACTATGTACTGTAAACCAATACACCTTCTGAGTACGATAGAACAGTTAAACTGTTTCAGATTCTGGATCACACTATTTTCATCTCTCTCTAATCTGATATTCTCCTTTAAATTATAAATTGCCCAAGTGGCATGGACTAAGCCAAGGGAACTTTTGGAATGTATTTAATATGGTTTTATTAGCTTTACTGCAGGCTCAGGATATGATTTGGTGTGTTGGAGACATATCTGTATTCAATGATGCCTCCCTCAGGATTCATTCTCTTTTAATGAACAGTGAGAGACAGCAGCAGTGTGTGTGATGTACGTTTTAGCATGGTTGATGAGTTTCTGCAGTTAAAAAGTACATGTCATTGTTATTTACTCTGTATTATTTATACTGCAAGCTTCTCGGAGGCCCTAGCCCCATTGCACCAGGCAATGTAAAAATACAGATATTATCTATATTTTTTAGCTGCTTTTACTGAGAAGAGGCAAAGGCAAGCCTTGAAATCAGTGTGAGTCAGACTCCTTCCTCCTCCTCAGGTACATTTAACATTCTGGAAGGTGGCATTGGCTGATACTTGATTGATGATGGTGTGTTTAACCATTTCCTGGTATTCTAGGAATTGTGACATTGTTGGGCTTTTTGCCAACTTTGTCTTCGTGATCCCATTATACTACTAATTAAATTTGATACTCGGTAAATTCACTAAATCAAGCCTTAGAAAAAAAGACTACATGATAAAGGGATAGTGAGTGAATCTGAGCTCTGCAATTCTTAATTTGTTTACTAATAAGTTTAGATTTGAATGTCATTATTGGAAGCGTGGCCTACTTGATATGAAATTTGAGTAATGCACTACCTTTGTGTAGTAACTGACTAACTTCAGTTTAGTCAATTCTAAGAGTCAAGTGTGTTTGTTTAAGCATACACTGAAGTGTCTCCAATAGCAATTTTTGCTCCTGTTGGAAGAAATTAAGAAGGGCTTTCTGTAACAAAAATGCTAACTGAGTGCATACATTATTTTATAAAAGCTCTGAATTTTCCACCAACTGTCGTAGGGAGAGACCCTGAAAGGCAAAGACCTATTAAAACATCTTTACTTTGTTTTAATGGTAAAATAAGCTGTTGTCTTTAAACACACTGAATGTAATTCAGTAAGTGAAGAGGTATGTCAGAAGAATATGAATGAATCACCATGGTGGTTAGTTTTTAAAAAGAAGTGGGGTGGAATAGCATTTCATGCAGTAGACAGAGTAATTATGTCTGTTTAAGTAAATACATAGGTCTGTGATTGTGGGTTTTTTAGGTCTTTTGAGTAATGATTCAAATTCGTAGGTTGCTACAGCTCAGTATTCCTGAATACAGATTATCTTCAGGAACTATAATAAATAAATTCCATGTAAGATAGGGTTTCATTAAAACATTTCCTGATGTTTTCAGTTTTGTGTTGCTTCTTTCAACTGACTGTTTATAGGGCAAAATTTAGTTTGAAATGAATTATTTCTAAGTCATATAATATTCTGAGTAATAGTAAAATTGTATTGAATGTTGGAGCAAAACATTTATAATGCTCTGCCTTATAAGCGTTGAAATCCACTAAGATTATCAGATATGATAAATTATGTTGTTGAGAAGCTTGGCTCAGTGACTATTACAAATTTCATGTAAAAACCTTTAATTCTATTATCTGTTTCTTCCTCTTGGGGGATGAAGAGAGGACTTGACATCCAAATGTTCATACAAACTGAGAGTCTTCTCACGATAGCTTAAAAGCAAAACTTTCTAAGATTAACCACCCAGAAAAGGTTAAAAGTGATGTTAGCTACATCCTCTCCCATTTCAATGGAGGCGTGCTGTGCCATGGAGACACAAAAAGAACAACTGCTAAATTAATGTAGTGCTTCTAATGCATTTAGCATTTTTAATAGGAACTCCTATCATAATGAGACACTCTAAAACTCTGCTTTTGAATGGATCTCTCCTTTTTTTGTATTTTCCAAGCTTCATATTTAAAGGTTTACTACCTATGTTTGTCAGATTTTCCTGATGTGTTTTTAATAATCATACTAATAACTAATTAAAAGTTATCTGAAATGTAATCTTTGTCTCCTCTGCTGTAAGAATTAACCTAATTTCCTAACCAGAGCTAATGTTCTTTTTGATTGTACTGCACGTAATAAAATGGGCTATGTGAAATTCTGGAATAACTGTAGGAGGGTGTACTTTAATACTACAGACATAAAATACTCTTAGAAGCAGAGTTTAGAAAATGAATCTTGTTGTGATACAGGCTGCCCTTCAGGATTTGATAGTACTGTAGGCATATACTAAGAGAAAAATCTGACTTATTTGGAAAAGCAGAAATTCCTCCTGGCACGAGAGATGCAAAAATAAAGCTACTTCTGTGTATTTTGGTAGATCTTCAGGGGTGGGGTTTTGTTTTGTTTTGTTTTGTTTTGTTTTAAACAAAAAAAAGTATTTTCCATCTTAACAAGCTAAACTTATCATCTGGTCTGTAAAGCATGCTTTGCCATGCTCTACACTGGAGAGACAGAAGGACAAGTATCACATTAGCGTTGAAGCATCCTACCATGTGATCTGACTAATAGCTGTCGTGTGGTTATACTTATCTGCCTTTCCCTGAGGAAAGAAAAGTAAGCACATGTAAGTAGTTGGAGAGATTTTTGGAAAATGAAAGGGGACAATTCAGAAGCGCACATGGTAGTCCTTGTTGGTAAAGAGATGTATTGCGGCATCCTGCGATAGCTGTGGCTTTCAAAAGCCTTGCAGATGCGTGTCCTGTTACAGCGCATTGCTGTAATTGGAGAGAGAGTGTGCACATCTCATGGGTGGTGATATTTATATTTGTGGAGATCCTAGAGAAATTAGGGATTCTGTGAGCTTTCCTTCAAACTGAATTCTCCACTGGCTGATTGTATTGCTCTCGTGGCTGGTCCCATTCTGGAAATCTTAGTGTGTCTGTGGCTTCCTGTGGCTGCAGTGCAGCTCCTTGGAGCTCCCAAGTATGTTGTTTTGTTAGGCTCAACTGTGTAGTACCTATTGTTTCTTCACTTTTGCTATGGGTGTAAAGACAGACCATCCCCTAAATTAAAATAACCTGTTGCATCATCTTCTAAAAGGCCAAGGAGAGAAAAAGGGGGGAAAAATCACCAAAAAAACCCTCACAAAAAAGGTTGTAATTCTTACGCAGATATAGCTCCAGGAAGGTGACTACAGTGGGTCAGAGTAGAGTGAAAAGGTCAGGGACTGATGCATGTAATATTGCTTGCTGTTATTCATGCCTTGCATAGAAGACAGGATTTCTCAATTGTTACTCTAAAGGTCTGTGTACTTTTTTTACAGTAAGCCCTCTATTTTTATCCTTTCCAGATAGCCCTCTACCCAGAGAGCTGCAGTACTTACTCTCAGTGTGCCTGTACTTTCTCATTTCACTGATAAATTTGGATGTCTTGGTTTTTTTCCAATGATAAGGTAGACTCTTTCCTTGAGATAATATTTTTGTTGGAACACAGCAGTGTATTT
Source organism: Arenaria interpres (assembly GCA_013399435.1). Lineage (NCBI taxonomy): Eukaryota > Metazoa > Chordata > Aves > Charadriiformes > Scolopacidae > Arenaria > Arenaria interpres. The sequence continues at coordinate 30,039 of VXAK01003700.1, read as the reverse complement.
TCAGTACCTTCAAGAATTAAATTCATTGCTGTGCATTTTTGACTATGACTCTTAGAATAGTTGTAACTTGCATATCACAGCCACAACCTTGATATTCCAAAAATTGGTTGATTCTTGTTGATATTTACTTCCTTATTAGAAATGCAAGAAAAAAAGATTGAACTTTCTTGCATTTTTGCTGTACATTTCTAGGTAAGTGGAAACAGTTTAATATTTGTTTCCTGTAACAAGATACTGGATTCTGGCAAAACTAATCGTTCTAGAACTTCAAGCATCTTTTTCAGTAAACTCTTTTTATGGTATAGCAGATCTTGTTTTTTGAACTGAAACAATGCCCACTAAGAAACTTTCCTCAAAAAAACGAAACAAAAAAATTAAATTGAGCAGGTAGGAATGCAAGTTCACATATACAGCCACAGATATAAGGCTGGAAATGTACTTCAAGCTGACATTGACTACAGATAGTTCATTTGCATTCACTTGAATGTGTTCTCAGCCCTTTGGACAATGTGTAATAAAATGTACCTGTGCCATGCACACCACTAAGAGATTAATGCAGTTAGTCTCATAATAATTTGCTTGTCCCACTGAACTTTTTGGAGATGTCTCTTTGACTGTCGAGAATTGATTCCAGTAATCATAACCTACCAGCTGGCATGTCAAAGACACAATCAAACCTGGCAGTTATGCTATTACACTACCAGTACAACCCACTCATTGTCCTACAAAAGCTAAGGCATCATTTTGATTATCAATACAGTTATTTTTTCTTCAGTTAAGAGATTGATTCCTTTAACATTGCAGAGTGGAAGAAATAAACTTCTTGCAGATCAATAGCGTGGCACTCTTTCTTTTCTTGCCTCAGACAATCCTGATAAATGCAGTTTTAGGTTGCTTATCTTACTGACTCAACAGCTTAGGTACAAAGAGCAGAAACCTCTGTATTTAAACTTTTTCTTCCTTTTTTTCTTTAGTATCTTCTGAATTTACACTGCCTACCTGCCATTAAACTGCCGTAAAATTCTGCAGTGAGCATCGGTTTGGCCATTAAATCTTGCTGCTGTAATTTTTCTGTGTTATGTTGACATTACATTCCAGTTGTTTAAAAAGCAGCATCAGAACACCCCAGGTTCACAGGTCAAATTAATTTGAAAGTTGGATGAAGCATTGAATACTATTAATGGAAAATTGATCCTGAGAGATAAAGCTCATTACCTAGGAATGCATAACTGGGGTATTACCTCAGCATAGGTCTCTCTGTGTCCTCTATGGGAGTAAAGTTACCAAACATACCAGGAATTTTTATTTATATATTTTCTTTAGAAGGATTTTTAGAGGACATTGCAGTGTAATTGTATGCAAACTGTTAAAGAATCTTCTCAATGTTTGAAGAAGACAAAGAAAATCCATCCAGATTTTTTTTTAAGTATGACCTTATTGAATAAACACTGGAGTAAAACTGACTGAACAGTCAGTACGGGGCCTCACTGGTGCGTAACTGCTGTTTATCTGGATACCAAGGACCTCCTAGGAGAAGCATCAGCATGGCTTGGAGCAGCCAGCTGCACTTGGAAAAACTACATGGTTCTGGGGTTTCAGTTGTGTGAAGAAGTTGCTTTTCTGCTGTGCTTCTCTGTCAGCATTTCTGCCCTGTGTGATTCTGTGTGTGTGTACCTTAACTTCATCCTAGGTGCAATTGAAAAGTCCTTTTGTGTTTGGCCTGTCACTCAGAAGATGTGTCATTGAATGCTATTACCTCTACAGGTGTCCAGTCAGAACCAGTGTCTAACTGGAATTGCTTTGTCTTAAATACTCAGGCTAACAAAGGAGGAACCATTACAGCCTATTAAATGCTAAAGGAACTTTCCCTGAACTCAGTAAGGGGTGCAATTTGTTTAAGAACTCCACCAAAGTGCCCTAAGTGGGTTCTTAGTGCTGCCCTGTGGACTCTGGATGGCTCCCCTGCTGTGCCCCTTTGTTTAAACCTCTTTCAGGAAATCTCAAATATTCATTTCCTTTAGGTTATTATCATCTTTTCTGTCTCAACCTCTGTTGCAATTCTTTATCCCTGGTTTACTGGAAAAGTGAAGCACCATCCTACTAAAGATGGGTCTATGTGGGATTATTTAATTTTACATTTATACAGAACTTTTTAAAAAAAGTGTTCTTTATACCTGGGAATTAAAACTTACTGATGCTGGTAAAAATAATAGCACCTCTAGTGGTATTATGAATGGCTAGTGTATGTAGTGATAATTCCCTGATGTAAACTGATGTACAGCAACCGGTGTGCCTCTCATCTCTCTGACATAAAAATCACGTTGATGAAATTCAAAACTAGAAGACAGGAATTGCAGTGAGCGGCTCACCAGAGGTTCAGACTCTGCAAACAACATGCCCTAGGCACACATGAAAAATATAGCCTCTCTGCCTCTTTTTGCCCAGTAGGGTCATGTCCAAATCCTTTCACCTTTAAATCACATTGCCTCTTGTTTCACGATTGCATCTTGCCCTTGTTCCTAGTTTGTTGCTGCCTTAGAGGCTTCTGTTGTTCCAGAGACTAGAGAAGAACATTTATTAAGAGAGATTTATTTGGAAAGGTCAGACTCTACATTACCTCAGCATTAGGTTCAGTCTGCAGAATAATGATTTCATTTAGAACACTGAGGTTCTTCAGATTTATCACTTATTTTAAAATATGACTTTGAGGAATGAAACATATGTCAGTCTGGTAAATAAGTGAATTTCTGTTCTGCTGAGGGCTTCTGAAGCACTGGAAGCTTTGATGTTTTGTTCATTCATTTACATTAAATTTTGATTTTAATAAAAACCCCTGCATATTGTTGATATGCATCAACATATAGCACATCTTCCTGAAATAAACTTTTAGCTCCAAATTAGAATTCAGCTTGCTTGACACTTCCTGTTTTGGGAAAGAAAGGATTAAAAACATGCAGTAGACAGAAAATGGAAAAATTATTCATTTCTTATAAGTGCGGCTGTTAGTGTAATCATATATGGATAATACCAACAAGCTTTCTTTGCCTCAGTCTATAAATCAGTATCTCTTCGTTTGTGTTACAATTCATTAGTGCTTCCCCATAAACTCAGGTATAGCTTCTTTTTTAATACTTGCACTATGACAAAAATAGAGCTGTTGTAAAAGTCTGTATATTGAAGACAATTATTTAAATCTTGGCTTCATTGAGAAAGGACCTTATTCTACCTATTATAGGGCTTTATGCCTGCATGATTTAGTAAAGTACATCTGTATATATTTAACAATAAGGCACATAGGAACTGTAGCCCTATGTAGTAGCATCTGGAAATTTACATACGTGTGCCAGACGCAGTATGAACACAGATCAAAAAGAGACTATACAGGCATCTCATTTAAGTGTTTGACAGGATACAGCAGATCTAGATGTACAGGAACGTATGAAACAGTATTAGCTGTCTGTGGTCTTATAAAACAAGTGGCTTGTGCTTTGTTACAACTTTTGTGGGCATGATGGTGTCGTTTAAAGAGGCGTTTGAAGATGTGTAATGGAATGATTTGGAGGATATTTGTGGGACCTCTTCCCAGCGTGAGAGCAGTAGGGGAGAACGTGCTTGTTTAAAATGTAACAAGCAGATGAAAGATGCTGGGGTCATGGGCTAACCTGAGGCAGGGATTGACCTCCTAATACTCAGCGAGAGCCACGTAAGATAGACACAGGCTAAGAAGGGCTTTGAACATGAAGATAAGCAGTTTATTTTGGAGGTAACAGAGAAGGAGAAGGAAGTGCCTAAAAAAAGGGCATGTGGAAAAACAGTTAAGTTAGGAAAACGATCTTTTCAGAGACCAGTAGGAAAGGCTGCATAATCACATATCCTGCGTGTTATGCAGAAGAGTTCTGTAAGGGTTTCGCAGGCTCTGGATAGGGGGTCCTAGAGAGAGGTTGGATTTATAAAGAATGCCCTGGGCCCCAAGGAGAGGACAGGATAGGGACACTGAGATTGTAGGTACTTTGTTGGTTTGTTTTATGGGAGAGATGTGGAAAGATGTTAGGGATGAGGGTTTAAGAGCTCTCTCCTAGTTGTATAGATATGTCTATGGAAGTAGTATCATGTAGATCCATGAGGAGAGGTCACAGATGAGCTCGCTTTTAGTCTGAACGAAGATAGGTCTGGGGTATAGAGAAGAATGACAAGACATCATAGAAGGAGCCCGAATTGTGTTTGCAGAAGAAACATTTAAGACAGTGAGGGACAGAAGAAGGGCAGAATGCCTAGAGTCTCCTGCCAAATGTTTCAGAAAAGGGTGAAGATATGAAAGATTAGAGGTATGAAGAATAAATACCACAAGAGGTGAATCCAAAAACTGAAAGACAGACGGGATGTCAGAAAGAATAATGCTTTGTGTATTTGGTTTTACTCCTCTTTCTCCTTTTTTTTTATCAACTTATTTTACATAGCATTGTCAACCCTCAGCATTTGCTTCTTGCTTAAAACTGCAGCTGATGTCTGTTTGTAATCTGTTACTTAAGACATGCTATTCCCAAGTTTTCCTTACTTTCTGCATTTTTTTTTGTCACCCTGCATCCCTTCTTTACTATCTTCATAGTCTGTATTTCTTTCAACACCAAATCCAAGTTTATTTTACTTATTTCAGAGCTCTTCAGCATACTGGCTTCCTTTGTCTACCCATGTGTATTTTGCTTATACTTTGCTTCCTTCCTATTTGGCAATATCTGTATTTCATTACGCATCTCGAAGACTTCTTTCTTACTGTCTGTTTAGCATGGAGCATCCTTCCAAGACAGATGTATAACTTAATCTCTTTTTTTTCTACTTCTATTACTTATAAGCAGCACAGAAATTACCAACTGAAAATAACCTTCTGCCTTCATATTTGTAGCAATTACAGGATGCTGGAAATGGGATGTCTCCTTCCTTCCCATCTCAGGATACTAAAATGAAAGCTAAATAACAGTTGCCGAACTATTCAAATTTCTGCATCAAAAGCTTACTTCTTCACTACCTTAAAACCACATATTCTCATTTATGTCTGTTCAAAGTGAATGTAAAATCATAATGTAAAACGACTACTCAGGATTGAAGTTGATGGAAAATCAGGCATGAAACTAAAAAAGAAAAAAAGTCAGCTGCCCTTACCATTAGCACTTAACAGAATCTGTCATATTGTCAGTGACTGAAGGAAACATTTTAATGAAAAAATCAGGGAGATGCAAGTGGTACGTGAATGATAATTGAAAATTGCTTATTTTGAGACTGACCCTTGAAACCTCAATAAACACAATACTGGGTTTTCTTGTGCAGTTGGGATTTTATCTCTCTCCCATTACAGTGGTGTTAGGGCATCTGTTTTGCTTAAATCCTGCAAAATGATTTACAGAGATTAAATAGACTTCAGCACACCTGCATTATTTACAGTATTTTATGCTTAGATCAACTCTAGCACAAAAAGTGACTTGCCAAAAGCAACATAGAGATCAATGGCTGAGCTTAAAAGTGAAATTCAGGAAGCCTCATTGCCAGCTTCCTCTCTACCCACTAGACACTAGTTACTCCATAAATATGTGATCAAAAGATTGTTCTAGTGCATGCCTCTACTTGAAAAAAAATGAAAAATTCAATCTCCTTGGAACCATTTAATAACACTGAGGTGACAATTTTTTAATTGTAAGTCAAAATGAATGAGCATGTTACTTGCGATCTGTGTCATATCTGTTTTCATTGCTGAAACATGACCTGTCACAAGTAAAATATTTAGTGGACAGTACAATGAAATCACTTGTTATTTATGGGAACCTATGAACTCTGATCAAGGAGAACTGTTGTCTAAGCTGGCACTAAAACGAACATGAAGCCTGAGCCTGCCAGCTTGTTTTGTGCTGCCACCTACCATTTAACCATGACACGTCTGAGCACTGCCTGAGTTTAGCATCTTCATTCTCTTCTTTTCTCCTCTATGTATAGTGTCTCACTGTGAGCAAGAAAACCAACATAGGATCAGAAAAGAAATGGCGCGTGCTTATGAACAATTTTCTATCAGAAAATTCAATCAAGGTTCTTTTAATCAAAACATTAATCTTTCAGACACATATCACAAAAGTTAGAGCAAACCTGGCTGCTATTGCACCTTTTCAGTCATTCTGAAAATGTCTTTGAAAAGCCTATCAGCAAAAGGTGGTTGGGAAGAGAGGCAGAACAGATGCCGAGAAGCAGTTCTAAACATGATGAACTTGATAGTTTTTGTTTCTCTCATTCTGTGAGTTCAGTCCTTTGGGAAAGCAATTATATAGATTTGGGCAATGCCAACCAATAAAGTGAAAATCACCTTAAAGGGTATGCTATAAATGCAACAATTAGAGATTAATCTCTTGCACTCAAGAACAGGTCTGAGTTTGTTTTTGTTTAAGGCGGATGCAAAACTATGAAATAGCTGTGTTTAAAAAAAAAAAAGTGCTGAATTCCTTCTTGTCTAGGTGACAGAGCATTTGATTGTAGATTGCAGAGATCTTGCAGTGAACAATGTTAGCAATGAAGCCATGCAGATTCTAAGCTGGTTTTCCGCTTGGTTTGCTGCTGAACACAAGCAGAAAAGACACTGATACCTCCTCCTGGTATTTTGAGGCCATTATTTTGGGCTTTAATCACAGCCAACACTATTAGCAGGCTCTGAAATACCTGTATCAGCTCAGTACACTGGTCTGTTCACTAGGATGTCTCCAGCCAATTTTTAATTTATTGACCTTCACAGTTGTAAGGTCCAGTGTAAGTAAGGACAGGACCCCTTCTCTCAGCTTTTTTTCTCGTGTCATTTCTTTTTTTAAATATGAGATGTGATTCTCTTTCTTCTTTGCCATAATTTGTCATTTAAATCTTACATGATTTTTTCAATGAAGACTTTTCCAAACCTTTTTCTTTCCAAGCTAAAATTGTGTTGGCATAACAAAGTGATCTCCTGTCAGTGACTTTATCCAGGATACATCTGCTCTCATCATTCCTGGACATGGTGTTAATTAGATTTCTCTGAAGCCTATCTTGCAGCAGATGTTTTAGGCTTACCCTTTACCATGTATCCAAGAGGTCAGGGACGAACTTTCCTAGGAACAGTTATTTCTTGTGTCTTGGAGATGCAGTTTGTTGCCATTTTAAGTGTTTTGCTTTTCACAGATCAATGAAACACTGTCCCAAATTTAATTGCAACATCAAGCAATTCATCTCCATCCATTAATAATATAGTGCAGTGATATCGTAGGGCTTTCAGTGTTTAATGGGAATGATACAGGTTCGTCTTCTTTTTTTTATTTCCTCCTTTTTCCTCTGTAGCAATAAGGATTTGGGTGCCATGAAGTGTTGATTACAGCCAAGAAATGTAACGTCAGGGGCACTGGGGCAGCATTTTCACTGCTGCCTAAGTGAATATTTCAAACTGTTAATGTGTTCCCACGTTTTTGTGCGTTATTTTGAACAGAATTTCTCTAGGCCAGGCCCCTGTACCGAGGCTGGTGCAGCACAACCCCTGCTGCTGCTCCTCTTCCTCTCACGTCGGGGCGGTGCCAAACTCACTCGATTATGCAAACATAAATAAGAACGGACAAAAAAAAAAGGTACTGCTGAGCTTAAGTAAGTTAGAGAGATCTGAGTAAGCAGACTGCAGTCAAATCTTTGCTCCCTCCCGGCCTCAGCCCCTCCATACCCAAGCGTGTCTCCGCGGTCTCCTCAGGGCGGGCAGCTCTGCGCGAGGCCCATCCATGGCTTCCCGCCGCCCAGCGCTCTGGGACGATCCCGCCCTCCCCAGCTCTCCCGCCCTCGCTGAGGCCGGGCCTGCCCGGCGGCTGCAGGGAGGGGAGCCGAGGGGAGGCCTGGCCCCACGCGGGCGGGCGGGCGGCCTGTGGAGGCGGCGCCATCTTGAGGTGCGATAAGTGACCGCCATGAGGGCGGCGGCTCTCATGCTGCCGAGAAACGGCCGGCTGGGGTTGCTGCGCCTCGCTGTTCCTGTCGTGCCCCGAATGTAACCCTTTTCTGAGGGAAATGGTGGTGAGAAGCAGCTGCCTGCTGAGGAGAAGGCCGAGGCCGTGGGACTGCGGTGGGAGCAGGACCCGCTGCAGGCTGCTCCCCTCAGCACCGCGTGGGAGATGGCACGTCAGGTTACCACCATCGAGAAGGTCATGACAAATACCAGTTTTCTGCAAAATAATGGGCAGTAGACTGTTAGGTGTACTTTAAAGTAGTAAATCGTTATAAAATTAGATGAGGTAGGAAAGGAGGGTTGTTGCAGGTGCAGTGAGTCTCTGAGGAAGTGAGGAGAGGAAGGAGGGTCGGAGATCCCTGCTCCCTGTGTTGGGCTGTGGTGAGGGAGAAGGGGGTACTGCTTTCTGTGCCATGCACACTTCCCAGGGTTTGGTAGGTGGCACCAACTCTGCTACATGCCTCTTTATAGCTGTTTTGGCAGTGCCAACACTCCTTTCTTGCAGCCAAAACAGGGAAGCCCATGTCATGAAAGCCAGTTCTGGCTGACGTCTGCAGATGGCCAGGGTGGCTTCTGGTCAGATATCCTCTAGGCCAGACTGTACTACTAAATAAACTCTTTGCTTCATAAAGAAACGTGGACCTTTATGTGATCCTGAGCTAAACTGGCACAGCTTTGCTGCGCTTGCCTTATGTAGTGCTTGGCTCTGGCTCATTTCCATTGGATCTGGGCAGAAGCATCGTCCCTGTGAAGGATTTTTGGCTAAACCTGCTTCCCTTTGCATTGACCCTCTCCCTGTTCCTAATGGTAATATTTTCAGTGTTTGGAAGATAACCATTGATTTAACCCTGGATAAATGACTTTCCTTCTATTCCAGTGAATACCACAGAGTCTCTGACACTGTATTATTGAAGGATTTTATTAGCTAGGTCTCCTAATTCTCTCTGTTCCTCAGGCCTCACTGGTTCCCTCATCTGGAAAGAGGAAGCTATCTGTGACTGGGTTTTGAATATAATCTCTGATAAGGCTGGGCTGGGAGTTTTGGTGTAATGAGTCATAAATTTACTTACGATCACTAGCCACAGGGCTTGAAGTTGATCCTCCTGACTCTCCTCCCACTGACTTTCCTGCCCTATACCCCGCATGGCAATGTCTTATTTTCAAGTAATTAGAATCCTTTTTTCAGTGCCTACAGCTTTTTGTATAGCTTTCTCCATGTTCATCCCCACTTTTCCTTTTTTTCTTCATATGTTGTCTAGCCGAAATAGTATATGCATCAATGAATGTCTTGATTTGTTTTTTCGTTGCAGTGATGGTGGAGAGCTAGCAAATCCATATTGTCTAGTGGTCTTTGTGTGTACTGATTTGCTATGTTGCTTGTTTTCCTCTTGGGATATCTGAAAGGTTCTCCTTCATTTTCTTATGTTCAGAATTCTTCCTTTGCTTTTAAGAATGGTGGGTGAAAGTTGTATCTCAGGCAGTGGGTTCTCTCTATTCTATTAATTAGTTACCTTTCTATTTTATAATTGTAACATGGTCTATTAACATGGTTTGGAAGCTTGTCAGACTTACATTCACTGTATCTGCAACAAGGGCCTATGGAAATATTTGGTGTTGGCATAAATGGGGGGTGGGTGTGTGTTACATTTTTCTCTGTGTGTTTACTTCTGTATTAATTGTTTTTATGCTTGACTACTTGAACATTAGGATTTCACATTTTTTGTGTGAATGCATGTAATCATATGTGAGCAGGCATGAATGAGAGTGCATGAATTTTACCCAGGGATACGTTTCATGTTTCAGTTCTCCACCAAAGAAACAGAACCAGTATAATGTGACCAAATTAATGACATTATAAGCTGACAAATACTTGAATGTAAGGTCAAGCAACAGTTAATGAACACAGAGAACACCTACATAAATAGTTCCCTGAACACTGTCTTCTAAACAACCAGAAAACATGGGTGCATCTGTTTAAACCTAAAACAGCAAAAGAAAATGTTTTGGCAGATTAAAATGAAACCCAGAAAAATAGGTGAAATTCATCATAGAAGCACTTTACTATGACCAGTTCTTGTCATATGAAAAAAAATAAGAGCTTTAAAGCCTAGTTTATTTAGTTTTTTAAAAGCTGTTTGTTTCTTTTTCAGAAGAAGCAGTTCTGTATTAACTTCTTCCTTCCTCTTGCTTCAGAGAAAAGGTAAGAAAATAATTGTCTTAACAATTCTTCTGCCTTATTTTTAATCTCCTCCTGACATAACCCAGTATGGGCTTCTCCTGAGGAGTTTTGTGTTCAGACTAAAAAGGTACTGCATAGTGCATGTGCTTCCTGCATCTGTAGTGGACCTCATGTTCATGATTTCAGTCAGGAAAATTTGAGGAGTTTTCTGTAATACGTAATGCTAGTTCTCTATTGAGGATTTTTGAAAAAAAAAAAATAATTCTCCACTTTGTCAGTTTGTTCTGGGCGGTACTGGAACTGGTTGATTTTTTCTGCACTCCCATCCTTGTTTCAGTGCAGCAGTACAGAGACCCGCTGGGTAGATACAGTCATAAAATGCATGTTGTCTGGCAGTGCTTCCTCCAGACAGTTGTTCAGCAGAGGACCCTGCTAACTGAAGTGTAAAGGATGTAGAGTATTGGCAGCTAGAGCTCCTGCTTTACTGCTACAGTGAAGATTCAGCTGCTTCTTTTCAAGTTTGGTAAAGCAGTGCTGGGAACAGTGTTGTGACACATTTATGGGACAGTGTTCTTCCAGAAGAGAGTTAATTTGCACCAGACAAAATGTTAGAATTTTGTTCTTTAATATGTAAAAATATTGTTATGTTTAATGTGTAACTCTAAGGTTATTTCACAATTTTCTGCCTTTCTTCATGAAGTACCTGAGACAAAGTGGTGGCTTTTATTTCTAGAGAAGGCATCAATGTTCTGAGTAATGTCTCAGAACCACATATTTTTGGTGCAACATTTCTTGTTTATAACTTCTGTTTGCTGGAAGAGTGCAGAGAAAGAAAAGGAAACAAATGGGGATCAGGAGGAAGGGAAAAGACAGCAATGAACACCATTCTATTTACACTTAACAACGTCACAAAATTGCCAGTCTTAACATATTGCTGTGGCATTCTGCTACTGCAGACATTTCTTCTTCTTTTCTTTCGCGATAATGAAAATGAAATACTGTTTCACCTTGAAAGCTTTACTTCTGCAATGGGATTTCAACCATAGTGCATTTGTCCAGAAACCACCAAACCTTGAGATGAATAGAAGGTTTGACAGCTGTACATCGATAAGCTCTAGTGCCCTATTTTCCTGTGTTTCTACCTCTCTTATGTTGTATGAGCAGGCTATACCAGAAGTGTGATTATTGCCACATTTGTAGTGTGCTCCACCTAGCATCACAAATAATGGATTACAAAGAAAAAATAAATTGTTTGGAGTGCCTTAAAAAATACAGTTATTACAAGAAAACAACAAACCCATATAAAATCTGCTACTATTTGACATACAGGTCTACTTGAACCATTTCAAATTAACTCAAGAAATTATTTTTTTACTGGTTTACTCTGTCTTGGAAGAAGGGAAAAATTGATAAAATATACTTTCCTTCCAACTAGCTCTTACAGCAGTCCCTACAGCAGAATTGCAACTTTAAAGAAGGATAGTGTGCTGTATAATTTATTAGCGTATGGGTTGCCTACAGTATGTACTAAATCTTCTGCATAACTTATTTATTAGTGATATGAAGTTTTTGAATTTTTTTCAAAGTACTAGCATTTCTTTTGATTTGTTAAAATGTAAGGTTTGGAAGCAGGTGTTATTGGTGTCATCTCATACAGTGTAAAGTATACAGATACATTGTAGCGTAAGAGTTGCAAAGTCAAGCAGAAATGATGAAGTCACAGCTCCTTGCATACATTCATTGTGAGGTGATCACTATGAGATAATTGCTGTGAAACATACAGGTACTTCTAAAGCTTCTTAGCCTAAAAATAGCAGATTTATTTCAACATCAGAAGTGACACTTGTCTTTTCCCACCACTTCGTTGTTGGGAAAGTATGCTGTTTGATAATGTGATATTGGTTTGAGTGATATTAAGTAAGTAAATAAATAAACCAAAGTAAGGCAAGGCAGATATTGGGCAAGATCAGTTTCAGCCAAATAGTTCCAACTCAGCAAAACCGTAAGCATTAGTGCCCAGTCTTGTGTGAGAAAACCGTAAGTATATGTTGAGCATGGCATTGACTCTGTATGTGGTGTAGGAGGTGTGAGTTAATGATGGAGATGGAATGATCACGCGACTCACAGATAAGCTGTTGCTCTCTGCAAGGCTCTGTGCTCTTCACTGACAAACGTAGAATTGTGCTTGATTGCAACAAATTGGCATGTACAAAAGCCCTTCCTTTGGCACTGAAAGAAAAATGTGGGCACAGTCTTTACCTATAGGAGGTGACAAGATTGCTGCAAGGATTTAAATGAAGTTGTATGAGAACTTGCAAAGTACTGTCCATTTTGAGAAAAAGACCAAATTCCCATTTTGTTATTTTTCATGAAGGACTATAATGGTAATTACTTTAGGGATTATCAATCACTTGCTAACGGAGAAGTAGGTAGATAGGTAGCTCCTCGCTTAGATTAGTAAAAAGGAAGTTTGCAACAAAAGAAGCGCAAAGGCTCTAGTGAGGTGCTATAGAAAATTCATTAAGGGTTGTTGAAGAAGTTCTTGTGACAGAGTTTGAAAAATAGTTGTGGCTTTCTGCATTATCGCCAATAGGATAGTTGAAGGGACTGGTACAGTTTTGCAACCACTTCTACGTGCTCATAAGCTTTGTGCCTGGAAGTTTAACTTCGGACTTCAGGATTAAGTTCTAGGAAATAGATGTATAGATTCAGTGAATTCTCATCACAACAGATCAGTTGTACAGAGAGGTTCTGTTCAGATATTTCTTTAATTTCTTGGTGAGAATGACTATCCTCTTTCCTCTCAAAAGTACAATTACGATGCAATATAACATAAGTGGCTGCTGATCACTGTGTTTAACACTTTACAACTTCAGTATGTTTATTTTTCACTCCTAGCTACTTTGGAACTCAATGTAAATCTCACTTAAGATGTTATCTGGCATTATGCTACTGAGAACAATGGAAGAAAAAGAAGGAATAGTCTGAAGAAACTCTGGATACTGTGGTGGATTACATATAGTAAAGTCTAGATTAGTTCTGTCTGTGGGGCATGGGTGTTGTCATTGTCAGAGACCAAAGTAGATATTTGCCTCCTGAACCAGAGAAAGCTTCTGAAAAACTATGTGCCTTTTTGTTATAGTGTGGATGATGAAGTTCTGATTTACCATGGGAGAAAATTCTTACCAGAATAGACATAATCTCATGTTTTAAAGTAGGTTGACAAAAGAATTATGGTGTTTCTTTTTTTTTTTTTTAAAGTTTGCTGATTCAGACCCATTCACTTGCATAGTGTATACTCATAAGTGCTGAAAAGTTATGCAAATTCTCTGAGATGAAGACACATTCAGTGTGTCAGTTCATTCTATTGTTTTCGTCTATTCACATTACACAGCCCCAAAACTACTAGACTATAGCTGTGCAAGGAATGAGGGATTGCTTTTGGAAGGGAATTACAGAGAAGAGCCACTGTATGCCATGATAGATCTATGCTGCAGAATGTCTGGTGAGAACATTGTTTTAATGTAGAGTTGAGAATTGGAAGTTAATTATTGTTAAGGGAGAGACTTCGGGGTTGCCAGTATGTGACCTTCATTGAAGGTTGAGCTGAGCACAGATGCTTTATGTGTTTAGTTTAAAAAAAATTCAAATTACTTGGGACCTCAAATTCTAGCAAGTTTCAAGGTGGCTTTACTTCCTAAATCTCTTAGGGGTCATCTCTTATCTATGAGAAGAAGTAGGTGCACTTTGTGGTTTCAGCATTGTGCATGTAAAATAGAGATATTTCCTGGAAAACAATGTGCTTTTTCATGCAGTGGTAAAAATGATTCAAAACTCTTCACAGAAGGATAATAAAACCTACTAAGGGAACATTGGGATGGTGATACCACTGGAAGCTGCTGCTTCACAGATTGCTCAGTACCTGGGTTAAAATCAACCCCTAAATAGTATGAGAAGTATGTTAGCTAATGTGATTCGGAATAAGCAATTTTCATATTGATGGCTTTCTTGCTATATTAATGAAAACATGATTTGCCACAATAGTGGGGACATCACTTAAATTGCACCAGAATTGCTAATGCAGAAGCAGGTTGATAACAAAGTAAAACAATTGTGTGCTAATGATGTTCCTATTGTGTTAATGATTCCTATATTAGCAACTGTTGTATGATATGAGCAAGAAGTGAACCAACCCATCAATGTTATAGAATCATCGAATGATTGGGGTTGGAAGGAACCTCAAAGATCATCTACTTATAATAAGGTTATTGATGTACTAGAACTTGTCTGGTATACTAGAAAATTTCTGGGAGCTTCAGTAGGGACATTATTGTCTACAGGGTAGACGGAAGACTGGCATGTCCATTGTGACTTCTGGATATGTTACGTTTTGGAATTTCAGCTTCTTCCTAGCTTAGCTTTCTAATAAGAGAACAAAATTCAGCTCTTGAGTTGCACATCTGGGTATCCTAAAGGCCTATAGGATTTGAGTGTTTCTGTCCTGTAGCCATTACTTCAAAAATCCCACCCAGACACATGTATCATTTCCTTGCATCTTTTCTTAGAAATGGTGTCACTAATGAAAGAAATAAGAATATGTTATTCTATTTGGAATTTTTTCTGTAATTTGGAATTGTTGCTGATACAGCAGTGGTGAAAAGCACTGGAAGAAGGCTTGTATAGAACTGACAAAAATATATAGAACTTGGCAATAGCGCAAACATTCCAGAGGTAAAAACAAAAGCTTAACAAAAAAATCTAAGCCCCAAGCAACCAAAGAAGGTAAAACTGTGCCTTGAGAAAAGTGTAAGTTTACATGTAGAAAGTCTAAAAAAGAATTAGAGCACTGCAATCTCACAAAGAAATGCCGTCTTTTGTGCAAGTTATAGAAAGCACACAAAGAATATAAACAGTAAACATTAGATAAGCTTGCTGGTCTTTTGAAGAAATACTTGCTTAATTATTGTAGTACTTGGTATTTTGTGAATGTTTTCTGAAATGGTATGTTTTTGTTTTTCTGAGAGGCCACTAAGTATGAAATATCAAAAGTGACTTCTACAGAAAAACTCCTTTCAGGGAGTGCGTAATACCAGTCTTTGGGAAAGTAAGTTGATTTTTATTTTTTTTCTGAAGCTAAATGGGGAACTTTGTACACCTAGATTCACTAGTCCCAATTAGTAGTATTATTATGGGAGCTCAGCTTTGCATTTAGTAAAATTCACAAGCATTTTACAATAAACATGGTCTATTTATGTTTTCTTAGGTTGTTAGTGATTGACATTTCAAATGAGCAAAATATGTGACTGAACTGTGTGAAAAATAACCGAAGTCATAAAGTAGATGTTCCTCAGGTTAAGGACAATAGGAAGATGTGCTGTGCAATGCTATGCTATTCTGTCCTATCCTTACACAGAAGGATCCTGCTTACTTGTACCCTACCAGCAGTGCAGTGTGGGAGGTTAGATGTGCTCGTTCTCCCATGTAGAAAATGTATTCGGGGGATGCCTGATTTGGACATGACATACAAGTGCATCTACTGGAGAAGATGAGGTCCAAACCCCCTCATCTTTACTTGAAGTGGTGAACGTAGGCCCTTAGATCTATGGGAGCTCTTTCATAGCCGAGGGCTAGATTCCCTCAAAGCTGACTGTTAGACCATGTAGTACGCTCTGTAAGATTCCACAGAACTTCACCCAGCTACTGTTTTGTTGAGCCAAATAACACATTTTTCTTTTCTAGAAAAGCGTGAAGCCTTTAAAAAGTTGAGTGTTTGTCATTTCCAGAGGAGGTGGGTTCTAATGGGGCCTTCTACTGTGCAAATTAACATGTTTCAGTGAAACATTAAGTCTGAATATTTAATTATTAGTATAAGTAAATATTGGGAAAAATTAGTATGTAAATAGGAGAGAAACTGAGTAGTGTTACTGCAGAGTAGAATTGATTTGGGGAACAAGATACACATAGAAGTGGGAAAGCTTTGCTTTGGCCCAAGCATGTAGCTGTTGTACAGGTATAGCTCAGAGATTTATCATAGGAGCTCAGGTTGACCTACTTATTGAAAATGCTAATGTTTTTAACTGATGATTAAATGTTAAATTAATGTTTTTAACTGATTAAATCAAATATTTATGGTATAATATAACAGATTGGCTAATGCAGTTACCTTCTCCTTCTCTTCCCATTGCAACTCATTTATACAGAACAGACTACTTTTGTGATTTTTAAGACATCTGATGCACTTCTTGAAATACAAGTTAATATTCATTTCCAAGTATGAATGTAGTTTTTACTTTTAAGGTGAATCTTGCTTACATCTTGTACTGTGTTATTCCACTTCTCTGTAGCGTAGCTGTACTCAATTTCTAAGAGAAAAAGCAGCTGAATTCTTGCTTCACTAGGCTCCCTGTTCCTGAACACTGGAAATTCAATATGCCTCAAAACAGATGTATCTGTCATGTCTCCCCATATTATTATTATGAGGTTTGCTGTGTCGATTGCTTGTTGTATTCTGTACCTCAGTCTGAATTGCAGCTTTGAGGTCTCTTTGGAGTACACGTGCTCGTTGGGCTAGGATAGTTCAGAGATCAATCTCTGTTTAATGACAATATTTCCATTTCATCTCACAGTTCAAACATGCAATACACTGAAGTTGTTTGTGTTGGGTTTTGGTTTTTGGTTTTGGTTTTGGTTTTTGTAGGGTTTGTGTTTTTTTTCAGTGCTGCCTTTTTAAGCTCTTCAGTAGAAACATGATCCTATGAAGACTTACATGTATCTGAGTAGCTTGGTTTAAGTTTTTGGGACTATGCACAAAGTGAGCTGGCGTACAGAGCCAGATGCTTTCAGATGCACTGCCTAAATTATTTTAAAGTCATTGGGAATTCCCTCTATCACAAGCCTCCCTGATAATCACAGTCCCAAAGAAAAGGGAACCTGAGGATGTTGGGATTTCATCATGTTAGTATTCTGAGCTGGGCGTATAAATGGGCTATTTGTAAGTCTGGCCTCTCTTAAAGCGATGTGATTAGAGAACTCCTTGCTGTTGCTCTTAAAGTGGGCAACAGCAGCTCTTTTCTGTGTTCTTCATTGTAATGTGTGTAGAGGTCTAGCGGAAGATGCATGCTCTAACAAAATTCTCCTGTTACTGAAATGTTACGTGGGATTTTCTTCTCTGTTTCCTTTAGAATTCAATGAGGTTTAGGTACTTAATTGTTTTAGGCACCTCAGAAAATCCCAGTGTCAAGTTCAGGGGCCTTTTTAGGTCTAGGTGCGTATTTCATCTATGTGTCTCTAACACGTCAAGCTATGTGTGGGATCAATAAATAGAAGTGAGTATATCTTATGCTACATGCATCTTTAAATGTTGCAAATGATTTTTGGGTAGCTTGGCAGTGAATGTGACTTCTATATGCTCTGCAACATTGTTTTTAAGATCATGAGTAGTATTTTTTTCCCAATGTTACTATGAAACCTTAGAAGTTAATTACTTGAGATAGTTGGATTATTTTTGCTTATCTTTATTCAACTGGGATTACATACAATTTGAATGTAGCACCATGGTATGAGTCCACTTCAGATACAGTCAATTATATAAGTCTATCAACAGCTGTTTTATTATGGGAACAACAGAGACAGAAGGCTTGTGTTCTGTGATGAATGTAGATTAGAAAGAGGTCACCCTGACATACATAATTAGTTTCAGAATTTTAAATTAATAGGTAGTGTGCCCCTAAGGCATCCATACATTCAGGCTGAGGCTGCAGGATATCTGGTCCAGCTCCTGCCTGCTTTTGTCAGCAATGACATGGCTTAATGCACTGCTTGTATAATGGCATAAGATATTATGTCAGGGCTAAATCACTGTAAAAACAAAATTTGCATAATACTTTGGTCATACTACATATATTTCCCTTTGGAAACATTTGCACTGTTATATTATTATGCAGATTTCTAGTAGATGGTTGGCTCAACCTGGTATGTCTTCAAGTGCTTTATGAGAGCTAAGCAGATGCTTAAACAAGTTTCTGCAAGCAGTTAATTGAGAAGATCTTGAGGTGTATGAAATTGCTAGCCAGTCTGTATGAACAGTGCTAACTTAAAATGAGGAAACTAAAGGTGAACTGAAAGGCATTATCTGCCAAGACCCGAATCATATCATAGAATCCAGACTTCTATCCCAAACTGGAGCAAACAAAAGCCGAGAACTGCATTTCTGAGGCGTTTGACTGATACCTCCATCTCTCCCAATGGATCAAGGTTTTATGGGTTCTGTTTGTCAGTGGCGAGAGGTTGTTATAGGTGGGACCACAAATACTTTTCCTTCCTCATCTCTAGGCCTTGGCATGATACCTGAGTTTCTTGAACTTTCTAAGATGCACTGAGTTTCAGTTTAATTTGAATTGAGTTATAGATTTAAATCGAGTTATAAATTTGAGTTATAATCTTTATCTTGGAACATCTGAGTAGCATGTGAAATCTGATAGCATTTGGCAGTTTACAGTTAATCGCATGTAGATAATTTTTAGTTTATTCAGGTGCTAAACTGGGAAAAAATTTAAAATAATTCCTTTTTTCTCAAAAATGGAGACGGTGCTGCCATGCATTTCAAGAAATCTAAACCATTGAGCTATAGTAGTATTAGTGAGAGGAAACATAGGACAGGAGGATTTTCAGTAGTAGGGGTTTTCTGTATTTTTGTTGACTTTTGAAATCAAATACTGAATCAGTCATCCTTATAAAAAATATCTCAACAGATATCTGCAGCAAGCTTTAGTTTGAGGAGCAAAATATAAGTAGCTTTTTAATGGTAATTTTTAAGGCATTTTTAAAAACTGTGTAGGTCTTACATGAGCAATACTATTCTAAAATGTCTGAACTCCAGAAATCTGCAGATGAAGACAACTGCATAGTATTAGCTTACTGTCTTTTGATTTCCCTTAAAATGGCATTACTTGTCAGTCAGTGGCTCTTATTTAAGTAAATGGAATGTGTGACAGACAGATCCACCAGTATTCAGCCCTTTTTCTTTGTTTTTTTTTTTTCTTCAGAGGTAATGCTGTTGAAATAGAATGTCACCAAATAATGGTTTCCTGCTGCCACATAAATGTCATAGTAAAACCAATTATTTATTTTATAATTATCTGTTTTATGGAAAATAAATAATGGAGCAATCCCAAAATGTTTATTTCCAAAGTAGAAGACATTGATCCTGTGACAGCCCTCTATTATGATGTATTTACTTCCATTATTATGCCAAACGATTGATTGGTTGCAAATTGAATCATTTTGTCCTATGGGAACTGATGTAGTTCAGTGATTTTCACACAATACTGATTTTGTTGAATTCCTGTCTGTCCTTCTCTGTGGACAGTTCAGACTACCTTTCTTGTTTACAGGATGTATGAAAAAGCACTTGATTTCCTGTCTATCTATGGCTATTTCTCCTAACATTTTTCAGAGCTAACTGTTTTTACGTTCTTCATCCCTTCTCCCAGCTGTCACATAGTATGTCAGTGAGAGGGGTACAGAGGTTCCTCTTTTGCTGTTAAGTCCCCTTTCTTTGAAATTATACTTTTATATCTTTCTACTTACTGGCAATGGTATTATACAGGGCTCCCACAGAAAAATAACCTTCATCCCTAGTGGGTAGTCAGTTCCATAGGTGAGAGCATGCGAGAGGACCACAAAAGAGGACAGACAAACAAGAAAATATATTTATTTATTACTTATTCAGAAAACATGATAAACCTAAAATCGGGACACAGGCAAAAGCACCTGGCAAATGTTCCTATAAAAATGACTGGAACTGCAGAAACTTATATATTAGTTTCCGTTTATGTGGTTTGAAAAGATATATAACAGCAGAATGCTGAAGATAACATGCATTTAGAGAAATCTTTATGCAATCTTCTCCTGAAGATCATTTTTGAAAACTTCTGTAATTTGCTCCACAAGCAGC
>VXAK01003699.1:0-57721 GCA_013399435.1 Arenaria interpres | reverse complement strand
ATATATAATTTTTAATAATAACAGATACCTAAATAGGCAGTTTGGAAAATAAGTCACATAATGAGCAATCTGGAACATATGCTAATGCCTCCATATGAATCAATGCTGCAGACTCGTTTGATTGCGGTCCCTGAAGCAGCCATAAGACCCCCTTCTTTCAGAGGAAAGAGAGGAATACAGAGAAAAGGAATGAGACTGACTGAAGGTGTGGAGCTCTTGCACAAGAAGAATCAACATGATAAGAACTGTAGTAATACAGAGAACTTATGTTGCAATTTATTTATTTTTTTTTAAGTATAAAACCTTCTCTGACTGCTTTGGAAGGTTTGTGCTGCTTTCTTTTCAGGCTGCAAACTAGCTCCTTCAGGTTTCCCCACTGCTGACAAGCTTTTGATGGTATTGCTCATTTGTTCTCTGTGGCTCTTCTGCGCTGTTCCTTCCTTTTACACATCAGAACGTTGTTGTGTTGAAGAATGCAAGCAGCCCCTTTGATCTGTGGGCATTTTTTAAAGCAGTCAGTAAAAGACTGGGTAGCAGCAAATTAATAAGTGTTAACTAGAAATTTCTTTTTTTTTAATTTTTTCTTCTTTAAAAGCAAAGCAATAACCTCTCCTGATTTTTTTTTTTAATTACAATTTACAGATGTACCTTAACATTGTCATTGTGTGTTTCCAACAGCATTGGACTGTTATTTTAAAAAGTCATGAATATACCAGCAAAGTAATTTGTTATTACCATTGTTTGCAGTGTTTCAAAGCAGCATTTATTTAACCAAACATAGCTATCTTCATGTCTGCATCTAAGCTAGACATTTTTGTATCCCTTTGTAGTCAAGGAAAAGACACTTTTTAGGTGGGAATTATATCATCCCAAAGAAGACATCCAAATTCCATCAAATGCATCCAGCTACAAAAGCAGCTGATTCTCTCCCTTGACTATAAAGGGAATCTGATTTGCAACGTCTGCTACACTACACATGTCTAAAATGAGGTGAGATATATTCCTGGTTTCTGCTTTCCTTTCACCTCTGGGTCTTTCATTGGAGTGTCATTTCAATACATCACCTGTACCTCTGGAAAGATTCCAAAGGTGTTGTATTCCTCCCTGAATTTCGTATTACTGGAATTTCAAGCACTGGCTTAAGAAGCTGCTAAAAAGCAACTTTGACCTTAAGGCATCAAAAATAATTCCCTCTCAAAATTCACTGAAGAAAATTAATGTCAAATCCAAATTCTGATCTCTTAGGTGATAGAAACAATACAGGGCTGCCTGGCCAGCCATGAGCTCTCTCTTACAAGACACTGAGGTGGAGCTTTAGTTATCAGAACAAACATTTTCATGCCTGAGTGACATTATTTTGCTGCATTTGCCCTTCAAGACCTTTGAAAGAAAAAAGAAGCTTCTCAATGCCTTCAAGCTATGATTGAATCAGAATGTATAGTGCTTAGGTGACGGTGAATTTAAGCAAAATTTGATGCACAATAAAAAAGCAAAGTAATAATAAAAAGTTTGTAACTATTCCAATCAAAGATTTTAATCTTAAAATACACTAATTATTACAATTAAATGCATTACTGTATGTCAGTCATCTACCTAGCAGCAAATACAATTAACTTGGATCAGCAATTTTCACTCTTATTTTAAACTAAGTGGATGCATTATTTAGACAAAACAAGCTGAACGTTCCTCAAATATCCTGATATATTGAAAATTGAAGCAGGCTTTATATTCTGAAGCAAAATAAGGCCAAAGTCAAACACTGTTGTGCTAGATGCCAGTGCTAGTTCTGTGTATGCCACCAATTACATGTCTACACAAGATAACACTGGCTTTTTCCTTTACTTAAGAGGACTGAACTTGAAATAAAAAACTTAATATACCTTCCAAAGTTGCGGAAATTATGACAATTCTGTTAGATACTTTTATATCTATAGAATTACTCACTTATCTTTTGAATCATCTTCAATTTTGGTGTCAGTGATAATCAGTGATATTTCAAAAATGATTGAAAACCCCACCAATTTACCAAGCGACCTTCAGTGACTCTGGACACAGCAATTTAATGGAAAATATTGTCATGTTCATGTGTAATGAGATAGGAAGACAAACCATCTTATCTTTCTGTTTCAGTCCATAATAAACTAATATTGTGTCCACACTTGTCTTCTAAGCTAAACTGTTTTTTTCTGAAAAACAGTCTGCTCTTCCTCATTTTCATCTCCTCCATTCCTCCATTCCTCTCTATTCCATTCTTTATTCATATAATAGCTTTGATGATTTTTTGACTACAGCTTTACCAAGAGTAGACCCCTCCTTACCTTAAATTAAATTCTCCAAATTCAATAAAAGCTTTGCTTGCAGACGCAAAGCAAATAAGCCAACCTCTTTTGAGGGATTTCATGTGCTCATGTCCAACACAGAATAATAGATGGGACTGAGTAATAAAAACAGAGTAGAATTTATTAAATTCCTAAAACTCCTAGTTCTTGTTCAGAGCATGCTGTCTTCCTCCATGCCTTCTCCCTTGTAACAGTTTATTCTTCTATATTTTCAATTTTGAAACATTCTACAGTGGTAGCCACTTTTTTGCAGTGAGATTCAACATTATATCATCTGAGTGACTTGTGATTGTGTGCATAGAACTGTAGGGAAGAAAAAAAAATAAAGAAACTGAACATTACTTCTTTTTCCAACATCATTATTATAACCATTTATTGACCTGACTCCAATAATAATAAATACACTTTTACACTGGGAGAGAATATAAATCTTTCAATGGGAATAAAGTAGTCTTATGTTTATCATGCTCTGAAAGTTTTCAACATTTCTTTCTCTTAAATCGATAGAATAAATTAATATAAGGCTGATCCTTTGAGAATTGGTACACATTATCTTTACTACAATGCACAAACGAATGTAGATTGATTCATGTAGGGCAACCCTTTTGTAATAAATGAGTCAACTACTATTATGTCTTGTCATGTTCACTGCAATCACTTGGCTCTTTTAATACTGTTAACAAGACAAATGTACTACACTAGAATGTCTTGATATGGACAAAAAAATTACCTGGCCAGAACTGAACAACGGTGCCCGTTGTAGAAAGGATTTTCAGGGCAATTTGAACTATGTGCATGTCCTGGGACAGATTATTGCTCACACCAGGGTGGCCTGTTCTTCAACTGATTAAATGGAGGGCTAAGCATGCTTCCCATCGGAGTGCCAGGTACAGGCTGCCCAAATGTGCATGAGCTTACTACAGTAAGTGGATTAAAAATAGCAAGGATGGAAGAATAAGGAGAGTGGAAAGAATATGAAAAACATTTATAAGAACGTGAGCGCAATTTACCCATGTGCAAAATCTCAAACACTTCTGAAGATCCAAAACGTTTTAGGTAATTTCTTCTAAGTTAAAAACTCATAATCATTTAACTACGGATTTCAAACCTGAGGGCAACAGAATCACAGACATACATGCATAATGCACAACATATGAGGGAAATATTGGAACTTTGGGGGAAAAAAATATGCACTTTTATAGGTTCTTGATCCCTACTGTGATTTTAAAATAAATTCTCGTGACAAATATTTTAAAATATGTGTTACTTTATTGATAAGAAAGGAAAAAGTGTATAAAATACTTTTCCCCCATTCAGTCTTCAAAACACATCTTAACCTTTGATATACACCTTAATCTTCAATGCATGTCCATTCTGGACAAATTTGCTGGACAACATGTACAATGCTTGCAGTTACTGCTATGAATGACTGTGAATTGTGTGTACAGATAGTTTCTGTTATACTGATTTTGTCACTTTTTCCAGGATCACTTTCCACAGACTGCTTGTGTCTATCTATAGATAACTTTTACACGTTACTTTTGCCAATAGAGTGTCAATCTTCTCAGTTACTGCCAGGTCACTATTCCTCATTTTATGCAAAAATTAGTGCAGAAAACTTCAGTAGCATGATGGGTATAAAGATAAGAAGAGTTTAACAAAAGAAGACTATTTCAGTGCTCAACCTGGAATGGTTACAGTATGTCTATACTATACTATTTGCTTTGCTTGTACCTCGTGGTGGCCATGAGCCAGCTCCAATAAACTGCATGATTATGTTGTGAAACACTAAGTCCCACATAATACACCGTGACTCTTCTCAAGAATTAACAACTCAGGTCTGGTGACCTAACTAGCGTCATCACATAGCATTCTGTTAGTTTGAAACACTGGTAAATTATATCCGTATTTCTCCTTAACTGACTATAGTATTAGTAATTTCTGGTTCCTAAGTCTATAGAAAATATCGCAGCCACTTAATGGGTAAACTGGATGATCTCAAGTAAAATTAAAGTAAATCAACAAAGAAAAAAAAATGTTTTCCGCAGTGTTTCTTTTTCTTTACAACTGAGTCATGTTTTAACTTCCTTATAAAAGTCTATGCTTGGTAGTCCAAATGCCTTCTATAGTATAACTGAATTGAGGAAACCAGTTCAAATTTTACCAACAGGGCTTCTTTTCAAGGAAAAGGCTGAGCAGGAATTAATTTCTACCCTTCCCTCATTTTCCACAAAAAAAAAATAATATGCAAATGAAATACAGCAGCAGAGGTGATTTGTTCATTAGAGTTTGGCAGAACGTTTCTGAAGCTTGAAAACAAATTCTTCTTTCTGCTGTTTGATGTGCTTTCCACAACACCAGGGAGGTGGGGACAGCTTTTACCTCAAACAACTTAAATGAGGTCAAAAGGAGCAAAGTAGTGGTTGAAAAACTGAAAAATTGCTACAGAAGATAAAGGAAAGAGCTGCTGCTTGAATTCCCAGTTACATCAATGCCCTGCATGAATTAATTTGAGTAGTTGTGTTGCCTGTCTTTTTGAGACTTTCTTTCCCTCCGCGACATGACTTCGCTTGACACTATTGCAATGTGCACATGCATTAATATCCTGTTGGCATGCTTTATTTCTGGCCTTCCGAAACCATCTAGATTCTGCAATAGCAAAATCTCTAAAAGCTTTGAATATGAGTTCTTCTCTGAAAAGTAACTCCGGCAAAAAGCATCTCAGCATTCCACCCTTGTCCCTTGATGATACACCCGTCAGCTCTGCTCCATTTACAGGCAAAATAACCCTTCTCTCAAAAAAACCCCCACCATTCCTTAAGAACTTACTTGATTTCAAGCAGGATTTGTACATGGCTAGGCCTACATAGCCCTACAGCACTACATTGCCATCTTTTCAGGTTGTGCTCTCACTTAGAGGCGCTCTGTTTTCTCGCTGTGGCTAGGAATTCAGATTTTGCAGTACTGGATCAGATAGAAGAGTGATCAAGCTTAATACTCTTCCTTCAACAGCACAGAGTAGTAAATTCTCTCAAATGTGAAAAAAACTTCTGACTTTGATACAGGATGATGTGACATTACAGTTCTCATCCTGAACTGATATAACTAGAAATCAGCTGAAGTCTGGAAGTATGACATGATAAATTCCTCTTAAAACATAGAAATAGTTTTGAAAAAACCTGATATTCTTTTATTCACTGCCAGTCCCTTTTTGAGACTTGTAAAAATTACTTGCCTTCAAAGGCTGTTCTTTTCAGAGAATTATTATCCCTGTTTTACTGAGAAAGCATATTAACTGTCTGTTCTAGGCACTTTTTTTAAAAAAAAAAAAAAATTGACTGCAACTATTAAAGTACACTAAAAGCATTTGTAAATTATATGAGATATAAGAGTTTATAAGCACTCTGTAGGACTAGATAGGATTTCAATATGATTTTGATAAATTGAAGAAATGGCTCAAAAACAAGACAAAATTCAATAAAGAAAAATGCAAAGTACTGCTGCTGGAAAGGAGAAAAAAATGCACAGATACAAAATGAAGAATAACTGGTTAGCAGTGATATACAAAAAGATGTGGGAGTTGTGATGGATCATAAATTGAATACGAGTCAGTAATGCCCCACAGTTACAAAGAAAACCAACTCAATCCAGTGTGTTTTAACAGAAATTGCTTATATAATAAAGCAGAGAGATCACAATGCAATTTCTAGTTGACTCATGTGAGGCCCCAGATTTAGGACTATTTTAGATTGTGGGGACACCACACTTTAATAAAGATGTAAAAAATGGAAAGACAGCCAGAGAAAAACAGGCAGGTTAAAACAAGACTCAGAAAATGTGTCTAGTAGAAAAGCTAGAAGAAACTGATTCTTTTTTTGAAGAAAAAGTTCAAGGAGACATAAAGACAAGTTTTCCAGCTTATAAAATACTGTAAAGCAAAGGATAAAGAGAAATAATTCTCCTTTTTGCTTGGGGTGAGCAAATATTGTAAGAAAATGTTATTTACATTTTCAGCAAATATTAACAAATGGTGTATGGGAGAAAATTCTACAGTGACATGAATATTGAATAGGACTCTTAGATGCATCTTAAAAAATTGCTTTAGAGATTTTTAAGATTTGAATATATGTTGAAGATATGCATTTGTTTCCTATTTGATTAAGACAGGCAATATACATAAAGACATGATATCAAGAAACACGTAAATTTTGGCAAGCTGGAAGTTGCTCCCAGAATGGTTAGAATTGGAAGGGACCTTAAAGATCGTCTAGTTCCAACCCCCTTGCCATGTGCAGAGGCACCTTCCACTTGACCAGGTTGCTCACAGCCCCATCCAGTCTGGCCTGGAACACTTCCAGGAATGGGGCAATGTATTGCATATATTTTTGATATATCTTTAGATACGATACATATCTATATCGTATTAGTATAAGTTCTGTGGGAGAAAAAGCAAATTGCAAAAAAACCCAACCCTTAAAGATTACCAATTCCATTCAAAGAAATCACTGCAGTAGTCTCAGCCTCTGATAATATCAGCACTACTTCTCCAGATATGTGAAATCTTACCTTACCTGACTTTTGCTACAAACAAGGCTTCACTAGCAGGATCTGTAAGGGCGTCAGGTGGACTCTGTTGTTATTATATTTCATTATTTTGTGTTATGCTAATATAAAGAGGTTTTCATTGGTGAGCAATTATTTTACTTGTTCACTAGGGATGGGACAAGAATAAATGAGCTTAACAGAGAAGATTAGGTTGATATTAGGAAAATATGTATAATTATACAGATAGTTAAACATTAAAAGCAATGACCCTGGAAAGCCATAGAATCTCCTTTCCAATTGAGCAAACAAAGAAAAAGTAAGGCCCTGGACGATGAAGATTATGAGGACTGCACACATTTGCCGTATGCCCACAACTTTATTTCCACGAATAATCTACAAACCATAGAATCACAGGACCAGAGAAAAACAGGGCTGGAAGGTGGCTGAAAAAATTGTTTATTTCACAACAGAATAAACTGCAGTTGTATGCTCTCTACCGTTAGTTTATCTAAACTGTTCTTAAAAACCTCCAGCAACAAGGATCCTGCAACCTCCTTAGGCAAGCTATTGTGTTCATACTCTTAAACCAGCATAAGTTCAAATCCCTACAGAAACAGACTTCATGGCAGTATCTAAAACCAAGTGAAGCAAAACAGAGACAGAGAATGGGGGAAATATTGCTATCAGCAACTTCTGATATTATATTTGATGGAATTGGTACTTTGGAAATGTTACTGATAGCAGAAATTATTAGCATATTTTCCACAATCCTTGTTTTACTAAATCATGAATCCCACACAAGGGAATAATTTAGTCAGCATAAAACTCTAGAAAACTAATTTACAGTCTGATCAAACTCATTCCTACAGACAGCACTCATAGTGAGTGGACAGACTGTCCGGGCTGTGAATATAAGATCAGCCAGTATCTGGTGTCCTTCAAACCAAGCCTTCTAAAATAAACACAGAAATGTAACTTTCTGCAAGAATGCACAATTTTTAAAAGCTTACTATATTTTTCCAATTCTGTTGCCACTTGAGGGCAATGAACTCCCATTAGTGGTAAAATGAAACAAAAAATAACACTAAGAAAAGGATATACGAGCAGAAACCCATTTGTTTTTAAAATATGCTAAGTTAACTAAATATAATTTATGTTATACAAGTGACAAAAATAAGTGTCAGTAACATATGGATATGGTCATTTATGTTGGTGTTTGCTTTTTTGTGCTGAAGATAAAAACCATACATCTGCTTGAAACAGATGCACTGTAGTATTGCCTTTAACTAAATTCTATAGTGTATGTCTGTGGATGGAAGAGCCAATAAGCAAAACTGCCCCCTTTCAGATTTCATAGCATCAAGGGAATTTGGTTTCCAGAGTGTAAAGTTTTTGAATATGTAATGTAAAGCACAATGCTGTGACTGGCATTGATTTTAAAAGTAACTTACTTGATACAAAGTATTAATACCATATGTGCTAGTACAACAAGTGTTCAGAACAGATGTTTTCTTCAATAATTTTTTCAAAGTAAAATTATATCCTCCAAAGCTGAATGTTTACTGTACAGATACATAACTGCATTTTAATAATTGCATTTTAATTGACTTTTAATTCAGTGAACCAAAAAAAAAAAAATTACGACAGTATCTAACTATTTAAAAGAAAATTCAGTCTAACATATCCAGTCATTTCATTTTTTCTTTCTTCTCAACCTACAGACAGATGGGAGTGGGGAGAAGAAACAAAGCCAGAAAATATTTAGACCATGTGGTTTCTCAGGTTATTGTGAAATGATACCAAATTGCTTTTACAATAACATTCCAGCACAGTCATGCAAACATTAATTTTACGTCAACATAAAGCAATTTTCAAAACAATATTGTAACCACGGACAACATTCTTACTGAATTTTATTAGTCACCAGTACCACTTTCAAGTTCTGTCACCAACTCATTTAGCAAAAGAGCACTAGATGCTATTAAAAAGAACTATTTTAACAGAGTATTTTTATTTGTCTGTATTTAAAATGTATTTTTTTTCTAATCATCATTAATGCTGAATCCATTGCTACTATTTTTGCCATGTCAGGAAATCTCAATGGTAAAGCAACAAGAGCTGTTTCAATAATTTGAAATGCGAAAGTGAATTATTGGGTTTTTTTCTATCCTATTTGCTAATATCTTTGTTACATGTAGCTAATAGCTAAAGTATTGTTATCTATTACACCAACAAATACTTAAGAATGCTTTATATTTCCTAGAAGCTATAGACCAAGATTCCAATATACTAAGTCCTGAACACACACACACACACAGAGGGTATGCTGCTGCCCAGTGTGACGCTTACTGCCATCATATTCAGCAAGGGAAATGCAACCATCTTTTCTTAGGCTAAAAAGAGAACATGCTGTGAAGCACAAATGCACCGAGTGGACACATGGCTGCCCATAATTTGATCTGGAAGTGTCTGTCCCATATACTCTTTCAGATCCCGCAACATGGGATCAGATTTTTAGAGGTTTGGTCTGGCCTCTGGGTCTGCACCGATCTCACATCTTGAACCCCATGAAACTCACGCACTGGCTTCTCTAATCCATGGGTGTCTGGAGTAGGAGATGATCTAATGTCCATAAACTTCCTGGTACCTATATAAACTGGTAGATCTGAATATAAAATAGCATATAATGAACTCAGTGCACACATACATATTAAAAAAAAAAAAAGAAGAAAGAAATAAGTACTCTGGACTTTCTCTGTTTCGCAAAACTGAGTCTTCTGCAAAAGCTTTAACAGTTATATGTTTTATTTTCAGTTATCAGTAACTCAGATTTGCTTTAATAGTTTTCTATAACTCATTTCAAGTATCTAAGGTTTTATTCTTTGCATTTACTTTTGCTGCTTGTCCTCCAAATGGAACATTTGATAAGGATGTCCAAGACTTTAAGAACAGGGAGAATCATTTCAGTTGACCCAGTGTTTACACAGGCATTAGATTTCACACTCATAAATCTTTATTATGTCTAAAGAAATTAAAACGCCATAGAAGTCTTGAATAGTGAGGTAATTAGATGATATAAACCTAGATGATCTTAGTAGGCAATTTTAACCTAAACAGCGTAGACAAAGATAAAATTCTACACTCTGGGCATATTTAACAAAATGCAGCAAACAGGCATCCAAGAAGCATGCTTTTCTGTATGACTACCAAATACTCTTTCATCCTTTGCTACATCCTTAAACTGTAGATGAGAATGTTTTCTGTTCTTTTGGAAGAAAGGGGATATAAGAAATAGAAGACACAGTAAATTTTGCATCTGTTAAAAAAAAAAAAAAGTAAAAAAACAATCAGAAAACTCCCAAAGATTTGAAGGATGTGTTTGGCTGCACTAAAATAAAGTTGAAAGAGCACGATAATATCATTATAGGCAATCTGTTCTCTCCCTAGCCCCTGGAGACAGAGGATGAAGAGGAAACTCAGAAGATCTCATACTTCAAGGCCAGAAGGCAAAGCTGTGAGCATCCAAAGCAACATACTGAAAAAGTGCAATGTGAAATTCATTATAGCTTTTCGTCTTAAATAAATAAATATCAAAAATTCTTCTTTAGAGTCTCCACATATTCTAGATGTCATAGTTATTCTGGGGTAGATGAAAGTAACTGACTGAAAGGAAAGCAATATAGTTTCATTTGCTTTAGATTGCTTTTTATTTATGAGGAGAGGAACCAGCTATCACTTTTTGGACATATATAAATAATTATTTAAATGCAAAGCACTCTGAACAAAAAGAAAGATGTTAGCCAAGGACATTTTCTCAACAATAAGAAACCCTACTGAGGGCTGCTTTCATGTTGTCTTGGTTACCCTATCTCACTCAGGGAAACCTTGTCCACAACTCGGCGAAAGTTAAGCATGTGTACCAATATTGGAAATGATAGTGACAAAACTTTTATTAATGCTTAGGAAAGAAGCAGAGAAAAAAAACTTCTGTTTTTTGTTTTTTGGTTTTTTTTTAACCATAGTGCATGAAAATAGCCTTTTTTCTTTATTTCTGTTGACATCCTCTGTGAGTTAAGCTAAAAGGCACTACTGTTTTTAAAAAAGAATCTCCTTATAGACACAGAAGCTCCTTAGAGGCTATCTCCCAGGTGGCAGGTGGCAGAAGAGCTACCATGTGTTGGATTGCCCTTTTGAAAAAAATGCCATCCAGCATTGTTATATTACAATTACAGGGAACCACATTTCCTTCAAAAACATATAATTCAGTTAAAGAAGGAAAAGTATTAATATGCAGGGCTTAAGTATTTTGTTCACCTGTGCTATGAGCTGCTAATATTTGGAATAAATTAATTAATTCAGCTTGTAGTCTTGTTTTTCCCTAATTTGAACAGCTCTTAGTGCTAGATAACAGAAATCATAAAGATAGATAAAACATGAATTTCTGCCATGCATTATTAATGTTACTACTACTTTTAGGAGAGTTTAAATATCATCAAGGGCCCCCATAATTTATTAACGAACAAGTTTAATCCTCAAAGTCTTTATGTCACTGGTATGAGAAATTTGGACTGACACTATATTTTTAGACTTTATAGTGAACTCATGACATCAGAAGATTTAAATGGAGATTTATTTGAAATATATGTGAATATGCTATCTATCTCCTGTGTGTAAAAGATAATTCTGAAAACAAGGACTATGTTGAGTCAGTTACAGAGTGTTTTAGTTGAAGTGATATTAAAAGGGATGCATGTACTTGGGGCAATCAAGGAACTGCAGACAAAATAAGAATTGTAATCATAAATGTTTTTGGAATGAAAATCTAAATAAATGATGATTTATAAACATGATAGCTAGTACAATTTTGGTCATGTGACAGACTGCAGTCATGTCTGAGGTGTGAACTTTTCCAGCAAAGATGGCCGATAGGAAAGCCACTACTGTCTTTGACCTCAGTTTAAGAACATATCTGATGACAGCATACTGGTTTACTCATGTTGCCATTAAAAAGGTGAGATTTTTGGTGAGGAAGCCATTTCCAGCAGAAATCACACACAAAAATTTTGGCTAAAGGGTTTGTCAGGACTGACTCTCAGTAACCGCAGAATGTGTAGCTATAATATAAGTTTTGGGGCACTGGAAACATCTAAAGAAATTCCTGATACTGATTCTGTCTCCTACACTCTTTTTAGAGGGTGGAAAGGGGCTTATGAACCTTGGATTCATTCAGAGTTTGTGTATAGAAAACATCTCTAGTTGGCTGCTTGTGAGAAGGTGAGCGAGCATAACCCTAGTGAGTATACAGGAACACCTAAGCTTTCCCACCAAGGATAATGCAGTGGGTAGCCACATCCTCCATTTCTAATTTCACTGGCTTTGAATATCTTGCTTTCCAGTTCCTATATATATAATATAACTTTACAATTCAGTCCTTTGGAGGTTTTTTTTATGTGTTTTTATCTTTTTAATAAGTTTAACAAACTTGAATACTTAAGCCACTTAATTTTACTTAATACCTGGAGTTATGAGTATGACCCCAAGTTTTGTTCTCTGATTGCTTAATTTCTGTCTCTGGAAGGTTATTTTTTTTTCGCAGGTTTGCACTTTATGGCTGCATTCTATACTGAATTTATTAAAATTTGTTTACAGGCCAGCTCTTTCAGAAATGTTAGCCTATGACTGATGTAAACTGTTGAACATTTTTTAATTCCATATTTGTTACTCCAGGATATTGGTTAACAAGTTATTTCATGAGCTGATTCCAGCATGGCACAACATTTCAACGAAAAAGATATCATATCCAAGCCCTTTTTAATTATGAGTATGGATTTGTGAACCTCAAAAGTCTGAAGCTGATTAAGAGACAACCTAAAAGGCTGGCAGAGTGCCCTGAATCATATAGACAACTTTTCCACTTGCTGCATGCCAATCCCTGGCATGGCTGCTTCCACATTTAGAAGTTAATTGTCCCTTCTGCCTCCCATTTCTATATTTGCATTTGCAATTACTTTTAATATAACAAAAGTGATAGTGATGAACAACAGAACTGCTTGAATAAGTACCCACCTATGAATGTCCACACCTGGACTGAAAATAAGTGAAATGAAGGCTACTGTCTTGAATGCCCCATCTATCAAAAATAAACAATGGCATACAGAAAAACTTCTGTCCTATCTTTTATAGAATATATTTCTGTTATTAATCTGAATGTATCTCATGTTATGGTGCGTAGAAATCAGTGGCAGCAAGGATTTTGTTAGGTAGAATGAAAAATATGGAATTTTAGTGTTTTCTTGTTATCTTCAATGAATTATATTAAATAGAAACATTTAAATCAACAGATCTATTAAACTTATGTCTGTGCTAATTGGCCTTACAGGCTGTGTGGTGGGACAGGTCATGCAACCAGCTGCATTTAACTCAGTTTTAAAGTTTGCTTTGACATTTACTTTTATGCTTCAGGTGCTGTGATTAAATAGAAATGATGAACGAGTGCTGTAAACGACTACTCAATTGTCTGGGGTACAATGTTACTACTTCTCCAGCGTGACCTCTAACTAATTTCCTCTATCACTTTCTGTCCTGATTTATTCAGAGTAGCCACTTCTGACTCCCAGATATTTTTAAATCCCCACATTTTTCTCCCTGTTCAGCTATTGCTCCCTCCCTACAGGGTTTCCATTCACATTTATAATCAGCAGATGTAATTGTGAAAGGTGTTAGAGTTCCTACAAGCATTCGATACTGAGGTATTGCCTGTTTCAATCACTGTGGGACAAATTTGTATCAGCTTATCCTTGAGATTACCCAGGTTACGTCTACACCATGGCTACTCAGC
Source organism: Arenaria interpres (assembly GCA_013399435.1). Lineage (NCBI taxonomy): Eukaryota > Metazoa > Chordata > Aves > Charadriiformes > Scolopacidae > Arenaria > Arenaria interpres. Next base: position 43,999 of record VXAK01003699.1, on the reverse strand, counting down.
TGGGCTTCCCTTATAGTTGAAAGAGTGAAATAATCACTTCTGGACATAATTTGTCTTATTCTAGACTGAGATTAATTGTGATCCACAAATGCTTATTTCTTATGACTATCAGGGGAACAAATAATTATTAGATTAGGTACAGATGTTAAACCTTCAGTGAATATATCTAATGTATGTGCTTATGTCTGGTCAGAGAATAAAATAATCTTACTCTTTCCAGATTCAGAGACACAAAATGCTAGTAATTGCATGGGCTGGATGGATTTCAGAAGAATTTAATTCCCCTTAAAAAAGGAAAAGGAAGACAAGACAATAATATCAAAGTGATTAAGAGTCTGTTGCATGTTGCCAAACAAAGGAAATTATCAAGAGCCTTATAGACAGGTAATTACAGAGATACTGTACAGTCTTCCTGGCTTTTTTATTTCCTTTTTGGTAGAACTAAAATTTATTTGATTTTAATTCCACTTATATATTCAAGCTATATGTACAAGTTGTGTCCACACTGTTCATATAATTGCACTGAAAATGGCACTATTTAGGGATGCCCTGAGTCTAAGGCTGGCCATATTGTTGACAAGCTGATCATATTTGATCTTCTAACCAGCCTGAACTCAGCCTGAACTCTTGCTACTAAATTCACCTAATCTTATGCCTCACAGTATCTTAACATTCCAATGAGTAACTTCGTATGCCTTTGAGGTAGGACTTCGCATTTCCCTCCTCTATGACATCAAAACCACAAAAACCAAACTGTATTTGATCTTTGGGAACAATCTATATTCCACCTGAAACTGAGTTTTTCCCTCTGCTAGTCGTAACAGGGCCATCCCAGAAACAGTTCTCATATGTTCCCATGTCCAGCACAGGTGAGGGCTGCAAACGTGCTGAGGGCAGTTCCACATGGCACTGAAAATGTAAGCAGGAACTTGGGACTTTTTATGAAGAAAAAATTGAGGAGTCTAAACTACAAACACTTAGTCATTTTGTAAAAAAAGTGAGGAAGCCTTCCTGCACAGAACTGGGAGAGGCTCAGGAGAGCTTAAAGAAAAGGCTGCAGAGGTGAGCTCAATGAGCAAACTGAATTCAATCATCACACCGAAGGGATTCTTTATTCTGCCACTCTCTACATTTCCTTTTTCAAAAAATGAGCAATTCTTTCTTCATTTGCAATGGAATTTATCCTCTCATTTATGTTCAAAAAGCTGGAGCTCTTGATAGAGTATTTAAAATCCTTGAATAACTCATTATGACATTGCTTTTTATTTTTTATTTCCTAAATAATCTTCACAATTGACTGTAATTTGAAGCCAAGAATTTATTTTGAGTCATTATCTTCCATTGTACAGTCAGTAAACACTTTAGATTTTGCTTAAGGTGTGCATACACTTTTAACAATGAATTCTGGAAGACAAACATGGAAAAGACCATTTTAAATGATGCTCTGAATGACAGCATTATTAGCATGTACAGTAAATTTCTAAAGACCAGTCTTAAAAACTGAGTTGTGAAAAGAAACTATTCAGTATTAAACAATATATCGTTTCCTATAGTATTGCCATTTTTTTTCCTTCTACTATGTTCTGCTGATTCTTGAAGACCATTATTGCTATTACAATTTTAAAATAATTTCAGATAAAGGGGACATTATCAATGAATTAAACATATTGACATATTGCTTGGACATTTTAATTTGCCAGTGTGACTTACTTACTACTTTTGACAGCTGAACTTATTTTATTAAATCAATATATTATTTTGCATTTCCTGACTACTTGGGACTCAGACCTCTGGTAAAGACAACTATAATATATTTCTGTATTCTGGACAAAAGTCTTCTACTCAGCCACCAACCTTATTTTGAGTACTCCAGATCTTCTAGTATTCAGAATAAGCTGACCTTTAATCAGAAACTTGTCATCAACAAGGAAAAATGTCTTTGAGGAATATGTCCAATTCCAAATTTAATTCAAAACCACTTTGGTTATACAGTAGATCATATGGGGCAAAGATAGTTGCTTTTGTCAAGATTATTTTGTCCTATAACCAACAACCTTGTTAAATCTACCTAGAATTATCATTTCATTTTTCAGTTCATATGTTCTTGGAAGACCTGCATACCACAGACTTTAAATAGCAAGGAAAAATCTGCAAGATTCTAGCTTTCAGCTGCTAATAAAGCCTTCATCCAGGCATTGTATTTCCTGACTAGCAAAGTCTGGAGCCTACAAAGGTCCTGTAATCCAAGCACCAGGTATCCAGTGTGTGTAAGACAGATGGTTAGTAGAGTGGCTACAACAGTTGATTAAATAAGCAACAATATTAAAATCATTCCAAATATAGCATTTAAGGAAATATCTACACACTGATATTCTGTTTAGATTATTGCATTTATCTGCATAATCGTTGGCCAAAGCTGTTGATATGACCCAGTTTTGCACTTACATCCTTCCAGCTGGATACTGTTAGCAATACGTAATCCGATTCTTAATCCATGGTAAATGGTCAGAATTAAATTCTCTGATAAATTTAAAGGTCTTATTTGGGTTTCATGAAGCATGTTTGTCTACTCACATAAAAAGGTTAATGTGAATAAGATATCTGTATACTCTGAGGGAAATGGTGCAAAACCTTTGTTGGATTTCTGTTCAAATAAATCCATTCCCAGTTCTCAGCACTGTAAACAGGCTTTTAGTGCAAAGCGCTTTTATAGTTCTGCTAACCTATCCTAGCAGAGTTTAGGTATTTTGATACCTCTGTCTGTAGAAGATCTGAGTAGCTTTGTTTGTTTTTTGGTAGAAGATTAAATTTTTTGTTCTATTTTTAAAGTGTTGTGGCTCATTTTCACTCAGGCCAGCCTATATCACTATTGATTCGAATTTTGGTGTCACTTTCAGTGGTCAAGCATCCGCACTCTGGTGGGAGTAAAACACCAAAAGGGAGGTGTTTGATTGGCATTTTTCTCTGTTAGATGTCAAACTAAAAAGGAGATTAGAAAATCTCTCATCAGAGCAACATTTTGGATCTGTCTTACTTCCCACTTCCTCCTTAACTCAGCAAAAGAGTTAAGTGGTAAAAACTGTGGAGAAGTAATGCTAAGTATTTCTTTATATATCATGTCTATACTTAGTGTTTCCTATGAGGCAGAAGTGATCAAATGTCATCTTTCCTCTGGCTACTAATGTGTATCTAGTTGCTACCCAATGCAAAGTGCGCACACCTTTGACAGCCATTAGGCCATGAAAACTTTGCAGAAATTTCCTATTCATTTTATCCTTATCTACCTCCTCCTTAAGTTTACGTCACTGATATTTGGCTGATGCTTTATTTTTACAGGCAATGAAAGTCTGGATGGGAGTGTTTTCCGTTTCCTGATGCAACAATACATACAGCTGTGCACCATCAGCATACGGCAGGCATTTAAGCCTGTAGCATTTTATAATATTGCTGACTGGTTTAGCACATATGTTGAACAGGGAAGAGGAAAATTTCTATCCATTTGAACCTGCAGGGCAAAAAGGCTTCTCACTATTGACAGTATTGTCACAACTGAGATTTATCTAAGAGAAAGGAGTATAATGGTGAGCAATTCATTCTTTCAATTCCTACTGAATATTTGAGATAATATTGTGGTATCTCATGGAAGACATTGCTAAAAACAATGGATGTATATATAAGGAACAACGTGGATGCCTTTGCTCTATCTTTAGCTAGGAAGAGATAATTTCTCAGGAAGCATGGCTCTACTCTGTAGCAAAAGGTAAATATAAAGCCTGATTCTGAATGTGAGAAAGTGGCACAAGGCAAACGCTGCAGGAGACAGGTAGCAACTATTGTCAAGACACTTAGTTAAGCACGACCAGAGATGAAAGTGGAATACCTAAGCATCAGCTCCAGTAACTGCAGAATGCCTGTGCTGGCACTCGGAGCATACTAAAATATCTTTTAAGTGCAGTGTCTGCTAATCTATTTTCAGTTTCCTGACAAACTGCAGGCATTCTGAAAAAAATAATAATCCAAACCAAAACAAATCTCTGCCCCTTAACAAAAAGAACAAATATTCCCAAGTTATGCATTTGTCAGTCAGCAGCTTGAATTAAGTTGTGATCATGTCACAGCCACTTTACTGTCTCTGGAGGACCTTAAAGTATATTTTATTTTATGCAAAACATGAATTCCCAACGTTAACAGCACAACAAAGTGCTAAACTCCTTCTTTTGATATGTGTCAGCTACATTGTTTCATACCTCTCACCAACTGTTTGTTTTAATCCCGTGGTGTAACTTGATGGAATAATAGTGAGGTAATAGAGGACTATGGAGGTTCACAATTAAGCAACTTCACAACTTTTCGGGCAATATTTCAGCATAACAATGTAATAAATGTATTCTGCGTGTAAAAGACTTTTTGAACAGTTCACCCCATTTTCTTCCTTGTCCAGGACACCAGAGAGGAGACTGGAATTATCTTTGTTACCTTCCTTAGGCGCTATGCTCCCTCGCCTTGCAGACATGAGCCTTCCTGGAGGCTCTGGTGGCTCAGAAGACTAATGCCTCTTGCTGAGCATCTCACTGTAGAAAGGCAAGAGGTGACCCTGTGTCTCTCTACAGCTCTTTCTCTACGACCCTTCACAAAACAGAATATTCATGTCAGGCTAACAAAAAGGCCATTTACTTGAATTAGATACTTTCTACACATTTCATTACACAGTTTCATCACCAGAAATGAAAAGATAACAGATTTGCAATATTAAGGACAAGTAACAGCCAGAGTGCTGCCGGTAACCATGACGGGTGCAAGCGTATGGCCAGAACCTGAACATTTTTGCTCCTGAAAGACATAAGAATCAAACTGAAAGGTGTGAAAAAAAATAACTAGGAAGTATTTTTGGAAGTTGTAGTTGGACATTGTGATTTGTGTATTTGTCTGATAATTGAATCTCATAGCGAGGTCTAGAAAAATTACAGCAATACTAAATATGATCTTAAAATTGCAGCTGTACAAAGTATCATGCTAAAGGTGTTTAACATCTGTATGTATGCAACTGTTTTCATAAGACTAAAGTTCTGCCTGAGATAGGTAGCAGGACAGAAATAAATGTGCAATACACAGTACTGAATTATAATGCAGTTGTAAAAAGAGAAGTGCTAATGTTGCTATGTTCAGTTTCCTTGAAATAGCTCTGAAAGTCAATTCATTTGAAGAACACAACTTGTCGTGGCTAGCTAGTTAGGCCTGCAGAACGCAAGGTTCTGGAAAAAGCATTCCTCATGCCCAGTTTCTATTTAACATATTAAGTGGAGATGTACTCAGTTTTTGATGTGACATCCTGAGGTTTACAAAGAGTGGAAAGCAGCACAGTTACAGAGGGACAAACATCACAAATTGCTGCCGTATCTACAGATGAATCAGATCCCAGTGCTCCTGATCTCCTGCTCTTTTTGCTTTTAATGACAACTAGCTAACTGTGGCATTAACCTTTTTAATAATTATTATTAATTTTAATTTGGATACTTGGGGAAGATATAAAATAAACGATCATGAATTTGTTAAATGACACTGATTGCCATTTTTTCTGCCAAGCACAACCAAGATGTAAAGCAATATATAAGAAATAGAAAGTGGTGCTGGCATTGCCTCCTTGTTTAGCTACTATGTATTTATATAAACTATTTTCTGTCATATCAATATGTCATACTGTATTGGGTTTACATGGCAAGATTTTGGTAGCGGGGGGTGGGGGGACTGCAGGTGTGGCTTCTGTGGCTGCTGGAAGCTTCCCGCATGTCCAGTAGAGCCAATGCCAGCTTGCTCCAAGGTGGACCCGCCACCCACCACCAAGCCCCTCAGTGATGGTGGCAGCACCTCTGAGATAACATAGTTAGGAAGGGAGAAAAAAACCTGCTGCACAACAGCAACTGGGAGAGAGGAGTGGGAATATGTGAGAGAAACCTGCAGACACCAAGGTCATTGAAGAAGGAGGGGTGGGAGGTGCTCCAGGCACCAGAGCAGAGATTCCCCTGCAGCCCATGGAGGACTCCACACCAGAGCAGATGGATGCCAAAATGAGGCTGTGTACCCCATGGAGAGCCCATGCTAGAGCAGACTCCTGGCAGGACCTGGATCCCGTGGAGAGAGATGAGCACCAAACCTGGAGCAGGTTTGCGGGTAGAGCAGTTAATGAAGAACCATGACAAGGACTCATATCAGAGAAGTTCATGGAGGACTGTCTCCCATGGGAGTGACCCCACGCTGCAGCAGTGGAAGAGTGTGAGGAGTCCTCCACCTGAGGAGAAAGGAGTGGCAGAGACAGCATGTGATCAACTGACCATAACCCGCATTCGCCGTCCCCCTGCACAGCTCAGGGAAGAAGGCAGAGAAATCGGGATGGAAGTTGAGCCCGGGAGGAAGGGAGGGGTGGAGGGAAGGTGTTTCAAGTTTTGATTTTATTTCTTATAATCTTACTCTCATTTGGTCAGTAATAAATTAAACTTATTAAACAAGTCTATTTTGCTCATGATGGTAATAAGTGAATGATGTCTCCTTGTCCTTATCTCAGTCCACAAGCCTTTTGTTTTGTTTTCTCTCCCCTCTCCAGCTGAGGATGGGAGTGACAGAGCAGCTTGGTGGGCACCTGGAGTCATCCAGGGCCAACCCACCACACATTCACTTTGTTGAATTCATTCAAGTCTAGAGCTTTCAAACCACGATGAGGAACAGGACAAAAAATTCACGTTACTTTCAGAGCAGGTATTGCGGAGAATTTTTAAAACACTTTTGAAGACTGCAACTCATGCCTCCAGCTCTGACAGGCCGTATTATTTACAGCTTTGAAATAAAATTAGACTTAGGTCAGGCATAAGACACAATGCACACCATTTATGCCAGATATTTGTATGATTTCTGAAAATAATAATTGGACCCGTGAGCTCAAAATAAAATGCTTGTGTTTCAAACAAGGAGTTAGATGACATGAAATGGAAGCAGGGACCTGTTTCATGTCAATGATCTTTCATGTTTATTCAGAGAAGTTGCTGCAGCTTGCATTTTGGCATTTTTGCCTTTGCTCATGTGTGTACTGCTTTGTGGCTATAGAAATAGCAAAGAAAACTAGTCTGTTACTTTGAAACCCATTATTCAGATGTTTTCATCTTTTTTTTTTTTTTTTCTGCCCCCCCGCCAATGTTACTTCTTTGCTCGTTTCTCTGGTCTGAAGCTTTGAAGATGGGTAGTAGAGGGTTTTTTTATTATTATTATTTCAGTGCAATATTTTAGGGAAGACAAAAAAACATGCCTTCTTCAATTATGCTTTAAATTTCCAGAATGGTCAAGTCAGATTTCTTCTGGGAAAAATATGCTTTCTCATCTGAGTCCATGAGCAAGCACAGTCCCCTCCTCACAGCTAATGGGGGAAAGAACAGATGGGGTATAGGAGATAGGGGGAGCCAAAGCTGTGCCACAGTGCAGAGCGACAAGCAGCAATTTGGTCTGCTCCATGAACTGCTAATTAGCAAACAATTAAAACAACAATATACACAGTGGTGTCAGTAATCTCACAGTTATGGGAATTATCCCATGATCTAGTAAGATTAAATGAGAATTTTGCTGTTAACTATTTTATCCTCTTTGAAGAAAATGTTCTTATGTTATTGCCTTGTTCAGTAAATCTTTCAAGATGTTGCTTTTATTGTTTTTTGCTTAGATAGAAGTGTAAGTGTACACAGCACTTTACAAAACATGCTGAATGACTAATGCCTGTCTCAAAGAATTTGCAATGGAAATAAAAAAGATATGATGAACATCTCTTCAGAAAACAGATGAGGTAATGTCAGGAAAAAAAAATGAAAAAAGAGAGAGAAACATAGGATGGTTAGGCAAAGAAGAGGACTCTAACTAAGTATTTGCAAATTATTTCTTCTGGAGTATATCAGCACTGCTGTATACAGACATTGCTGGGGCAGAAGCAGTCATATCTAAACTGGGAGCTCTGCTGCACTCAAGGGTGCTGTGAAGAGAAGCACATATGGCTAATGGGGCAGATGGGCTCCTGCATGTATCTCACACCTTTCTCCTGTGCCCACTCTCACTAACAAAAAACACCAGAGGAGAACACTTCTGAAAGGCAATATGGCCTCCAGAGAGCACAGCTGTGCTGTGCCATTGCCACAGTTGTCGATTCCTTAACCATTAATTGCAGCTCCGAAATCACTGCGGCTTTCCAACAGCCCTGTCCTGACCACTGTCCCCAGACAGAAGTTCCTATGGTTCCTGCCAGAAATACCCCTTATGAAGCTGGAATCTCCAAGATCAGAGCACCTGGGTTTTCTGCTGTGGGAATAAGAACTTAGAGCTATTTTGAACGTCTGTGTCTGGTGGTTTTGATGTTTACCTCTACATGTCAAGAGATGCAATATGCTCTAGAGTCAGCTGCTCTGGAATTGCTACCACAGCAGCCCTGGGACATTCCCACTGGTACTTCACCTACTGATAAGAAAGACTAGGCTGAGGCTTCCAATATTTTGTTCTCTCACTTGATGGGAGGACTTCCTTTGGTTTTGCAGGCCCAGAGCTTCCAGGTGTCCCAGACCTAGACTTTTTCAAGCATTCCTATTTCTCATTGAATGCTTGGCTGGTTTATTTTTATCCTTTCTTACAAAAAATACTTATCAGGATATCAGAAATATCATAGTACCATTAGTTCTGCACAAAAACTGGAAGATATAAATAAAATAAGATCTTGTCCAGTTCCTGATGGGTCAATATAAACACTCTGATTAGGACCCAGTTAATCCCTTTATCAATTAAACAGAAGTGTAGATGTTGCTTTCAGTGAAAATAGAAGTATCTATTTATATTATATTTTATACAGCAATAGTTGTAAAAATTTATGTTTTAAAAAGCTATCTGTGTTTTTAACATCAAAGGCTCTAGAAGAAAAGGAAAAGACCTGCTGCTTATTTTTGTGTGTGTAATATTTTATGTCAGATATAGTTATTGCTATGTATGCATACTACATTTGTCTCCACTTTAAACTGTTTGGGGAGGGGGAGAGAGAGGAATTACATCCCCAGCTCCATGTAGTCCTTCTGTATTTAAATATACAAATGTTGAAATAAGTACTAATCCAACCCAAACCCATTTATTTAATATGAAACACATTTACTTGTGTAAATTAGGCAGCAACTTTGTGTTTTAATTGAATACACAGAGAAGTCTTCTGGGGCAGCGTTACTGCTCTGCAGTACCTGTTTAGCAAAGCAAGACAGCTCGCTCTGAGCATCCTGGAACTGGGTCTCTGTGCTAACCATAACAGGAAATTATGGGATTTGATTACAATTAAATGTTAATTACTCAATAATATTGAAGAAAAATAATCTGTAGTACTTAAGATTGTTAGTTATGTAAAAGTCATAAAGGAGGTCTACTTATTAAGAGATTTAATTAAGCAAACAGGTCTTCATGCCAAAGTCAGCTTTCCAGTCTTATGGAACAACAGTCCAATGATTCTGCTGGGTATACTTAGCTTGTCTGTTGTTCAGTTTTAAGTCTCTATTCAACAATGAAGTCAAGGATGTTCCTGAGCACCAAAGAGATTTAATCTAACTGATTAAGACTTAAATTTAGGTGCTAACTAAATATCCTTCCAAAGCAAGAACTAAATGTTGAAACCAGTGTGATGTTTAACAGCTGTGGGTTACAATTCAGCCTTAATTTTAAGCAGTTGCTTGAATTGCATATACTTCAAATTGGATGAAGGACTTGATATCTAATTAAGAAACTTCATATATGGCTTCACCACTGTAGTATCTGAGCACCTCACAATCTCTAATATATCTCTGAAAGAATAGTGTTAATTCCATTGTAGAACTAACACGCAGTGAGACTGAAGTCAGAGTAAACTCATGTCTTGCCCATTTGGAAGAAGTCATATTCCAGCCTTAAAGCCAAACATCCTTGTAGGGTATTTTATAAGAATTAGGAGCCAAGAGAGGTATTCACACACGAGTCAGCATGAACAGTTAAGGAGAGAATGACATTCACTGATCATACACTGAAATCCAATTTCTGAGAAGACAATGCCACAATTGCCTTGACATTTTACGTAAATGGACCAAATTCAGCATCCTTGAAGCACTGTCAGAATACCTGACAGGGGCTGAATGACTATCATGGGAGTCTGGATTTAAATCAGAGGGCTTTGCATTCAGAAGAGGGTAGGGGTTTGAATTTCAATGAATTCCAGTGAGGATATAATCATGTGGCTAAAGGAATGAGGAAAATATACCTATTCCCCTTTGCTTCAGAAACTCACAACTACAAAGTGAGGTCAAATCAGGAATAGGGAAAGACTAATATTTAACATACAGGAACTTTATGGAGACACACTTTTTGTGGCTGTGGGCGTCAGCCGCAACAGAGGAACCTGGGGACCTCACTGATAGAGGTAACATGCAGACAGAAGTGACAGTCTTGGACGACTCAGGGATTAGACAACAGCAGAGCCTCTTGAATATGAAAAGTTGGCCCTAAATAATGTTTTATTACTCTAGCCTTGAACGACCTTGAGCAGATCTCCCATTTCTCAGATTCCTAGCCATGGATGTTTTGAGGGTTCAAACAGAGACATAAGAATTCCCACACTGATACAGAACCAAGCTTAATCTAACCTACTACCACATGTCAAGTACAGACTTTAAAGAAAGTTTCCAGAAATCCCAGTATGAATAGAATCTGACTATTTAGCAAAGCCTTCAACAATTGTTCCAAAATTTTTTATTAGCATGATGTAAAGCAGCTACTGGGTTTAAAAAAGTAAACCAAGCTTGGATGCTTTACCGGGGAGGGATAGATTTAGATCATGCTCAGTATTAAGTATTTGTCTGATAAACCACCCGCAAAAGGAAAAAAAATGAATACTTAGGTGACAGTGAAGATTATTTAAAAGTATTGACCCTCATCAGCCAGCTCAAAGAGAAAAATTTGCTATTTTGAAAACTGAGCTATCCAAACTCTAAGCTATTTCATACTGTACACAACGTCATGGGCCATCCATTTCTCATTAACACTTTAACAGCATTGTTCAGAGAAAATGTTTCACACAGGCACAGTGAACTGAAGGAGCCAAATAAAGAAATAGATCATAGTCAATCATATTTATGCATATACTTCAATGCTTTGCTGAGTCAAGGGTTAAAGCAACACACTGCAGGATAAATAATGGATACAAATAATTATAATACTACATGAAAATAAAAAAAAAAAAAAAAATTGAATGAAAATACTTTAATTCAACTAAGATGTCAAATATTCCAAATCCAAAATACAGCTTGGCATTCCTAAAGAACTCCTTGAATATTCTGAGGCCAAGTCATGTACAGCTTCATGGAGATTTATTAAAAAAAAAATAAAAAATTATCACTGTGTGAGCAAAAGACCTTAGTTTCTGCAGTATAGATATTCTAAAGTCCAAAGTTGACTTTTCTATGCAAATCACACCTGCTGACTTTTACTAATGACATTGCAGTCCTGCATAGCTGTTACAGAAAGCCAACACTGTGGAGCTACAGGAATTGTTCAGATAACATTATCTGAAATATTTCAGATGGATTCTGACACATGAAAATTTGGATTTGATCATCAAGGACTCAACTTTTAATAAACAAAACAGCACAAAAGTTCATTAATGAGAAAAATCCAAAGAAACAATAAACACTTAAAAAAACCACCCCCAAACAAACAAACAACAAGTAATCCCATTTCATTCCCTCAATCTTTAGGAAAAATAAGACAGTAAGGGAAGTCTACTGTGAAAAGACTTCTATAAAGATCAGATCAGTAACACCTTGCTTAGCTTCTGTCTAATATTTTTTCTTTATTATAAATTTTCTATAATCCTATTCCCCTGCAAGAGCATATACCTTTCTAGTGATAAATAGGTAGTGCCTATTTGTGTGAAATCGAAGTATGAAGTATGTTAAATATTACCAGTAGTGAGAATGAGTTTAGGTAATCTACAGGCATTAAACCATTGAAGAGGGATTCCACTACCAAAATGAGCTGATAGCTAAATGCAGAGTAATCCAGAATACAATAAAAACTTAATGTAGGAATTTTAATACCATCTTGGTTGTCAGGAATGAAAAGGAAACAGCAATATTGATTTTTGCTGAGAAGTCTATCAAAATTGAGAGTATTACAATTCTAGTTTATATTTCTATACAAAAAATTACTACTTGGGGAGACTAAATATGACAAGCCTATTAAATAATTAAACTACTAGACAAGTAAATATTCCTTAGAGAGTCTCACCATATAAAATAGTATCAGAAGTTGGATTTGCACATTTCTTTCATCAGTAATGCTCCTCTGTTTCGAAAATGGAAGGATATTCTATCTAGCTTGTCTATAATATTGGAAAAAGCGGACAGTACTAATGTCCATGATTTTGACTCTGAAGTTAAGCCAAACCACATCACATGCTCAGTGTAGACAATGCTATGTGCATACTACAAGATTCTGCATTTGAGCTTAACCAGAAAAACTAACTGAATGCTGCCCTAATTTACATCCAACAAACCTTTTCAGTCCTGCTTCTACTATTCTCAAGATAACAATCCTTATACCTGTTTATTTTCCTTGAATAGTCAGAATGAACATTCTGTTGTTTCCTTTATAATTATAAAACAGTAGATAATAACCACATCTGAGATGTTTTACTTATTTTTAAATACCATGTTTTATAGTTCTATGATACGATAAATGTGTTTGCTTCAGCTTTTAAGTAAATGAATGTGACATTTCATACTTCCTTGCTCTTGATGCTGAGGTTATTGATGCTGAAGATTTATATCAGTGTTGCTATGAGCACCTTGACATCTTCCAATCATGCAGCCATTTTCTCTGGTTTCTCTCCAGGGCAGCCTCTCACTCACCCGCAAACTGACTTCTTCTACAAGACTATTCTGTCTTACTCTAGTCTTGACATTCTATCTAGTTAGTGTTCATTTTTCCAGTAAGTTCCTTTTAATTTTCAAAACATATTCTACATTGTTGAGCTACTTGGAAATATGCTCCAGTATCAAGGAAAGAGGCTGCCTAAATGCTTTTATATCCACTGTTCAAGCTGGTTTATCACTTCTGTTTTATTACCCACAGTCAGAATAACTGAAATGCAATGTTGATATCTGCCTTTTTTTTATTGGTGTGTTATAGACATTTTTATGTTTTCTTCTATAAATTTCATAGATATTTTCCTCTTACTTTCACTTGTGAAAGATACCAGAAAATACTTTGAATATTTGAATGAATATTTGCTATGAATGTTTATGTCTTAGGAAATGAATAATATCATATGAATTCTTTCTTTTTCAACTATAGTTATTCTTTATTTTTTCATTAAGAATATTTACACACATACACACACAAATTAGTATAAAAAATTTAAATGCTACAACTATCATGAATACTGACATCAGGACAGAAAAATGTATGACATCTGGAAGTCAATACCACCAGAACTGTACACCAATTGAGTATGATAATTCAATAATCCCCTTGCTGAAAGACTAAATATGGCAAAAATATAATATGATGCTTATAAAATTTATGTATAAATACATGTTTGTGTGCATAAACTATGATGTTTAATAATCTCTCCTGATCTTCACTTTCACTTACTGAACTAAAAATGAAAATCTGTATGCAAGGCTAGTTGAATTAAAATTTCTTAAGTGAATCTTTTCAATCTACTACACTGTTTTAGATATTTTTCTCTCGAGATCTCAGAAGCGCTTCTCCAAGGTAGGGATTGATATTTACGTCTTAAAGGAAGAAGGGGTGAATATCAGTAAGGTTAAAAGCCTGCCTGAGGTAGTAGAATTGGTCGATAGTAAACCTGGGATTGGAATCTGTAGCTCATAGTTGCCATCCCCGTACACAATTTTCTACCGGAAAACAGTTTCCTACTGAATAAAACTCAAAAACCTCAACCCCTGCCCCCTCCTCCTCCCACAAAAAAACCACCAATACAACCACTCCGAGCCCCCCCAAACTCCTACAAATCTCAAGATAGATGTTCTGCTCCTAGAATTGATTCATTTTAAGTCTACAACAATGAACAAATGAAGGAGTTTGTAAAACATGCTTGAATCTTAGCCCAGAACTTGAAATGCAGTGATAAATAAATAATAACGAATATTTATGTGAACTTCAATTAAGAATAAGAAACTGCTGTGAAGCTAGACTTAACAAAAAAGGAGGGAAGGAGATGAAATATAATTAGGAGACCTCTCTATTTGTTCTAAAGCAGAGAAAAGGCAGAGAAATTGCTGAAGAAAAGATGTGCATCAGGAAAGGAGTATGAATAAAATTCTGAGGATGAAGAAAGAAAGTGCATAATGAAGCAGTACAAACAGCAGAAAACCCTCCCAAAAGTACCGATGGATTCCTGTTTCCTCATAGGATCTTAATCAAATATTTTGAAGCCTTCATACCATTCACAGTGGGGAGTTTTTACAGGAATTCTGTACTGAAGGAATAGTGCATCCACGCCTGTGACTTGTGTGGGTACCACACCCCTCTCCAGTAGAAATTATTGGACCTGGAAAGTTCTGTGTGCTCGTACTGACCTCTAGTGACTATTAATAGTGTCCTCCAGTGACTGTAGCCCAAAGGGTATGTGTCTCTATTACATGCTTCACCTTCAAGGTCTGACCTTGGTTACTTGGTCATGCTGTTTTCATGTTTGTGATATTGTCCTGTATTGCAGATATCAAAAAAGTTGGAAATGGGTACTACAGGTATTTCCATTAGAATATTTTATGCTTCCTCTTGTTATCTTCTAGATTCTCTTCTCCCACACCTGAAGCGACAGGGTAAAATCTGAGACCCTTGCTTGCAAGTGCTGTGGAAAGGGAAGACTCATAGTGTCTCTGAACAGTGCTGCATGCTCTGCAGGCTACAGCATCAGTACTCAAACCTAAACTACATATTTGTAGAGTTTAACATATTAAGTAAAGAATTTCTTGCAGCAAAAGAGGTAGTGTTTCTGCATACAGAGTGCTAGTGTCTATACTGATGCTCTGTCATGTTTTAACCTCAACTGACATCTAGAACAGGCAGCTGCTCGCTTGCTCACTCCCCACACTTTCCCCCCCAACAAGAAGGATGGGGAGAAGAGGGAAAAAAAGAATGAGTGGAAAGGGAGAAAAAAAAAACCTCATGAGATGAAATAAAGACAGTTTAATAGAAACAATAACAGAAAATGGAAAATAACAATAATAATAGCAATAAAAATAGTGACATGGGTCTCTCTCACCGCCTGGTGAATTGGCACCCTCCTGAGCAGTGATCACGGAATCCCATCCCATGGCCAACCCCTAATTATGTACTGAGCATAACATCTATGGTATGGAATATTTCACTGGCCATTCCATTGTTCCGTCTATGCTTCTACTGGAAGCTGAAAAAAGTCCTTGAATAGCATAAACATCCCTTAGCAAAACTAAAACTGGTAGGTATTATTGACATTCCTTTCACAACAGTCACTAGAAAGAAAATTAACTCTTTCCCAGCTGAAACCAGGACACAGTCATTCTGTCCTTCAATTATTACGATGTAAACACTTTTCTAGTTCAGTCTTATTTCAAAAGGTATTTATCTTGTGCTACTCCCTTCATCACATTTCTATGCTTCTCACATTTGCCTCATCTGTCAGAATTCTATTAGTATTTTCTGACGATTTCCATCATTATGTAATGAAACCACTTCACTTTTAATGGGGATGTAATGAAAAATTGCACAGGAAATTAATATAACCAATGTATTAGTTTTAGCAGTAGAGTCTAAGTCATATTTGAAGGATATGTAGATTCAGGGATATCTGGTTTTGTATCCTCATTGAAATATTTTAATAATTTGATAAGCAATTTTAACATATAATTATATCAGAAGGAAAAAATGTACTAGTAAATACCTTGTACATGTCACTTCCCAGAAGTCCTGCAACATAGATAGTGAAGAATACAGCAGCATCTTTTTAAGGCATGCTAAGTAAATATTGTTATCACTATATAGTATCACTACTTGGAAATGTACTGCAGGTAAAAATAATGCTTTTCTGAAGTAATCTGAGATAATCATTCCTGTGTTTATCTGAAAAATATAACTTCTGTGATTATCTGATAAATGTTTTAGTGTAAACTGTGAGCGTTCAGACAGATTGCTATGGTCAATAATTTAAAGGAGTTATTTAGGTTTCACATGTACACCTTTCTTTTCAAAAATCAACATAGAATGAAAGTAAGCGAGGTTTTATCAAATACTTCTAATTCTTTCCGGTTATTTGTCAGGGAACACTGACAGAACAACATCTTTTACTTTAGTTGGCTTTTCAGATATGAAATCAGCAAGAAATAGGAAATTCAGTAGCATTCAAAACATTTTTATTATTACCATAAAATTTTTGATTTTCAAAGCATGAATTTAAATTGTACCAATGTCTTGATCCTGTTTAGTCATCTCTGATGATCGTTTAATTGGCCCTTCTCTTATTTATTTCTGTATATCCATGTACTGTACTTTATTCACTATACATGTAAGATGATATATACACACATACATTAACGCGCGCACTCTTTTCAGGAAGAGAAAGACTGAGTCACAGAAACAGAGTGGGAAAGTCAGAATGTATTTACAGTGCGGGATGAAAAATTTGATTATGCTAAGAAAAGTTTGGATATTTGTAAAATGTTTTAATCTGTTTTAAAAATATTTTTATATGCTATGCTTTAGTTTTTATAATCTATGTGACTTAGGTGTAGGTCATAAAAAGCTTATGGTGATAAAGTTACCATTTAATATATAGTAGTGCTCAAAACTGATGTAGCGATTAGCATAGCAGAGAAACCTATACATAACATAAGGAAAAATAGACTGTAATCAGTGTTTTGAGGAAAACATTTATGAGAGCTCTTTACCTGGGCACATAGACCTAGCAACTGACACACTTTGTATGCAAATCATTCATCTTATTGCACTTTTCTTCAAGACATTCTTTACCATAAGACACAATCAGTCTCTTTCAAGGCCTGTTATCCTCTGCAGTACCAGGAGATACGAAAGGAAGCTCAAGTCTGCAAGATCTGCCTGTGAGCTCTTACAGCTGTATGTATGTCAATTAAAAGACATGAATGTTCACTTTTCCCATCTGCCAGTTTTCTCATGTGGCCTCAGATAAGATATGACCTAAGATAATGGTGGATTTCATCTGACCAGTTGTAGAAACCGTTCCCTTAGCCTTGGACTACAGTTAATAAAGGTGAATATATAATTTTAGTAAGCAATGCATCTCATTCTAATGTGGAATGTTAAATTTGGGGGTCTGAATTATGCCTTTCACATATCTACAGTCTGTATCTTTCTATAAGAAATGAAAATAGCCAATAGTACAACTATGATATGTACACCTACATTATAGGTATAAAGAGGTAAGAGATTAATTCTATTTTAAGATTTTTTGTTTGTTTTCTTTTTCTCTGAAATGAAATGGTAATATTCCCCTCCCACTTTTCTTTATCCTGGACAATTTATACACACAAAACTGTCATTTGGCATGTATGATCACAGCATCCCACACAAAGTAATACTAACATTGACTGGTGTCTCAGAAATTACTGCAAAACAGGCAAACAGACTGACCTGCTCACTGTCCCATACTATATAAAACACAGAAACACAAATTTGAAATGCTTTCAGTACTTTCAGTGTCAGTAATATCAAACAAAAAGTCATAAAGAACTACTTTCTCTGTGAGGACGATTGGAAAAATTTGAGGTTGACTTAAAGAAGTGTAGAAATCAGAAAACTCTTAGAGACTTTTTTTTTTTTTTTTTTAAATAAGTTCATAATAGATGCAAAGTACTCAAACAACATATCTCTTTTTGTGTCTACTTGGCTAGTTATATTCACACAGACTGAGATATACTAACGGAAGTCAGAATCCTGCTCTGTCAGAATATTCACTGTGAGTTAATATTACTCCCTGCCCTGGAGGACTTAAATTCCAATTAGGTAAGATAAATACTAATGAGAATGCAAAGTAATAAGGCATCTCTTTAAAGTCTCTGAGTAATTTTGCCCATGACTTGCTGCCATTTCTTTGGAGAGGATCTAGGTCTCTAGCTTCCCACTTAGATTTGTTGCTTACTGTGTGGTCATGTAACTGTATTTTTTGCAATCTGTTTTTATTTACAATTATATTATAATATCACAATGCAGAACCTTTCTGCATTGTGCTAAAAGCAGTACCTGGCTGTCATTGTTTAAAAATGAACCTGAACAAAGTGGAAGAAGTATCAATTCTATGTTTGAATGTGGTCATAAGTTTGAAATATTCAGTGATGGGCTTGCAAATATTGAAGCAAATTACGTATATTTAGTCTTTGGAAAGTGTTACAGTTGACCAAGGGCAATTTAATTTAAAACATTGTCCTAAATGTCTAAATCGTCCTTGAACTCTAACTGCAATTCTTTTAAGAATGCTTATAGATTTTCATTAACACTAAACAGACAGGCTTAGTTGCGGGAAAAAAACTTGACTGATTCTATTGATCACATAAGCAGTTAGCTTCCATTCACAACTGACTGTGACTGCAACTCTACCCTAAGTGTGCTAGAGTTTTCTGTGTAATAGAAAATGGAACCTCTTAAAATTCTGTTTTCTCCTTTCGGTTTCACACACAGACCTGAGGAATATTCAGCCAATATAAATATATAAACTATTTAAGTGCTACTAACTCAAAATATGTCTCACTAACTGAAGGTAATGGTTTTAAACTGAAAGAGAGCAGATTTAGGTTAGATATTAGGAGGAAATTTTTCACTGTGAGGGTGGTGATGGGCTGGCACAGGTTGCCCAGAGAAGTTGTGGATGCTCCATCCCTGGAAGTGTTCATGGCCAGACTGAATGTGGCTTTGAGCAACCAGGTCTAGTGGGAGGTGTTCCTGCTCATGGTGGGGGGTTGGAACCAGAGGATCTTTAAGGTCACTTCCAACCCAAATCATTCTATGATTCTATGATGATGTGAGCAATAAACTGGGCACAATGATGTCAACGCCAGCTGTGTAATTATATGTTTGTACAATTCATTACACTTAATATAAACTCCCACAGTACTTGAAATCAGCTCACGTTGTTAAAATGTATCTGGGATGTAAGGAATGTATACCAAAATAAATAATTGTATATATTTTCCCTTAACTTAAATAGTTAATATAAATATCACCATCTACTGGCAGAAGAAAATATGTAGCAGCGTTCACAAGTCTGTAGAATCAATAAAATTAGAGACACAAATGGATTCCAGTTTACAGAGCTCTTAAAAATCAGAAATACCATTAGCTTCTCTCCTTTCTGGCATTGTCGACATATTTTTCCCAAGTTTCTGCGTGGAGCTAGAGGTGTCTTGCTGGCAGCTTCAAACACTTCAGTAAGATTACCCTGTGTGATGAAGATGCTTATCCTCATTTAGGAAGAATAATCTTACTTTGAATTTACAGTAAGCCGTTTCATTTTCACTATGCTCTCTGATCCATATGAAAAGAATTGCATTTTATTGTTGTGGTTTATTTTTATAATGATATTAGTTGCAAAGAATTCCTCATATTAGTGAGAACTTTTATTATTTTCTAGTTTTTTTCACAGGTAAGGGTATCTCTAACTTTGATGTGGAAATATTGCTGAGAAAGAAATTATCCTGTTTTCTCAAATGTGAGACTAGTTTGCTTGCTAATGGAAACAGAGGTAAAATGTTAAAAGAGGGATAGCCTGGGTTTTTATTTGCCTTTTTGTATCCAAGTCCTTCATATGCTCCTTTGTGTGTTCAAGTTTTTTTGTGTAATCCTAAAGGCTAAGCTTTTAGTAATTTTGATAAAAGCTTAGAGTTTCTTCTTCTCAGTTGCCTTCAGGAACTGAAGCTTTAAGTAAAACACTAAATAGCACAAGACTTGTCATGAAATTTTGAGAGTTTGTAAGACTGAGATTGCAGAAATCAAATCTCGACCTGATTTGAGCCTAGACAACTGAAATAGCTGTGAATAGAAAGATATCAAGAGAAAAAGAAATAGCAGAAGGTTATCACAGTTTGAATAACATGAGATCAGAAAGAAACAAAGGAAAAAACCTAAAATCGGGAACATAGCAATAAGGAAATGGAAATGTTCTATGTGGAAAACAGACATAGTGGAGTAGATTTTAGAGGAAAGATCAATAACCTGGGAGACATGAAAATGTCCTCTCCAGAAGGAAAAAAGGAAACCTGGGAAAGTAATGTCATGAAAGTCAGGAAAGATCAGGGTATTGAGGTAAAAGTATTGATGGACCCAGAAAGACTAAAAAGAGTAATGATAAGGTAGGGGATTTGACCAGATTCTCCAGATCACTGTAGATTTGAGCAAGATTCCTCTAAATACAGGAAACAGCTGAGAAGGCATATTTGAAATAAGACAATAATACAGTTTTTTCTTGTGCTATTATAGACTGAGGTCTTCCAACTCTTTTAATACCATAAACTAGTTGCTTCATACTAAAAGATATCCTAGCAAAGAATAGGAACTGGTGTTGCTGACTATATCTCTTGCCACCACGTTGCTGATCATCAAACACTACTATAAGATAGGTGGTTTAATAAAAATTTCTATTTTAGAGATAATTATGAAGGAGTTTTGAGACAGTAAAACAAACAGTAGTTCTCTACAATGTGGATGCAAGAAATGGCATGGTCTGTATAGATAGTAGGTAAGGAGTGAGCTAAAAGTAAAAGCTTTTGGAAAGATTTGTAAAAATATATCAGCAGTTCAGAAGGGCTGAAGGAATGAGAAATAACAAGCTTTTCTTTTTATGCTATTAATCATCCTTAAATTGCAAGACCACTTTTCTGCAAATTTGAACCTTGCCTTTAATGTTTTCAAACAGAAAGCACACAGCCTATGTTCAGGAAAGAAAATAAGCAGAGTCAAATGCTTGTTCTTGGAATTTGTCTTAGAGTGATGTCTGAAGGCATTGGTACAGAGTAGATTTCTGCAGCTCTAAGATCTCCCTTTTTTTTCTGTGCCGTTGGATACACATTGTTGTCTTCTGCTTTATACTTGCCTCCCCCTCATTCTTTTGGTAACTATCTCTATTTTTGCTTCTTTAGCCAGAGGACCACTTTGGAACAACGTCAGAGCTTGTAACAGATTCTTCCTGACAACTGCATTGGTACTAAATGACCCAAGATCAGGATGTCTAATGGGACTGACAAACTCATCACTAGTCTTTTTGGCAAAGAGGTCAGCAGATGATTTGACAACTATACAAAAATAACCACCCTAACTGGAGAAGAAAAAAATCCACACATTTTGTTCTTTCAAACAAATCTTCTGTTCTACACTACACAAAGCATTGACGATCATCATCTTTCTATCAGTTAGCTACTGATGCTGTCTAATTTTATTTACAAAACTGTCTTCAAGAAAATAAGAATGTGAAAAGACTCATCACAATCCCAGCTTGATGCCTCAGGTAATTGGCAAATAAAGTATCATTCCTTACAAAGCAGAGCAGGGAAAAGAATTCAGTATCTCAAGCACTAAAAGCCACCTTTTCTGTTCCAGAAAAGGGTTATTGGATGTAGAAGTAAGAAAAAAAAACCACTAGAAACTGGAATTCTTACTTTTCCAATCTATATAGTGAAAATATCATAAAAACCCCCACTGATAAGTTCAGGGCACAATTATACATAATGCTAACAGACTCCTAGGGCCTCACTCTGACTCTTTAAGGATAAGCGCTTCTTTCTGTAGCACATGAATCAGAACCCCTAGCTCATTTCCACACTACCCCTGACAGTAGGCAAAAAGTCATGATATTTAGTTCACCAGTTAGGACTGAAAGACAGAAATGATGCACATTACTTTGAATTCACATTGTAACCCATGCCCCTATATGTATCTATACCCTATATCTTGCCCCATACTCTTATTGCAGTCTGGAATGAATCAACTCATTTTCCAGCCAGAGAACTCCAGGCACAGTGGGGGAGACATTCACACCTTAATTTTGCCAATAGGTTTAGATGTAGCTTGCTTATGCTCTAAGAATTTGATTCAAAACTCTTACACAAAGGTAGCTCAGATATTTAGTTATCTGAATTGATAGGTCAGTAATATAGCCAGGGATATCTTAGACTGTCACCCTAGAATCCTTCTTTAAAGAGTGGAGACAAATAGGCATTTTTAGGGTTCAGTTCACCTTAATTGTTTTAGATTTCTAAGTCATGATGAGATGAATCGTGTCCCACAAATGGCTGTTTTTCTTCCCTGACTATAAAAAGTCACCATGCTGCCTAGCGCAGACAAATACATCCGTATTAAGGAGGGATGTTTCAAGTTAGGTGAGATTAATCTCGCACATGGAGGCTAAAGATTAGCTTTAAAAGTATATAAGTGGTTTACAATGTACACAGGCAACATAGTGTGACTTTTCAATATATTTAGATGCTTTGGCAGTTTTGAAAACCTCACTAGCTGCCTGCCCATGATCTTTGGTATTGCATACTCCTACCACGTTTCCCTGTGGATCTTCCCTGTGGAAATATTCTCACAGAAAGATCAAATGAATTTGGTTATCCTTAAGATCGAAGCAAAGCAAAACAAACAACCCCACCATCACACCCACAAAGACAAAGTAATAGCCTTACAAGCTGGGCTACTGGTCCTATCCGAACCACAAGGTGCTCAGCACCCATTAGGATCAAACCTTCATACCATCAATGGTTGTCCAAAAATCTAAAAACTGAGGGTTTCTTTCTGATTATAGTCCTCTCCAAGGCAAATTGAGAAATGTGTTCCCTAAGCAAGGGAGCAAGACATTTTCCCATGAACGCTTTTTGTTCCCAAAATTTCCCAATACTAAGAGTAACCAAAAACAGTCCTGCAAAATCAGGGAGATGTGAGACAAAGGCAATATTATGTATTTCATATGATAACTTACTTATCTTTTCTAATATAGCACAGAAATGCAAATATACTAAAAGCCCATCTACTTTAGTCAAAAAAAGTATTGTATTCCTTGTGTATTCCAAATCACATGATAAAAGAAATAGCTTGTAAGCATATATCAATACTTATTTGAACAGTAGCATAAAAGTGCTATAAAAACAGTCACAAACAAGTTCTTCTAGCAATTACAATACTTTTTTTTTTGTTTGGTTGGTTGTTTTGGTTTTTTTGTTGTTTTTAAAGACTAAAACCTTTTATTTTTTTTCCAGGAAAATATCCAACACCACTAAACCCAGGAAAATATTTCTGCAGTATTCCAGAAAGACATTTTTTTTCTTTAGTACACCTACCAAAACAAACAAATAGATATGTCAAGCTGTTACCCTGGATGTTTTCTAACACTGGATTCTCTGGAAGCTCCCTAGGTGTTGTAGGCTTTCAGATTCCTTTGCCAATGTTAATCGACCAATAGGATAATTGGAAGACACAGTAAAGGGCTATTCTAGATGTCTCTATTGACTATAATATATATACATTCATAATCATTTCACTCACAGAACAATGCCATTTTAGATGTTTTGTACTACTTAAAGTTCAAAATAAATTTGTAAATATGACATTATTCTGCTCATTCTTCTAACTGCAGTCATAGCAAGTTAATCATGTGGTCTGTAATGGAAAATATTAACTAATGTCCATAATTTACTGCTTGACATCACTGTCAGCTGGGTGTCATTAATATTTTTATTAAGTGCTATGAAAGGTTGGTTGAATGAGCATTAATGGCCTTTAAAAATACAGATAAAAAAATGGCTGTTGTACACGGTTCTTCCGCGTATATAGAAAACATGTATTTATACAGCTAAAGACTGCAATTTATCTGCAAGGAAGAGTAAGGGTTATCAAAAATAACACACCACTGTTATACTGGGGATATGACATGACATTTTCTATATCTTTTAATGGAATTACATCTATAAAACTCATGATAGGAGGAAATTACTTTACATGCACACTCGAATCCTATAAATTCTTAATATCAGAGTTTCAACATTTGACACCATTTTCTGTAGAAGCTGAACTATTTTTGTCAGATTCTCCCAACACTTGTGAGCTTTTCAGGTTATGACTCTTGCACAGTGTTAAAAATCTCCTCTGTTATAAAAAGAATAAAGGTTTTGATGATTAATTACCAGTAGTCACCTGCTGTATTACTATCTAGATGAGAACATTAACATGGCAATCATCACTGCAGTCTTCTGAATAAAAGAACCATAAAATGCATGAAATCAGACATGCACAGAGTGAATCACCAGTGGAAATGTATGTCTATTGGCTCTGTGAGGCAAATGATCAAAAGGATGATCTAGACAGAACCACCAACTCAGCAGAGCATGAAAGCTAGAAAAGTGGAAAAAACAGATGTGCACAGAGCTAAGAATGACAAAGGAGCTAAACCTGCAGAGACAGAAAGTGAAATTATAACATTCTCATAAAGGTGTAACCACCTGTCAATCAGGGTTTTGTCTGCTGAGACTGCTTCAAAGACTCTAAAATCCAACCAACTAAAAATGGTCAAAATGAGCTAATGTGTTAATTGCTGTTGGATCGAGGCTAAATCTACAGTAATTGCAGAGAAAGGTAAAATATGACCTTTGTAGCTACAAGAGATCTGGGCAATCTTTTTCTTGAGCTCCAAGACGCCTAATAGCTGAATACTGAAATCTGGCCCTAAGGCTACAGAAATGGGTTCTCTTGGCTGATGCATTTCTCCTCAACTGAGTTGTAAACTATTTAAACTTTGTCCTTTCTTGTGCATCACTACATTTTCAGCCAGATTTTGCACCTGGGACAAAAATAGAAAATAATCACAGTCACTTTGTTGAAAAGCAAGTTCATATTTTGAGTAAAGTCTTGTGCTATGACTGCCAAGAGCTGACAATGCGGGCAGAGCAAGATGGAGACCTGAGACCAAGGAGCTTCTTTTTGTTGGACCCACAAGTTATACACCTCTCCTTTTGACTGCAGTGGGCAAAGAATTAACTTAGAGGGAAGTTTGACTGTCGGGGTAGATGAATAGCGTTTAAAAGGCAGAGAAAACGCTTCTATTGCTACTTCATAGAACTAAGACAGTCATCACAGAAAATACCATTTTTATTACGCTGCAAAGGCAAATTTTTTAGAATGAACAAAGTATATTTTTGCATGTATTAAAAAACATGCTTGTGTAGTTGGGTTTTTTTCCCCTTTTTCCACAAGGCATTACTTCATTCAACAGATGGGATGGGTAGGACGTAGGGAATGACCAGCTGTTCACTTTTTCTGTATATCCTTTTATGCTCATCACTTACTGTATGACCTTTACCTTACATACTGTACGTCATCCAAACCATGCACTGAGCTCTGAATAAATGTTTGCTTCCTAAGTCTTATTATACTTACACTACAGCCATCTCAAGTTATCTTGTCTATCATTACATCTCCCCTATGAAAAAACCTCATCACATTTTTGATCATTACTTTATGCTTGGGGAGCCAGAGACAAGGAAGCTTGGCAGGACTCACAAGAGGAAACAGTGTTGAAGCCAGAATTGCAAAAAAGGAATAGGAAATATTTTTCCTATTTTATGAAATGTCAAAAATATTTTCACTGCTTCACTGAAATTTTTTTGGCACTTCCTCAAAATTAATCTGGGGGCTTGGGTGGGGAAGAGTTTTTGAGTGATAGAGAGGTAGAGAAAATCAGAAATAATCAAAGCTTCATGACTAACCCCTCTTTAGATACAGAGGGGCCAAGTTTAACCCCTAACATCTTCTAAGCTTCCAAACAAGAAATAGTTAAGTGTGTTAAGTAACAATTAAGTATTCATTTATGATGTGGAAGAACCAAGTTAAAGACACGATATTCCCATGGTTTGCTATTTTCTTTCATGTCTCTTGTGGGCATCCATCTTGTACCTGAGAAAACTTCTCAAAAGCTGCACTGAAGCCTACTCATTCTTACAAAAAGTTTCATCCTAAGAAAACAATTTTGAAGGAAACTCTGGTTGTGACAAGTACCTTATGGAGCTGTTCATCTATTCACACAGGCCTGCCCAGAGATGTCGAGCGGAAGAGCTCAAGTGGCAACAGAAAGGTCTTGAACAAAGACACTTTGAATGTGATAGTCCATAAAATATTCAAAAGTGATCCATGTGGAATGATTAGACTGCTTTGTTGTTGCCTGTGGAGTTGTAGTAATTGTGATTGGTGTGAACTGAGAAGAACACAGCCAATCCAGATTAGATGCTGGCAGTAGTACAGTGCGGAAGATGCCAAATATTGCTTCAGCCCACACACCTGAAACCAGAATTGTTCCTTTTTCCCTTTGTCCCAGCTACATGTGGCATCAGTGCTGAGATCAGGATTCAGGTAATTTCCCTCTGCCTTTCAGGAAAATAGGTGCATTTTGATATCCTTACATATTCCCATCCACTTAATAGACATTTTGAATCTTTCAGCTTTTGTACAGAGGGCACTTATAGTGTTGTTCCTGTTTAGTAATATTTTGAGGTCAAAAAACCCCAAACTTTTAGATTTGGTGTGCAAGATATAAGAAAAAAACTCTCACTGGACAGGGATCTAAATAGCAAGACTAGTTTTCACAGTTTTGACAGCAAATCTGTGCTGAACGCTGAGGAAAACAGATTGGGTAGGTCTTGTTCACCCCTTCTTATGTCCAGATCCCCAGGTGTTTACACAGATTTGAGTTTTCAGCAAAGTTTAATTGACGTTTAATTGAATTCTTGGGAGGCTTGCATCTCCTGAGATTATAGAATTCATCCATGAAGTACTAAGGCAAATGCTTAATTTTTAAATCTAACAGTCTTCAGCAAAACAGTCCACTGATAACTGGATTTGAGCTCATGCTAAAAATTAAGAATATGCTGAAATGACCCATATGAGAGTTATACTACAAAGCACTGTTGGAAAGCATGAAAAGCGATTACAAATTAGTGGATAATTCTTCCACAATCATTTTCTTGGTTTCTGAGTCTCTTAGGGCATGGTCCCAGTGTGGTATTATTGAAGAAAGGATTTAATCAAAATTATTTTAATAATCTAACATATTTTTGCAATTTACGCATTTCTCTGCAAACAGATGTCTGTATATTTATCCTACAATCACTTTTTAGTAGAAGTCACCAAGTCTGTCAGTCCACAATACATACATACACATAAAAAACCAACAACCAAACTTCCATTTTAGCACATTAAAACAGCATGATATACACAGACACTGCCCAAGCATCCATCCATAGAGGCCACCTCACAATTTCTCCAACTCCATAGGAAAGTGTTAGAACCAGAAACCAAGGTATGTCTAAGCCACTGAGAGACAACAGCTGGATCCTCTCTTCAATGGAGGCAGAGGACCATCATTCCCTTCCTCAGTGGAGACACGAAAGCGTGGTACTTTAGCCCCACTGAACTTAATCAAACTTGGAAGAATTATAGTATAAGGAGAAACTGGCATTTAGCTGCCCTAAACTTCACATTGTTCACAGAATTAGGCTTAAATATTGGCTTCCAGAGTGAGCCATGTTTCTGGTTTATATCAGTCTATTGAACCCACTGACTGGGATGTTATCACAATGGCAACTCCAAATTCAGACAGTGATAATTAGAACTGAGAGAGTATGTGGAAAGATATGAGTCTATTTTAAAATGCATTTTGATTTTACATGATTCGTACACTTTAGACTTTGTGTTCTATAGCTATTCAGGCATTTAAAGTTTATGTGGAGACATGTAAATAGGAAGGCAGTGCTCATCTCCAAAGCTCAAGTAGTGAATGAGAAATATTTCAACTTGCATAGTCAGTCATGCAGCTGAAAGCTGATACTTTGTTAGCTTCCATACGCCATTGATTTTCCTCTCTTATGGACTGTCTTCTGATTAATATATTTATCTAACTGATTTACAGAGACCTTTGACTGCAAGCACTTATTTATGTGCTTAGATAACAGCACATAAATTGTTCTGTCACAATAAATTGGACTTAACACAAACCTAGAATTAAACATAAAGTGTTCACAGAATCAAAATAGAATAATTTCCCTATTATACTTATTTATGAGAATAAAGTAGCAAAAATTGTAAACTAAGATTATTTTCATTAAAAATATTTGAACCAAAATAGTGGTAGACTTTTGTACAATTCAATACAGAGCTTAAATTGCAATTTTGAATTATTTTGAAGACTTACTGCTCTGTTTGCAGCTGGTACAGTGTAATAAAATTTCTAATTATAAGGACAAATTATTGTGCAGAACTTATTTTTCAGTTTTATCAGAATACATCAGGAAAACTTACACATACAAACATCTAGCACAAAATGAATTTAGTCTTTTGCAAAGCAATTATAAATACAAATTTTCTCATATCAGCTTTTAATTAAATTGCCTTAATTTCTTCATAAATCTTTTTGGGGAAAAAAAAACAACAAAAATGGTCATAAAACTTTACAATCAGGATAAAGCTTTCAAAGCAAGTAAAAAACTCAAAGTTGAATTCTGAAATTCTACCTTTATTTCTCAACTTGGAAAATGTCCACGGAGGGAAAATTCTGAAAAAAGCTAGAAATTTCCAGAGCTGTGAAATTATGTATGAACTGCAGCATTTTTTGTTTCCCATATCAAATCCTGCAGGTGGATTGTTGGTTCGTTAGTTTTACCATGGACAATGGTTCTTGAATATTTCTATTACAGGATAAAAAAGAAGATAGTAACTTTCAATCAAAAAAGCTAAAGCTGTTAGCGGGTATTCATTTTTCTAGCACTGCTCATGTTAGTTTTAGCAAAGCGAAGAAAGGAAGCAGCAAGCTCCTGCTCTGCCAGATGCACAACTATGACAAAGAAAAGAGCACGTACAAGAATATATGTGCTCAAATATATATATTTGGGTGGATGCATCTCACAGCCTTGGCTTTTACCTAGCCAGCCTGAAGCACTTTAATGGAACATAACTTCCACTTCCTAAAGTTCAAGAGGCTTTAAAGGCTTCTTAAATTAGGCAGCCAAAATCATTAATCTCCTTAGAAAATCTTGGCAAAACACTGAATTCATATTGACACAAGGACTAGTAGGTAGCAGACTCAATTAATGAAACCATTTCTCTCCTCTGATGGCTTTGCTCTTTCTCTCTGAAATCACCAGGGTAACACTGACTTTATCGCAAGAACAGAGAAAGAGCTAATGTTTTAGGATGGGAACAAACAGGTATTGATAAAATAAGTAGTGAGTCAAGCCTGAATCCAAACATGTACTCAATCTGCGTTCCAGGTTCAGGTAAGCTGAAGTCCTTCTCCTGAACCTAACATTGGTAGTCCAATGCTTATTGCTGGAGAGCCTGGGTTGTTGCACTTGGTGCGTCACTGCAGACACAGACCCAGCTGTGGCAGTGGAAGAGGTGAATGTCCTCACCTGCTCATAACCACACTTTGCTGAGGTAGGAGTGGTTCACTAAAAGAAACAAGGTCTTACAAGGGAGTGTAATATCAATTAGCTGTGAGGAGTCCCTGTGGCACCACTCTGACTTTTAGTATCTTGAAGACACAGCAGACAGCTTGCTTCTTAATGGTACTCATAATTACCTTATGGAGAAGGAAATCAGTGATTATAATGTACCTGTAATTCATCAGGTATTGCAATGGCTTGTGCCAAAAATACCTACAAATAAAATAAGGCTCCTCTTCCATATTTACTTTGTAGCCTATAAGAAATGATTGGACACGACAAGTAAATTCGGTTTCCGCAGGCACATTCAGGACATTTTTTCGCTTACAATATAGCTGTTTCTCACACCTATTCACTAAGAAACTGTGCTCTGCAAATAATCCCAGCAGGACAAGTAAGCTCCTAGTTACTCAGCAAAAGCAAGAATGGCTATATTTGACCATTTTCATTTCTTTACATCATCAGTTTTATGGTCTATAATCTTCATAGCATTTTGCTTTCACACTATACTGCACTATTTCAAACAGAATCCGAACAAATGCTTAAGCCCTGAGATTCAGTAAGGTTTCTAGCCTATTTGACACACTACATCATTAAAATATTAAATCAGATAGACCATGCCCTAAAGGGTATATTCTCAAGATTTATTTTCTTCACAAGCTCCTTGTCTTCAAATATCAATCCGTCCTAATAATTGAAGCATTTTTAAAGTAAATAAAGAGATGCAACACACACCCCACCATAACGGGGCATATTTTGTGTATTGTGCCTGTCTAATCCAAATAACTGGATGAGAGAATAAATAAATGTAATGGGAGAAGAAAAGTATTAAAAATAAGAAAAATATTGAAAAGATAATCAAACCCTCATCTTTATTCCTAGAAAAATATCTCATCTGCATGGTTGTCCTGAGCCACACTTCCCTGGTTATTCTTTGTTTATCTGTTGCTTCAGTTACCAAAGTATCCCCCTAAATGCTCAGCTCAAAAAAAAAAAAAGACAGGGTAAAACCTGATTAAAGTCTACAGCCAAGTTTCAATCACTGCCTTTCTCCTGGTAATAGCTATATAAACTAGGAGAGTAGGACTCGGTGTGTGGCAACTCTGCCATGTTAAGCTTAACTAACAGTGCTTATGTTTTCAAACACAAAGGCTTTTTAAAGGTTTAGCAATCTGGATGAGGACTGCTCGTTATTATTAAGCTAGGCATGGACTATCTGGATTGGTATGTGTTTTTTCTCCCTCTCCCCAACAGGTGCTGGAGAGCACAGGATGCTAGTGGGCAGCACAGCTACGAACTCCACCTCTTCTCTGCCTTCTACTGGCCATAGAATACATCACTGTGTACCTGTATGAATAAACAGATGTCAAATTAGCTATCAGAGAGTTTCCTTTAATTAAATAAAATATTTCATATTTTAATGAAATAAAATAAATAAAAATCAAGATAAAGGTGACAGAATTCTGATAGGCAGCATCAAACTCTCATTGAAATCTATGTCTAAACAAGAAGTCCCTTAGTCTACATCTCTAACATACAGAAACTGGTACTCACAACTGAAACATTCATATAAAGAGGTCTAATATTTGATTCAGAGTTCTGTTAAATTTTCTTGTGGTTATTTTACACATCTCATTCTTTCAAAAACAAACCTGAATTTCTGAAGTTGCTCAGATGTAATTTTTTGTTGTTTTGAATTTAAGTTTCATCTCCATATTCATTGGATTGTGACGTAAAAGATTTTAAGCACCTCAGAAAATTAAGGGATACATTTTGGCATGGGTCTAATACCAACTATTAATTAAGAAAATGTAGGCCTCTCTATGTACAGCTGTACCTATGTAGTCATGTAGACAATGTATTTGTGAGCATGTATGGGTATTTGAATACGTATGTAATCAGCTTCTCCACCTGAAAAGTGGGGATAACTATTCTTCCTTTACAAGTATCATGAGGTTTGGCTTAATAATTTCTGGCAATTGGTGTGAGATACTCTTAATGAATAACTACATATGGTAAGTGGTAAGGTTAATTATTCCTCTATGACAGAAATCAATCACTATTAAATCCTTTCTAGCTAGATAATGAGGCAATCTTAAATTTTTTGATTTGGCTAAACTGACTTGACAGAGTCACATTGCGACCATATGTTGGAAACCCAGGAGACTCTCACGGAGATTACAGTGTAGCTCACAAAAAGTCACTGTGCAGGCTCCAAAGGACTGAAAGAGACTAAAAAATAAACTATGCCAATTTTTAGCTCTTTTTTTGGTATGTTTCTATTTGAATTGATCGTGTTACTCTGGAAGATTACTTAATACCCTAGCCATGGCATAGAAAAAGCCCATGGTTTTCCTCATGAAGTGTTGTTGCACTATAAAAATAATTATTAAAGCATTACCTTGAAATAACAACACAAACGAATATTGTTATTTTTTTTAACCTCAACTTTTATGGTTGACTATAACAATATTTCTTCCATTGGAATGACTAAGATTCAGAACTTGTTGATTATTTTTTTTAAGTCCATTCTCCATCACATTTGTCTTTGATATTTAAGTAGGCATGTAAGGAAGAATATTTAATTTCATATATGAGGAAGACTAGCTAATGAATAGTGATTTGTGAGGCCAGAAAACGTAAAAATACTTGAATGTTTGCATCTCTCCTACACCGGCAATACACTAGTAGCTGTCTTTTATTCAAAATTTAATTTACTGATTCTACCATTCTCTGTTAATGATGTAAAACATGCAGCAGTATTGAATGGTATTCATGGATGGGTGGATAAGCAAGCCTCTTCCAAGGGTGGAACATAGGCTTTCACAAAGTGGGAAGTTCAAGCTTTCACATCATTAGTGGAGTTTTAGACCATATGCTGCCAAGCTCAAAGGTAGCCAGGCTGAGCTTTCTGTGTCAAACTCATTATCTCTCAAAACAAATGTATTCTCATGCCTTCTGCAAACAGGAGATGAAAGTCTCAGCTTTCAGTCAAGGTCTGGTTTGTTCATAATTAGGATCTATAACACTGCAGAACATTGTCTTTTTTTAAAAAACCTTTTTCCCCTATTGAATCAAGGAACTTTCAAGTTTCTCTCTCATTCTTGACATTTTATTGCCATCAGTTACATGTATACAGCAGTTTTAACAGTAAGGAGAAACCTCACTGAAAGATGGTTGTTTTAATCTGATTTGCCATTATGCAACGTTTGAATTTCTCCCTGCATATTGTCAGCATCAAATAGTTACAAATTCATGAAAAATTTAGGTGTGCACTGTTGGCCAAATGTTTCTATAGGAAAATGCAATGGCTAGAAAATGGAGAAGGATACCTCACTTCCAAAACTCAGCATTTCTTCCTCCCCAGCTTTTCTATTGCTTTCTACTCTATCCCTTATTTTTCCAGTTAATTGCCTCTGATTCTCCCTACCTTTCCTTGTATTCGTTTTCTCTCTTGTTATATTAATCGCACTATATTAACTTCACAACTAAGGTCAGTTCCATCTCAATGGGCCAGAGACAAACCTAACTCTGCAAACAGCATTCCTTACAGGAACTGTAACAGGTTTTCAAGACTCTGAATATTTGTGTACAGAACTGAACAGCCAAATATTTCTTGCTAATAAACTGTGAGAATTTTCTTTTTGTCTTATCATGTTTGCCCTAATTCAGGCTGCCATCCTTAGCAGTGTAAGTCCTCATTAATCAGCAGAAACAGGAAATTCCTCATGCTATGGCTAAGTGGACTAGCATAATCTTCTCAGGGTTTTATCAGATAATTTTACTGTTTTGATATTTAAGAAGCAATATCTTTAGCCCCAAAATTATATAGAGCACTCTAAACTATATTAAAAAAATTATTTAATGAGACATAAGCTTCTAAGTATCTGAGCCATCAAAGAAAATAAGTCTTAGGAGACTAAGTGGTTCATCGCTGCAAGACTCGAACAGCATATAACTAACTCTATACTTTGTGTCTCACCATTCTTTCACAGAAAGCCTGGGACAGAGAATTGAACTTGACCTTCACAGTCACTGTCAAAGACCTGATGCCACTTGCTGGACATCTTCTAACTGAACATTTCTTTAATCCAGTCCAGACCATGCCCATTATTTACAAAGAACTTCCAAGTTCATGCATAAGAAAATTCTGAGCTAACCACCTATGGTCCAATTCCTTATGCTTAGCAGAGTCTCTGTAATTCAGTGTCATGAGAGGTTATAAAATGTGTTGGCATTTTTTTAGAGATGTCTGTGAATAATTTAATTTGTGAATATAAATGGAGGCAAGTGTTTGTAAAGGCTAAGTTTAACCAGGGCTGGATAATCTCCTCAAGCTCTTACTGTAATCAGAGGAGGGAGAAGATCCTCCGGAGGATGTCAGAATAGGCACTTTTCTTTGTGCTAACTCCAGAAGATGCCAGGGAAAATTAGGTTTGCAAGGACAGAATAAATCTCATGAACAATTAAGACTAACTCTATGGTGAACTCTAAAATGCCAAGAGAGAGTTCTTGTGCATGTCTATTACTTAACTAGTGCATCAGCAGAATGCCAAACAGGGCTGGATAGATACAGTTATAGCTATAGCGCAAAACAAATTCTAGTGTCTAATGACAAACTGCAACTTGATGTGGACCTTTCCAGGGTACAGGGTGTCTTCATGTTTTTAAAATTAGGTCTCTGAAAGTCAGAGAGTAGTTTTTCCCTAAAAATCGTATATATGATATGTCATTATGTTCTCATTCCCAGAAGTTGTTTGATTTTTTTATCTTGGAGAATTCAACACCAAAAAAAGTTACTCTTATCTCAGGAAATTACCATTTTCACCATGTGCACTTCCCAACTCTTGCTAGTTCTAAGCAATCAGACCCACTGACAGAAACCCATGCTGAAAAGTAATAGAAACATAAGATTTAATTTTGGTGCTTGCTGGATAAAGAAACCTTAATTTCAAATGCAATATGTAAGGCAAAGTTAATGATATTAGGCAGTTAGTATACTTCAGTTAGTATGCTTCAGTTAAATAACTGAAGGAGAAAAATATATCTTTTTAGACAATAACCAGAAGAAATTATCAGATAAGGAGAGGGGCTGCATGAGTATGAATTCAGTGAAGAAGTGAAGGAGAGGGACTGTCTGTGCAAAAAGCGGGAGAAGTGGTCTTCAGTGACTTCTGGAAACAGGACAATCACTGCTTACATAGGCAGAGGAGGTAGAGTCATAACATGGTGCTGGTGCAGTTAATAACAGCGGCACACTGCTTCTGCTCAGCTGCTCTCGAGCACCTCAGCCCATGGCCACACAGCACATGAGACACCTTCAGCAGAACACTCGGGGGTTAATGTCAGGAGACATGGTCAAAGATGCCATAATCATAGAATCATAGAAACATCTAGGTTGGAAGGGACCTTTAAGATCGTTGAGATAATCATAGCTGGAAGTACTGATTTGACTGTGACAGCAGTTTCCTTAGTTCCTGGTTCACAGTCATGTTCCTTGGATGGAAAAAGCTAGCCTAAGCGAAGGTTGTCCTGGGTCCTAAGAGTCTGGAGTCCTGAACATTGGGTTACAAGAGTGAGGAAGCAGGTGCAGCTTGTTGGCTGAATCAGATAATAACAGTAAATCCTCTCTAGCGGTAAGAGGATTGGCAATCTGTGTGGTGAAAATTGTCTCCAATACCCCTGACATAATAATTTAGATCGATACAATAATTTTGGTTGAAAGGGACGTCTGGATCCAACCTGATCCAACCCTTCCACTAAGAGAAGGGTCAGCCTCAAATTTTCAGCAGGTTTCTCAGAGTACAATCACTTGGAATGTCAAGCATCTCCAGTGACAGAGACTCTACAACTTTTCTAATGAACCTGTTGCAATGCTCAACCACCCACACCATGAACAGTATTTTCCTTTACATTTAATCAGAACTTCTCTTGTTGCAACACGCACCAATTGTCTGTTGCTTTTTTGCTATGTCTCTGAGATCTGTCATGTCTATAGCCACCATTAGGAGGCTGAAGACAATAACTCCATCACCTCCCCTTAGCCTTCTCTAAGCTGAACAAAACCCTATTCTCTCATTTTTTCATCACATGTTGAATATTGGCTTCCCAATGGAGGGGAAATCTTTTACACAGAGTCTTCCTAAGCTTCATCTATAGTTCATTCCCTATATGGACCAGCTCTAGAACAGTTCTGTATGCAACCCCTTTTTTCAAGAGTCTTATTTCAGTCATCCATACTTTGCATATAAGAAGTATATATGCTTCAAGAAGTAGCTTTTCATTCAATTTTTAAACAAACAACTCTTCCTTCTTAACCAAAAGTAACCCAAGAAATTGCAGACTATAGTAATTACAACTCTTCCACTACATAGGTAAAGATTTCGGAAGTTTTCTTTTCCTTTTCTCTTCTAAAACTGTAGTATGAAACCCCGCTGTGGGAATAGTAAAACAAAGGTAAAATTAGCAAGGTTTTATGTAACATGTTGTGATCCTTAATTTTTTTGTTTCCAAAAGTAGTTATTCTAGCTGTGCCTAGGTGTAGCAGACAGCTTGATATATAGGATTTGGATATTTGTGGAGGACAAATAAGTAGAGGAGGAGTAGGAGGGTAATTATTTTGTCAGCATACTTAATTTTGTTTATATAATTTGCATGAACTTTACAACATCAACTTTGCAACTTTGGAAGCTGATCTAATCAAAATAAAGTTAATCAGTTTTCTCCAGAAATCTCAGCTTTCTAGGAAGTTGTGCAGTGAGTGTCATTAAATATAGAACATTAGGGGGAAAGATTGTTCTCTATTATCTGTCACAGTGTCTCTTAAAAGCTTTGATCTAAAAGGCCTTTGCTTTTATGGTTAAGAAAAAAAAAAGAGTTTGCAATGAAATGGTACCTTTTGATGATCTCTGACACATAAACGTTGTTTCATAGAGGCTTTGTATAGAAAACAAAAATACTTTAAAATGCCACCTATAACTGGTTTCTGAAAGAGCACATATTTCAGGTTTGAAGAACAAAATTGTTTTTCCACATATAAACATTCATTTAGGTCCCACTCCCACACCACACTGACTCCTCCAATAAAGAGTATGACTCACATCATTGCTGGTGAAGGATATTGACTTTTCTTTCCTGTACTAAACATCAGACAGGCATCAGAACTACAAAGTTATTAACTAAGATATATCACAAACTAGTGTCCACTGACCCCAAAATAGCTTCACTTCAGCAGTTACTGAGCTCTCCACATCCTTTCCAGGTGTAAGACTGTTTTTTGTTATAGTAAACACACTAACGTCATTTGCTACCTCAAAAGGTACATTTAAAGTCACCTGTATTGTCTCATCTAAAACCTTTATTTATCAGTTAAATGTAAGGTTAAAAATACCAAATCCTTTCTTTCTTAGGTAACTTCCAGAAACTCTTTTCTTAGTCCTCTTTCATATTTTCTCAGACAACTATCTTTCTTGTGCTAATACTCTTCACTCTCTCCTTTCACCCCACCATTCTACTTACTGGCGTTTCAAGTAGTCATGCAATCCTTAGGCTACCCCCAAAAGCCCAGGATGTTGAGACACCTCTTCCTATTCTCATAACAGCTTGCCTCATATCCTCTAATTTACTCTACTATCATTCTGTCGCAAACACTTCTGTAATAATCTCATATGTAATCCATCAGCAAACAGTGCATATCAATGTATTTTTTTTGTTTGTAAGGTACTAAAGCTGATGAATAAATATTCAGTTGTAATTTTTCAGGTGCTCTTTCAGAGTGAAAAGATAAGATATGTAGTTACATATAGTAGCTTAACCATATTTCCAAGAAAAAGTAAAGTATTCCTAGAATGGTGCATTTGTCTTTCAAACAAGCAAATTCATGCATGTGCCAGTGCTACTACTTTCACAGGCAGCCAAATCTCTATTTATAGTGCTAAAAAGGAAAAACATGTACAATCATTTCCAGGCATGCAGAAACCCATTCACAGGTGCTTTGAGGACGAGGAGTGCCACAGCTGTTAGTTTGTCAGGGGTAAGGTCTGTTAATGAAACTGAATTGCTGGCTTATGGCAAATGAGCATTGTATGTGAATAAACTGACTGTGGTACATCAGTGGCTGAAAACCAACAATATGATAGAAAAAATGTTCCATATAAAACACTGACCTGGGGGACTCAGATGGATAGTTACGCCTAATTAAAGTAAGTAGAGTCAAACACACAATTCAAGCAACAACATCTGTTAGGAAACAAAGCAACTGAAAAAGCATTCATTATTACACTAAGTTTCAGGAATAATTCACTTCAGACAGGTTAACTGTGTTTGTCACATAACTCTCAGGCATTTTTCCATGCTTTGATAATAGCAAGGCAACTATGGGATACTTAAATACAGAATGCCTTGAAACAAAGGCATTTAAGCCCTTCCTGGAGAGCCAGCTGTGGTTATTCCTGTGTTTTTAGCGTAGGAGCTCAGACCAGAATAGGAAAAAGTCATATTTCCCCTGAATCGTGCTGCTTCTCTTCTTTAACTCGAAGTTGTTTCATCTAAAATGGGAAAAGGACTATACTATATGATAGTATATCCAACTGAGAGAATGATAAAGTTCAATTCATGCTTTGAAAATCCCACGTTGGGGGTAGGAAATTCACAGTCTGGGTTTTCATTCTCCTTTCTTTTATAATCTTTTTTTTTCCTTCCTTACAGGTACATTGATGCAAACTCCTGCAAGTCAGAAATCAGTCTCATAGCACGTAAGTAGCTGATTCACTGAGACACAGTGGAGTCTCTGCATTGACTTCAACGAGCTTCCAAGCAAATAAGAAACTTCCTCTTTATGACAGTTTCCTCCTTTTAGGTATGCAAAAACAATATAGAAAAGAGAGGGAAGAGGCAGGGAATGTGTGATACCATCTGGTATCTTCTCATTGCATAATTTATATTCATTCTTAAAAATTAAAATGATAATATTTTCCTCCTTTCTTTCTCTGTGACGGATGGTCAAGACCATTACAGAAGCATATTTAACAACACTGAGTTATTAGATTTGCTTATACAAATGTGAATGATGGTAAGTGCTTACATCCTAACTCTTCATCCCTGCTTATGTAACTAGGAAGTACCAAATGACTATGCTTGCTGTGTTACGAGGAAACTCAATAAAAATAATGTGGAGTTCATACAGTGAATCACTTTTAGATTAGCCTGAATAGAACAATATCTGAAAGGGAAAAAAAAAAAAAGATGAAGAAAGCTCAAGTAATCTTATGTCCTATTATGTTAATAGGACACTAACATGTATGCATGTAAAGCTGAGTGATCTTTGTAGCGGTTCGTTTCCTTCCAAAAAGACTAGAACTTTTCTTATTTCTATTAATCAGGACACTTTCTTTTTTTTTTTTTTTTTCCCTATGTTAGCCATGGAATTAGTTACATATCTGTTCAATATTATATGCACAAGACCAAAAAGAAGACACTAGAGAAAAAAGCCTTAAAAGCAAAATTGTTTAGAGCTATCACTTACTGAACAAGGGAGAACAAAGGACTGAATTACTTATGAGTTTTTGCTTTATGATAGGGTTGGGGTTTTTTGTTTTTAATGCAGTTTGAGGAGATTTCGGTTATATTTCTTTATCCTCTTTCTTACAAAATTGCGAAGTCTTTTTGATTGCCAACAATAATCCTCTCATCTGGCATTATTAAAACAGTGTTTCACACTATATTTTTCTCAGCAGTCTTCTCTCTTCTCATTTGAAAAGATATCTGGAGAGAAAGTTTGAATATTTTTGTATAATCCACCTTATAAATATCCTAAGTGTCAGTATCATAGGACCTGGAGGAAATCTAGACTCTAGTGTTGTTACTACTTCAGGAATGTTTTTTGCTTATCACTTCCCTTTTTAGATTTAATGGACAAAAATATATTATGTGTTCTTTAATACTGAATATCCTAAGACAACTGGCTGAAACCAGACTGAAAACTGTGCCAAAAAGGTAAATCTACTGGTTCATTATTACAACAATATATTATCACTATATATACACACAGGCATTTTCATCTCAAGTCTTATCTCTTAAAATTAATGCTAATTCTCTGAAGTTAGAAACCAGGAGCTCAGGGTTTGATGCAAACCCTTGGATTTTTCATTTATTTCATAGTCTTTGGACTAGAGGTCAGCTGTATTGAGTGCCATGTCTAGTACATGTGGATACCGAGTTTGATTAAAGCAAAGCTGCACAATACACATCCATTTTAGTCCAAATCACTCTGATAACTGTCTTAAAGATGAGAGGGCACAGAGCACACAGGGTGAGGTGGTGTGGAGTGCTAGTCAAAATGCCTGACCTCATGCCATGTGCATCAAAATCTCTTTGTGACTTGGACCCACAAGACACAGCCATCATACTGCACAAACTCAAAGTCATGAGCAGCTGTGAGAGAAGATTCTACATGCAAGAAATATGGAGTATTTGGAATTTATGAATCAGTTACTCTGTGTTTCTTAAATAATTCACTCAACTGAAATGTCACAAAAAAAATACAAACCAGGAATTAAGGTATTATCTGAATAGATCTAGAAGTGAATTAAAACAGGAACCACATTCTTACACAGCAATTAACCTATGGCATGATTCTTTCAGCTATGACATCTCTTTTCTACACTGGAAGATCTGGAGAATTTTCAGGACAGGAGTTATCTCTGTTGATTTTTCCTCTGAATGCAAAATCACTTGTAAGAGAGCTACAAACTCCTTGTAAGTTCTCCCTTTACTTATAAGTTATACATGATGAGAGATTTGCAGAGGGTGAAAAAAGACCTGCTAAGTCAGACTGATGTAGTAATAACGCAGTGAAATTAAAAGACTCCAAAACTTCAAGGTTAGTTTTCATCCCAACTATCTGTAAAATTTTAAAAATTTAATTATCTTTTCTAGAAATTATAATTCTGAATAAATTTGCTTCAGAAGAAGTAAAGCATTTCATAAGATACCTTTAATCATTTCATAATTCTCTGAAAATAAATAAATAATTTTTTCTGCCAGGTTTCATTTAAAATCAACTCTAATATTAAGCTGCATTTGAGCGTCACACTGTTAAGAGAAATGTTTCTACTGATGTTTCTAATATCTCTACTTTTCATCTTCTTTAATATATCCAGAGTTGTATTTCTCATGAAATAGTACTGAAGTTCATTTCTATCAGAGGGAGATCTACAACATGCTCCTGAGAGATAAAGAATTTCTGCTGGCCATATGGGATAAAAGAAAACAACAAAAAAATATCCTGAAAACACCCTAAAACTGCAAGTGACTCACAATTTTCATGAGCACTGATAAGAAAATTCAGTCTTAAAATTTTTGATGTTCCAAAACTAAATACTTTGCACCAGTTAAAAAACATTAAATGTTCTTGGGTTTAACTGATCAGCATATGACATTTTGATTTTTCTCAGACTTTTTTCCTCATTTACAATTTGATTTTGAGACAACTTGGTTGGCCCAGAAATAAACCAACAAGGAAAAAAATATCCCTTTGTGATATTTGATTCCTAGCTTGTTACTTTGGTAGCACTTTACATCTATTTTGCGTTAACTAGCAATGGCTGGCAGAGGAGTATATGTAAGTATATAACCATCTAGCTCTATTAATAAGAACATAAATTTTAGTAGGAATGCCAAGGAGCAAACTTCATTTCTACAACAGGCTATTATATTATGGAAATGTGTTTTCTAGCTGTTGTGCCTGTCTAGACTGCTATCAACAGCTTGTATTCGTTATGAAAGCCTGCAGCTGGTCCATGCAAAGTTTGCTGTTTTGCAGCCCATCTGCTCGGAAGAAGAGATCTGTAACACTGCCCAGTTTGGAGTAACACTCCCTTATCATTGTAGCTGCAGTTTCTAAATAGAACACTGAAATAATGATGGTTACCTTCTACTTTTAGAGCCCAGTAAATTAAGTCCTGTCTGGGCAGATGGCTATTCAGCTGGTGAAACCAGGGACAACTGAGAATCAAGCAAACTGAGCTGGGGAGTAGCATCCTTTCATTTCTGTGGCTTGCTTTGTCCCTGTAGTCCCACTGAAACTGTGATGCTGAGTGTTCTCAGGAGATGAGAGGATGGCAATGAAGCTATGTAAAGTGTGAACAAATGGAGGTGTTAAATGCAGGAGACAAAAATAGAAGCCCATGCTTAGAACTATGTGCACTATACGCACCTAATGTGCTATGACATTTCTAGGATTTCCTGAGCAAGACTTGGTCTTAACTTTAGCCAAAATTTTAGTAAGCAAATCCAACAAACTCCCTTTAGCAGTAGTCAATATCTTGTCATTAGTAAAAGTTCAATAAAACCCACATCAACACTGTTCTTACGTTTTACTGGTAGCAGTAGGATTATTTTCCATTATCTACTTATCATTTAATATTCTGAAGGGAATTTTTTTTTTCTGCAGCTCATTTAAATTAATTCTCTTCTGACGTAAAGTGGTTAAGTAGTCACTTTCTGAGGGTCCAAGATTAGTAAACTGAATTATATTGTTTTAAGTTTAGCTTGTTGTCTTGGGATCCCAAATATCCTTACTGATATCAATTACTACTGACTCAAAAAAGAACTGGGAAAGATTATTGAATTTATATAACATAAGTCAGTAATGAAAATATTCTCC
Source organism: Arenaria interpres (assembly GCA_013399435.1). Lineage (NCBI taxonomy): Eukaryota > Metazoa > Chordata > Aves > Charadriiformes > Scolopacidae > Arenaria > Arenaria interpres. The sequence goes on along the minus strand of VXAK01003699.1, from coordinate 1,801 downwards.
TTTTTAGGCATAGGTTCAGTTATGGGGCTCTGCAGTGGACAACCTGTTCTTATTCAAATTCTTGCTGGACCTGAGATACTAAGATGATAGAGCCAACAGAATTGTGTAATATTGATGAGGGAGACTGATTAGTGTCACTGAGCAGTATGTATGAGTCCTTTGCATGGATTATTCTGGGCTATTTTGTGTGCTACTGTGGCTTGTTCCTTTGTTCTGTCTCTTGCCTGCTTAGCTGTGATTTCTGGAACCTGCTGTTTTGCTTTTGCCGCCTTCTCCCTGTTGTCATTTGTTTTTTGCTATAAACATCTCCTGCTTCTGATCACATTCTCTACACAAATTCTTAGCCTGGGAGAGCTCTTAAATTCTTGTGTCTCATGACTTGTGAATACATGTCTCCACCTCTGGTTCTAGTCTCACTATGACTGTCAGGACCAATTGTGCAGGTTTCTAGTATAATGAACCTGATACAACCAGGTTATGGTGTACAATGACAAATCAGGAGAAGTAACCAGACAAATCAAGAGATTTCAAATCCATAAATATACTACATACTAGTAATTCATATTTTTTAATGTTTTTAAACTCAAAATTCCTGGAATTTTAAAAGGGAAAAAAATAATAAAATATTAATATGCCATGGTTAACATAGATCTTAAAAGTATTATTAGATTCTAACTTCGATTAATCCAGTTTGCATGGAAAATATGTGTATTATTCTCTTAAGGATTATATCACAGGAACAGATGGTCTATCTACAAGGCATAGAACTTGACCTGGGTAAACTCTGCTCCCACATATGGTATTCCTGGGGCCTGTTGATGTAACCGCTTTTTGTATGTGTATGTTTTCAAAGTGTCTGAGAAACAGCAAAGACTGAGTTGTGACCCACAAAAACACTGCTTCTATAGCATGACACTAAATCTGTTTCATGCCCTGGGACAGGGCAGAAGGTTATGCAAACATATATGAAAAGATGAGGGCAGTGTGAAGTTCATATGAGAGTGTGTTGGAAGATCAATGCATGGAACGTGGCTAAGGGCAGAAATATATGGAATAGTTCTTTAGAAAAGAGTAAAATGGTAGTCATCAAACCATAATAAAATCAGAAAAGGGAACATGGTTATTCTTCTTTCTACCCCTTGAACAACGTGCATTGCAGGAAATTTAGAAAAAAACAAACCTTCTTCTCTTCTAGTAAAAGAACTTATGCTCTTTCTGGCCTTTGTTATTCTATGGAAAAGAAGAAAAGGAAGGCATCTCAAAGACTTTCCCATGATTTACATGCCCTAGACAGGCAGGATCTGACCTTTAATTTGGCTAGATGTGCATTGATTAGGACTGAATCTCATTAAGACACAATCTACTGGGGGTGGTGCAAGAGAAAATATAATATTGATTAAAAAATAAAATAATCCTCCTCTCTCCCTCCCTCCTGACTGCCTTAGTTCATAATTAGCCTTCCCATATAGCTTTCCTCCTACATGTTATGTAGCTGTCAGTCTGACAGGAAGCAAGAATGCAATTAGAAATTTCAAATTAGCAGTCAAGCACGGACAAGGGATAGGGGAACCTGCATCATGCCCAGTATGTGGTTTGACTGAAGCTTGAATGCAACAATGTGAGCTAAAGATTTTTAATTCAGCATAAAAATATGACTGTTATTATGATTCTGTTACAGTTTGGGAATTGCATAATATTTTTCTTATACGAGATGACCAAGAGAACCAGTTGCTATGCAGCAGAGAAAATAGGGTCATTTTTCCCCTAAAACATAGGACTAAAAACATAGAATCATAGAATA
>VXAK01003698.1:18087-36086 GCA_013399435.1 Arenaria interpres | reverse complement strand
CGGAAGGTGAACCCCCCAACCCTGGTCCCGGCCATGGCTGCGTCCCCCGCAGGGATCCCCGCTGAGCTCCAAGGTAAGCGTCACCCGCTGCCGGGGCACCGATGCCACATGGAGAGCGCCGCTGTGGGGCCTGCTCGGCCCCACTTTGCCCTTCCAGAGTTGAACAGAGCCGCTTTCGGCTTCCTCCTCCTCATCATCATCATCAGCTGTGGGTCGGGGGGGGGTCTGAGCAGGGGCTGGGGTGTAAGGGGTTGCTCGTGCCCCCAGAACTCGTGTGCCTGAGGATGCTGCTGGGACCAAAAGTATTCCCCCCGGAGAACAAGCTGCACCCTCAAGGACGTGGTTCTCCGTGGTGGCTTCTGCTGCCTGGTTTGTGGGTGCAGCCTGGTGCTGCTCACTCCCATGGGCTTCGGGTCCCCTGGCCAGCTTGGGGGTCCCCAGGGAGTCGTGGCCTGCAGCCCTGCCTCGGCTCCCCACCAGTGTGGGGTACCACAGCCTTCCCTCATTTAATTGAGGAAGCGAAAGACCACAAGAGGTCTCAGGGTCCCGCAGCCTCCCCAGCCCCACTGAGGCTGTAGCGGGGTGGGAAGGAGATGGATGGGTCACCGCATGCCAGGATGGGTTCCTGGGGACGTGTGGCTCAGGTCACTGGACCTGCGGGGCTCTCGACAGCCCCACCAAGGGCCGGGGCAAGCGGCATCATTGCCAACACCTGGTTTGCTTTGCCGGACGATGGGTGGTTGTGGTTCTCCTCCTGCTCCGCCGGGCGGGGAGGTGATGCTCAAGGCAGGAGCGATGCTCAGCCCTGGTCCGTGGTGACTGTGGGAGTGACTGGTTTGCAAAGGCGGGGAGGTGGGTGTGCTTGTACAACCACCAGGGCACGTCACGACCAAGAGAGCCGCCGAAAAATTGCGAAAGCAGAATGCACCCCTGGCTGCAGCACAGGGAGACGGGGCTTGGGTGCCCAGTGGCTCCCCAGAGGAAAATTTGGGAAGGAAGGAAGAGAAACTGGGATCAGGTGGTTGCTCAACCCAAGCTCCCAGGGAGCAAGGCTGGGCTGAAGCTCGTGCGGTGTAAATTGGCCACCCCAAAGCCCTGTGCTCAGTGGAGGCTGCGGAAGCCGATGAGGAGATGGATTTATCACCCAAGCAGCAAACAAGTCCCAAAGCTGGTGAAGAAGTGCAAGGCTTGGCTGAGAGAGCAACCGGGGTCTGACCATTGGGTGTGGATGGTTGATTCAGGCAGGGACATAGGGGACAGTGTCCCCAGTGGCAGCAGGGCACGTGGGAGAGGACTAGGGGTGGCCTCAGCTACCTCACTTCATGGGGGCATTTGTCTTTTCAGAGGCCATCACTGCCTTCCTGGGGACGAAGAAGATCCTCCTGGTGATGAGCATCCAGCTGCAGGTGAAATCCAAGTATGATGACTATATCCTGGTACGTGCAGAGTCCAGCCTGGTTCGTGCTTTCCCGGGTTCCTCAGGTGGCTGTTTCGTGGCCGCAGTGATGGACAGGGGTGGTTCCCGTGTCACCCCAGTCCCCTGTCACACCAGTGTCCCTCTGCTTAGGTGCTGACACCCTGGCGAGCCTACGTGCTGCCGGTGATGCTGCCGGTGAGGGTAAGTGCCGGGGACCCTGAACCATGGCAGAGCCCTGTGGCTGCCGGGAGGGCATCTCTCAGCTCCTTGGGCCACTGGGGTGGGTGTCCTGTGGGTCACTTGGGCCACCAGGGTGGGCGTCCTGTGCGTCGCTTGGGGCCACCAGGATGATGAGGAGGATGGGGTGAAGGGGAGGGGGTTTGGAATCAGGGAGCTTGGGGAGTGGTTGGGACTTGGGGGGCACCCTTGGGTCCCCCTTCTCCATCAACACTGGGGGCTGACCCTACTCTTCTCACCCCCAGGTTCACAGCAGCTTCAGCTTCCTGGAGGTGAGGGAGATGACAGTGCGAGAGCCCAGCTTGGTGAGTGGCACCACCGCCCAGGGCAAAACCAGCCCAGGCACCCACCCCACCTTGTGCCCACCTCCCCCCCATGGCAAGCTCAGAGCCCACCATGGGGTCTGGGGGTGTCCTATCCCCTCCGTTGCACGTTGAAGGTCACCACTGATGACCTGTGAGAGCTCTACGAGCTGTTTGTCCCTTTGTCACCTCTGAAGAAATCCTCTGGTGTCCTCTCCTGGGGTATCCCCCGTGGGGCTGGGGGTGCTGGGGAGGGAGGTGCCTGAGTGGCAGCACCTGGCTGTGACACCTCCTTCTTGGCGGGGACAAGGTGACAAACGGCTGCTGGCTTACCGAGGAGAAGCCAAATTTAGCAGGAGGGTGTTTTAAACCCTGTTAATCCTCTTAGCGAGGGGCGGGCTCGCAGGGCAGACACCAGAGGAACGGGGCGCCCTGGCTCGGATGCATCAGCACAACCAGGGCTGCGCTCCTCATCAACCTCTTCTGCTCATTAAAACATCAGCAGCGAAGGTGGCCCCAGCCTCGAAACAGGGCTCCTGCCGCTCGGCCGAGCTCCAGGAGGGAGAGAAATTAAGGGGAGCGGAGCAGAAAGCGAGGGGCGCCGGGGGTTGGAGCCCCAGGGTGGAGGGTGGGCGAGAGGTCTGGCTGGGATCCGGGGAGCCCCGGGGGTTACGGATGGATCCGGCAGGGCCGGGCGCCGGCAGAAGCACCATCCTCGCGTGTGCTGCCAGCAGATAATTGTCATCTCTCTCCCACGCCTCAATCAGCCTGTAATTAAATCAGGGAGCGTGTTGCCATGGGATTTTTTTTTTTTTTCCCCTCCGGTAGGAACCGAAAAGCTAAAAAAGCCTCAAAACCCGATTAGATAAATTCAGGGAGGGAAAACTCCATCCTCCAGCTGCGGCTGCCGCGGGCAGAGTCAAAGCTGCTCTCACCCCCGCCGCTTTGGGCTGCCTCTGCATTAGCTTTGCCTGAGTTTTGGGGAGGTTTATGCTTTGTTCTGGCACATCACGACCTCCTTAATGTGTTTTATCTTAAATTCCTGGTGCTCGCAGCCTTCCCTGGTGCTCCCGGCGCTCTGGCAGGGTTTGTGAGCAGCGGCTGGGTGTTCGCAGCGAGGAGCTGACGGCTGTCACCCTGGTGTCTGGGGGCTTGAGGACGTTGCGTGCTGCCAGCTCACTCAGGCATCTCCCATCCTTTGGACCCCGCAGGTTGTCATAGAAACGGATGCAGCATCTTACGCCTTCCGGTTCATGTGCTTTGATGATTTGGAGCAAGTTGTCATCCACGTCACCATGTCACTTAAGAAGGTCTTTCCAGACTCATCCCCTGGGTAAGGGTCTTCTGCTCCTCAGGGGTAGTTGTGTAGGTACCAGAGCAAACCCTTGGCTCACAAAAGCCCCAAATATGGGGTGCGTTCAAAATTAGTACCTTTTAACAGGAGAAAACCACACTGATGGAGGCCAGACTCTGCTCCCAGATTGCGTTGGGAAGGATATTTTTGGCCACCCTCCCACACAGGGGCTGTAGTTAAGCATAAAGTGGTGGGGATGCTCTTCTCCCGGCCCACCACGCACCCCTCTGGTCCTCCCCCAGGACACTGCTCAAGAACTCCCCCCCAAACCTGTACGAGAGGATCCGGCAGGTCACAGACTCACTGGAGGAAATGCTGCAGAGCAGCCCTGGGCCCTGTGGTAAGTCCTTCCCCTTCTTCCCCCCCACAACATCTCCCCCAGGATGGGTCAGGAGGGTTGGAGCACCCTGGGGACCATCACAGCCCAACGTTCCTCAACACCAGCTCTGCCGGCTGGGCACCCAGGGTGGCTTAGATCAGAAGGAGCCCTGCTGGTGAGATCTGCTCTCCACCAGCCCACCCCATCCCATGGGGCAGGAGCAGGTTTGAGGGGATGCAACTCCACAGAAAGGAGCAGAACACTCAGTGCCCACCTGTGAGAATGTGCAGCCATGGATGCTTCCATGGATGCTTCCACTCACCGCATCCAGCATCGCCACAGAGCCAGGGGCTTTTCCTCTAGCCTGGGTTGGAGTAAGATACCTCCATTCTCATCACCCAACGCACCTTGCCTGGTACCTATAGGGATCGAGCAAAGCCAGCTGCAGCCCCTGGAGTTGTGTGATCATCTTTGGGCTGGCATAGACCATGCAGAGCACTCCGACCCCTTTGAGGAGGGAAGGGAGAGCCCCCATCACCCTTCTCCTGCTTTTTGCCCTCCCCAAAGGTCGTCACCATGTTCCTGTGGGAAGGTCTGCCACCAAGACCGCCTTCTCTTTGCAGGGGGCTTTTCGGAGACCTACGCTGCTTTGTGTGATTACAACGGTTTTGCCTTTCGTGAGGAGATCCAGTGGGTAAGCTGGTCTGTCCCATGGAGAAGTGACGATGGCGGTACCACCATTGGCAGGGAAGCAGGATGCTCACAGGGCTGCTGGGACTGGGAACATCCCAGGGACATCTTGGGGACCAGGGATATCCTAGAGCAGGGAACTGCAGTTTCCCTGGCTTGAGTGACCCTTGCTTCTTGGGATGAGATGCCTTGGACAAGGTTGTTTCCCATACTGGAAATCTGGGACCTTACTGGGTGGCCCTAAAGGAGGAGAACCCCACTGGGACCCAGCCACAGCAGGACCAAGTGTCCCCCTCTTCCTCAGGGACACTGGCTCCAATCCACCTCTCCCCACACCCTCGTTCCCACCAGCCTGGGGGTGTGTTGCCTTCTTCTGGCAAGTCCCTGTGGAAGGGGACCAAGTTCCACCCAAGCTGTCCCACCAGTTTGGGACACGTGCCCTGTCAGCCATAGTGCTGGGGAGGTTTTAGGCTCAGGGTTTAGACAAGGGATTCCCCAGGGGAGGGTCCCCGAGGGCTCAGCTCCCTCCAGCAGCACCGGGTGCCTGAGTCCTCCCCAGGACCAGGTGCTGAGCCTGATCCGTGTGTCCGTCCATCCGGACAGGATGTGGACAACATCTACCACAGCCAGGACTGCCGGGAGTTCAACCTGCTGGACTTCAGCCACCTGGAGAGCCGGTGAGTCCCCCGGCCGTGCCACCTGCGGTGCCTCATGCCACGCACTTGTCCCCGTCCTCCCCGTCCACGGCAGGGGTGGACCAATACACTCCTCTGGTCGTGTTAGAAGCTTTTATCGCTTTACACGCTCCAAGGACGCCGCATCTGCTGGTGGACGCTCCCCCGCACTTGACACAACGAGCTCTGTCCCATGGGGCAACAGCCCCAGTGGCCAGGCAGCCCCCCTCATTCATTTTTAACACTTAAATGAGCCTGAGAGCTGCTCATGGAGGTGAAACGTGAACATCACGGCGGCGTCTGGCAGCTCGTGGCTGTCAGGTGTTTCCCTATGCAAAGCAGCCGGTGCTGCTCCCCCTCACACGCACAAAAATAGCTGTTACGGGGTTATAACCTCACGGCAGGGCCGTGAGCTCTGGCTGTGCCCACGCTCTTCCCCGTGGGGCTCAGCCACATCTTCATCCCGAGAGAGACGGAGCGAGGGTTCAGCTGAAACTTGTTCCCGGTTGAGAAAAACCGGCGTTGCTCTTTGCACCAGAGCTGGGAATTAAAAAGGAACACACACCCCCGCCCCGAGGTTTTGACAGAAACGTGCAAATATTTTGATTAATTTTATTTTTCCCTGAGGGAATAATCTGGGGAAGCTGAGTGGTGTTTGTGGGATGCTTTAAACTCATGGACCTCATGTTGAACACGATGTTGGGTTACCCTGGGGTTGGGTGTCTTGGGCCATCCCCCCCATTGGGTGTCTTGGGGCACCCGTTTGGGACCAGGCTGGGCTCAGCCGGACTCCCTCCTCCTCGTCACCTTGCAGAGACGTGGCCCTGAGCGTCGCCGCCTTGTCCTTCAACCTGTGGTTCACCAAACTCTCCTGCAAGGACTTCAGGCTGGTGAGTGTTGGCGCCACGGTGGTAGGTGTACTGGAGATAGTGGTTGAGTTTCCAAAAAGGCTTTCTTCTTCCCTGCCAGAACCAGGAGATTTCGGAGCAGCTGCTCTACATGCTCAGCAAATCGGTGATGCTGGAGGAGCTGGTGCTGGAAAACAGCGGGTTGAAAGCGTAAGCAATGGCATTGCAGGTCCCTGGTATGGTGATGAGCAGGGTTTGGGCAGCCTGATTCTGATCCCCTCATGTGGATGGAGCTGGGTCGTCCATGGACCCGTGAGCCAGGGGGTTGTTGGTGCCCCATCCCCTCCACAGCATGAAGCTCACTGGGAGCAGAGACACCACCCCCCATAGCCTGAGGCCAACAAGCATCACCCACCCTTGGAGATGTTCTGCTTTCTCCTGGTGGCTCCTCAGACGGAGCTCTACCATGCGGGCAGGAGCTGGTGGCACTTCCCTGTAAGGCTACAGGGTTGGTGGCCATGCCTCCTGGAGGTGGCCATAGCTTGCTCAGATGGGTGGCCCTTCTCCCCGCAGTGACTTTGCGCAGAGGATGGCTCAGGCGCTCAGCAACCACCCCGACTCTGTCCTGCACACCATCAACCTTGCTGGCAACCAGCTGGAAGACAGAGGTACCCAACTTCTGGGCCGGGATGAGTTTCCACCCATGAAAACTGATGTTCAACTCCGGATCCCACTGGCAGCAGCTCCCTGGCTGTAGCTTGGGGTGGGATGGACCTGCGCTGGCATGGCCACTCAGGGCTCTCTCCTCTTTTATCAGGGATCGTTGCCTTCAGCCGGCATGTGGAGAAGAATCCTAAGGGTCTGCAGAGCCTCAGCTTGGCCAGGACAATGCTCAGTGCCAAAGGTACAGCCTGGCATCCCACTCCCTGCCCAGAAACCAGTGGGAGGCTGGGCATGATGGTGCTTGTGGACAAGCTGGGACCAAAGGGCTGGCTGGAGGGGCTTCATCTTCAAGGATGTGATGTCCTGCTGCCCCAGCTGTAGGAAAATGTCCCTTCCTCTGCTCCGTGTCTCTCCCGGGTGCAGGGGACCTGTGGCCATCCATCTTTCCCCATCTCCCCAAGCAGGGATGAGCACGTTATGCAAAGCTCTCACAGATAACAAAGCCATCGGATCCTCACTGCGGAACTTGGACCTCTCCGGAAACCCTGGCACCCTGGCTGGGGACGACATCAGTGTGAGTGCCTGGGATGCCATGGGGTGTCCCCTGCAAGGGCTTTGGTCCCCTGGTGTTCCCACCCTGCCTTACAGCACCCCAGGGACGGGGAAGTCACAGTTGAGACACCTCCCTGCCTGCCCAAGGGCAGTTGGGGGATGCACTGGAGACACCCCCCTGCATCTCCTCCTTGGGAGGGTGGGAGATGCTACCTGAGGCAAGGAGGCATCCCAGGAGTGAGCGGCATGGAGCTGGGTCCCTCTGTGTGGGGAGGGCTGGAGCTGGTATTCCTGGTCTGCAGAGTGGTCTTGGGAGTGGGGGTGTGTGTCAGGGTCCTGGGCAAAGCTGCTGAGCCCCTTCCGCCCACAGAACCTGCAGAGCCTCCTCCGCCAGTGCCACTCGCTGTCCCACCTCAGCCTGGCCAGCACAGACTGCCCTTTGGATGCTGTGAGTACCCAGGGGGTCCTGGCAGTAAGCCTCCCTCTACCAAAACCCTGCCACCCCATCCCAACTGGCCATGGGGCTGTGGAGACAGGGCATATGTGGTGTGGTAGGCAGCCAGCCCAGCTCCATGCCCTCCCTGCCATGGGTGGGCTGGGGGACTCAGGGTTCAGCAGAAGGGATTAGGGACCCCCAGCATGGGGCAGACCCCCTTAGCACCTCCTGCAGCTCATCCATCCCATCACCCATCCCTGCCTGGGCTGGGCGAGGGGCCTCGGGACGAGCTGGGTCTGCTTCTACACGGCTCACATCCACCATGCAGCTCTTCGGAGCCCTGGTCCACGGATGCCACACCAGCCTCGTCCACCTGGATCTCTCCAAAAACGTGTACTCCAACAAGTAAGCCCCCCTGGGGTGGGGTGGGGGGTGGGCAGGGGAGCGTGGTACCCAGACAGGCGGCTGCTGGTGGGCAGTAGGTGATGCCACATTGTTCCTGTCCTTTTCAGGAGGGTGAAAACCATCTCCCCCGACATCAGGACGTTTTTCAGCCAGGCCTGTGCCCTCAGGCACGTCTCCCTGGCGGGTACCAAGCTGCCAGCGGATGCTGTAAGGTGAGGTGGGACTGCAAGTCCATGGAGTTGGGATGATCATGGTCCGGGAGAGGGGGGAACTCACCCAGGGTTCTGCACATTGAGAGGGCTGGTGGGGAGGGTGGATGGGGCTGTGAGAGGCAGAGCTCTGCGAAGGATGTCTTCTCCAGCACCCCGCTCCCACTGCCCAGACCGCTGGGGGTGCCCCCGTTGCTCACACCAAGGGGTGGCTTTGGTGACTTTTCCAGGGCGCTGCTGCAAGGGCTGGCAGACAACAGCCACATCAGTGACCTGCACCTGGATCTTAGCAGCTGCGAGGTGAGGGGCCAGCACCCAAGGGTGCCGTCAGTCCAGCCAGGGGGTCTCATTGTGGCAGCCGAGCTGCAATGGGGGGCTCAATCCCTCTGTAGGAAGGTCCGTGCCCTGTTCCGCCGTGGGGCGGGGGTGACCTTCCCGACGGCAGGATCTCGTTTGCAGGGCTTGGCGCCTCCCCTTGTACTGATGTCTTGCTGTTTCTTCCAAGCTGAGATCAACGGGGGCCCAAGTCATCCAGGATCTCATCCCCGACGCCAGCTCCATCAGCCACCTGGACTTGTCTGACAACGGTAGGTTGCTTTTTTGCCCCACGTAGGCGAGTGTCTCCTCCATCTGCAGGTCCATCCACCCTGGGCTGTTTGGCCGAGGCCACCTCAGCCCCAGCATCTCGTGAGCTTGTAGGAGTCCCTAGGGAGATGGGTCAGGTCTGCTGCGCTTGCCTGCTTCTCGATAACACAACATTAAGCTGCACTTGTCACCTGTGAATGTCCTTCAGCAGCAGCAGCTGCAGCCTCACGGGCTGTGTCTCATGAGGGTGAAGGCACCCAACGGCCAGCAGTGGACTCCTGCTTGAGAAATTACCACCTTGTCATGCATTATGGATTTTTTACACCCAAAACCAACCACCTATCCATCTTCCCCAAGGCGGGCAGTCCCTAAAAGTGCTCCTCTCCCTCTGCTGATGATCTTCCCAACTCTTCCAACCTCTTCCATCAACTTCCATTGCTGCAATCTCTGGTGGACAGTGGTGGTGGCCCTTCCCTCTCCCCTTGTTCAGAGAGAGCAGCTTCAACAAGGAGCATAGGGCGATTCCTTCATCCCCTCCTGCCAAAAATTCTCATTTCACATCTTTCTTGGTACCGGCCTCTTCACCCCACTGAATCCAAGGTGGTCTCATGTTCCGAACTCAGGGTTTGAAACATTGAAAAGGTCTTCTTGGGCTGAAACTCTTCACACCTCTCTGCAGGAGTTTACAGTCCTGCTGTGGCCCTCGCAGACATGGGCGAGCAGCCCTAATTATCACAAACGTCACCTCTGCCAGCTCTTAATGTCATCTAAAAGGCCCCAAACCTTGAAGGAGCCTTGCTAAGACCCTGCAGCACCTCGACAGACAGATGGCTCTGGGAAATCTGACGTGGTTTGAAATCATTCAAAAACCTGTTGGGGCCACCAGTGCTCCAAGAGCTCGCTCTCTTACTCAAAATCTCTGTCCAACCTTTGTCAAAAATGCACTTTGGTTTTTGGCTTTCTCAGTAGAGCAGCTCCATGCAGGAGGGACAGTCCTGCAGGTGGGTCTTGGTGCCTCTTGCCCTTGGCTGGCAGAGCAGCTGGGCGAGCAGGTCCCTGCCCATGTCCCTGCCAAGGGGGAAGGATGTCACCTTGCTGGGTTACCCTGGGGATGTGAGGATGGGAGAGCAAGCAGCTGCCTGCAAGCTGGGAGAACCCCCCCCGTGTTGTCCAGGGTGACGGTGGGGTGATGGAGAGGACATCCCTGGGGGATGGCAGAAAGAAAGCTCCATAAGAGGTCCCGTGGCTCAGCAGCCTTGACACTCCCCAAATAGCAGGGGTCCTTAGAGCGAGTGCTCCTTCCTGGGGGTCATTCCAGGGACCCTGCCTCTGCACAGGTCTTCAGTCTCCTTGGGGGAGCCATGAAAAGGAGGAAGATGTTCAGGAGTCGACCTGGTCGTCTCTCCACCATCCCACAGTGGCAGTTTGGTGGCTCTGCAGGTCACCCTTGAGGGACCACCTTGCCACCTTGATGCTGTGGTCCAGACTGCTTGCAGCATCCTGGTGGGTGTCTCCTGTCTCTCTCAGGCTTCGACCCTGACATGGTGACGCTGGTGCTCTCCATTGGCAGAAGCAAGTCCATCAGACACGTCTCTCTGGGGAAAAACTTCAACATCAAATCCAAGTAAGTGCAAAGTCTGAGGGACTGGGCCAGGAGCCATCCTGGCACTGTGCACCCACCTCGCCTCTCTTGTCCCATCCAAGCCCATGGGCTGGTCAGGAATGCCAAGAAAGGAATGTCAAGAAGGACAGAAAACTGCTGGATAGAGTCCAGTGGAGGCTACAAGGATGCTCAGGGACTGGAGCATCTCTCTGCTGAGGAAAGGCTGAGAGCCCTGGGGCTGTTCAGCTGGAGGAGAGCAGACTGAGAGGGGATCTCATCGATGCTGAGCAATAGCTAAAGGGCGGGGGGCAAGAGGTTGGGGTCAGGTTCTTCTCAGTGGTGCCCGGTGACAGGACAAGGGGCAACGGGCACAAACTGGAACATGGGAAATTCCATCTGAACATGGGGGAAAATCTTCTTTCCAGTGAGGGTGGCAGAGCCCTGGAAGAGGTTGCCCAGAGAGGGTGTAGGGTCTCCTTCTCTGGAGATATTCCAACCCCACCTGGATGCGTTCCTGTCCAACCTACTCTGGGTGACCCTGCTCTGGCAGGGGGTTGGACCAGATGATCTCCAGAGGTCCCTTCCAACCCCTACAATTCTGTAATTCTGTGAGGACCCACAGGGGGACCATCACCTGCTCCTGGCACAGTTTCTATGGGACCACAGGGGCTGCAGGGACAGGGCACAGCTTTGGGCAAGGGAAGGGAGGGAAGATGGAGCCTCCAGGGCATGCATGGAGGATGACCGTGTGACCCTCCTCACCTCTCCCGCAGGGAAGGGCTGTTGGACGTCCTGCACCGCATTGTCCAGCTCATCCAGGAGGACGACTGCGTAAGTCCGACTTGTTCTCAACGGTCCCAACCCATGCCCTTGGTTGCCCTCTGCCACCACCCTGCTGGGGTGCCATCCAAATCCCTCACAGCACAGTCTGGGAACGAATCTCCCTCCCACCGCCGTTCAAATCCTTCTGCTCTGATTTTCCCCGGTCTGAAGCAGCTGCTCAGGCAGAGAAGCGGGACCTGTTCCCGTTCATCTGGGAAAAGCAGGAGCCTGTGTCTGGCTGCAGGCACGGAGGAGATGCCTGGTGTAACCTGGCTGCAGCCCAGCTTCCCAAAAAAAACCCTCTTTCCTCCTCATTGCCTGCCAGGCATCTGAGCTAAATACGGGGTGCTGCCTAAGCGCCTGTTGCCCCCCTCTTTTTGGGGTTCAGCATGACTTGGGCTCCCTGAAGTCACTCCACCAGCCCAGCATCTGCCAAACAGGGATGGAGGCTGTGTCTGCAGTGGTGACACGCATCCTGATATGTGTCCTGGCCACCTTTCCCCATCCTTGTCTCCTTTCCAGCCTCTCCAGTCCCTCTCCGTGGCCGAATCGCGCCTCAAGCTGGGAACCAACGTCCTGCTGAGCGCCCTGGGCAGTAACACCAGCCTCGTCACTCTGGACATCAGCGGCAACGCCATGGGGGATACTGGGGCCAAGATGCTTGCCAAGGCCCTGCAGATCAACACAAAGCTCAGGTAGCAGCAGCCCGTGTCACCCTGTGGGTGCCCTTCCCACCTTGTGCCAGGTATCCCCGATAAGGTGGTCCTTGTTCCGATGCTGTGAGGCCATCAGAGGAGGCTTATCATGGCTCCTGGTGGCCACGGATGCAGCCCTGAACTGTTTCTGGTGCATGGTCGGATGCTGTGACTGTATCGAGCAGGGGACATGTGAAGGGCAGGACAGCAGCTCAGTCCCTGCCCCGGCGCTTGCCATCTCTTTGCCGGGCTCCTGCACAGCCCGGGATGCCGCAGCCGGACCTTTGTGGTCACTGCCCTCACCCCACGCTCTGCCATCAGTGCCTAAAATGCCATTTTTTGACCCCATTGTGTGCCCAAAAAGTCAAGGTAGGGATGTCCACAGGGAACGGGGAAGGGTTTCCCAGCCAGGGCTGTTTCTCTGGGGGATGTCACCCACCGCCAGCAGGACAGTGTCTGCCTGGCTGTGTCCTCCCTGCCCTCTCCTTCCTTCCCTCCAGGCAGCCACGTGCTTGACAGCTCCTTGCAAAGCCCAAGTTTAGGATATTGGATGTTGAGATCTTTAACCCCAATTCCATACTTTTTGGTGCCTAGGGGGGTCAGCTTTGGGCTCACTCTTCCCAGCACACTGCCTTGGTGGGCACCCACCCTGGGGGCTGCGTGGGTGGGCTCACCCCTGTCCTTCCGTTTGCAGGACCGTGGTTTGGGACAGGAACAACACAACCGCCCACGGGCTCCTGGAGGTGGCTCAAGCTTTGGAGAGGTGAGGAGGGAGCAGCTTGGTCCTCCTGGCTTGCTACTGCCATGCAAAAGAGCCTCTAGCATCAGGATGTTACTGTCCCCAGGGCCTCTTGTCCCCTTGAAGCAACAAGTGCATCACACAGTTGTGTTTGGGTCCCAAGGGAGTTGGTCTGTGGCTTGGGTCTTGCAGCCAACAAAGGAACCTGCCACCCGCTTGGTGATGGCACCTTGTTGACGACCTCAGGGTGTCCCCTGAGCTCTTCCTCCCAACTCAGCACAGCCCCACATCACCCACAGCATCTCCAGCAAGCCGAGGGAGGTGAGGGGGGATCTGCTGTGGATGGAGAAACAATGCTCTTCTCTCTCCCCATGAAAGATGGGTAGAAGTTGTCCACATGCCCAGTGCACCATTAGGTCTGGTGTTTGGCCATGCAGGTTCTACGGAGGTGTGAAGAAAGAGGGGTGGATGGAGAGCCTGGGCGAGTGGTTGCTGCTGCCCCGTTGGGGTTTGGCCATCCCCATCTCTAGGACTGGACCTTGGGGCAGCATCCAGGCTGCTCTTGGGTGGCCTCTGGACCAATGCTATGCCCGCATGGAGCCAGCTGGGTGGGGATGAGCCCTGGGGAGGCAGAGGGATCCATCAGCATCCTCACCCCCACGCTGCCTCGCAGGAATTACACCCTCAAGTCCATGCCCTTGCCGATGAGCGACGTGGCACAGGCGTACCGCAGCAGCCCCGAGAGAACGGAGGAGGCCGTCCACAAGGTAAGGGGGACATACGGTGGTCTGGGTGCCACCAACGTGGGTCTGGATGCCACCAACACCCAGCCCATGGGCCCCTGCCTGTTGTGCAGCTCCAGTCCTGCCTGACAAGGAACCAGCTGCGGCGCACGCTGCCCACCCAGACGTTCCGACTCCAGCAGGGCATCCTCACCACCTCTTCTGAACAGGTTTGCCGGCCAAATCACTGCCCTCCCCTGCCCCAACCAGCCCCCCACCCCCCCCAGCTCCCTCACGTGAGCCCTCACAAGCAGCACAAACCCCTTTTCACCTTTCCGGAGGGGAGGGCAGCGCGGTCCGGAGGGATGAGAGTTGGACCAGGCAGAAGGGATGTCCCTGAGGAACCCTCCTGGTTGCGTCCGTGCGTTTCATGCATACGCAGGGCTGGGATGTCTCACTGCTGCGCTTCCCCACGCAGTGTGTTCCCGGCTCCCTGTGCACGCTCGCAAGCCAACCCCTGCTGTGTGGCATCCCCGGTTATTCGGTTATTCGGCCGGGATGCTCCAGGGGGTGGGGGGGGAGGGGGGTTCTGTAACCTGCCTGTGCCCCCTGCTTGCCCCATCGGGCCAGCGCATCCTTCTCCATCAAAGTCCCAGCAAGGAGGGGAACCGGCGGTTGGGTGCGTGACGCAGCCTCTCTGTGCTCCAGATGGTGAACGAGATCTGCCTGAGCGTGCAGAAGCACGTCGACATCCTCAGCGCATCCTGCTCGGGCAGGGAGGTGGAGGCGGACATCCTCTGCGCGGAGGAGGCCATCAGGAACGCCAACCTCTCCATCAGCGTGAGTCAGCCCCGCGGGGAAACCCCTCCAACCCGCCCGGCTTCGATTCGGGATCGAAGCGGGTTATTGATTAGTTAATGACATAATTAACCAGCAGTCGGGGAACAGCAGAACCGTCAGTGCAACAGATGCACGTCACCGAGCTCTTGCAAAATGTTAAAGAACAGCTGTGAATTTATGAATCCCCTTCTAGAACAAGTCCCAAAATGTTCTTAATCCCTCTCTTCAGTGAGTACACCTCCTGCCATGCCCCCCTGCTTGGGGGAGGTGAGTGCTCCAGCTTTGGGCACATCTGCAGCCCACAGATGCCCACGCTGGCGAGGAACAATCCCTGCATCCCCAGGGGGGTCTTTCCTTGGGGCACCCTCACCCCACCCCGGCTGGACGCAGCCCAGAGATGAGGATGAACCATCAGCCCGTGATGAAGGCCACCACGTTGGCTGGGCAGCTTCTGGTCCTGTCAGCCCTGGTTTGATCCTTCTGGTCCCACTTCTCTCTTCCCATGGCACCTTTTCTTCCTCTGCTTCTCTTCAAACCACCTCCTTTTATTTTTTCCCAACTCTCTTGACACCACCCCAGCTACTTAATCTGTGGAGATAGGATTTCAGAGGACAGTGGTGATGGTGGAAAGCTGGTGAAAGGGATGGGAGATGAACTCTTCTGATGTGGGCAGCAGCATGGCTGGTCACAGGGGGGGAAAGAGTGTCAGTGGATGGTGGAGAGCAGTTGAGGGTCCTGCTGGGGGGACACAGGGACCATGAGGGGTCCAGGATGCCCAAGCCTTGCCCAGCAAAGCCAGAAGGTCACTGGGTCTCCCCAGTGGATGCTCTCCCATGGGGCAGCCACGGATACAGGCTGCACCTGGAAGGGTGGAAAGCGAGATGAAGTGCCACGGAATGATCCATGTCGTTTCTCTTCCCATGGCAGATCCTGCCCCTCTTGTACGAAGCGGGAAACACCCCGTACCAGAACAGCAAGCTGCAGCACAAGCTGGAGTGTCTCACGGAAGAAGCGTCGCAGACCTGTGGCCGGGAGATCCAGGTGGGCACTCGTAGTGAGCTACCAGCAGCATGGGATGCTCATCAGTCTCAGCCTGAGGATGAGGGACATGATGTCTCTTGGAAACCATGTGAATGCTGACAGAAGAGACCCCCCCAAACCTCCCGTTTCCTTCCCAAACTTCAGGCGATCATGCAGGCAGTGCTGGACACAGCACACAGCCTCTGCCCGGCCGTGGTGCAGAAGAGCGGGGTCAGGGACCAGCTGGTCAATGCCATGTCGGAGCGGATCTACCTCCAGGACCACCTCAACCTCAGTGCCGTCCTGGACCAGATGGTCACCGATGTCTTCAGCAAGCTGAAGTGGGTGGCGTGCCGTTCTCCTGGGAATGTCCTGGGTGCTCCTTTGGGTGCCCCAGCCAAGCAACCAACTCCCTGGCAAGGCTCCCCCTGTGGGGGCCGGCCCTATGGCTAGCAGGGGAGGTGGGTGCTGGCCCTCACACCCCCCCTCTCTCTGCTCCCAGTGAAATCAAGCTGTCTGTCACCGCTGCCGTGGCCGACTGCATTGTGGATGCCGTGCTGGGAGACCTGACCGTCGCCCAGTGCAAGCTGGTGAGCACTGGGGAGGGGGGGATGTGGGGCTGCGGGGCAGGATGGGGCTACCCATGGCATCACCCGGCTGCTTGGCCACCGCAGCCACCACAGATTTGCTGGCTGGGAAGCAGGACGATTCCCACTTGGGCTGGGTTTTCCTCCCAGGTAATCCCCTCCTGCTGCGGTCACCACAGCATTAATGCCCCGAGCAGGGTCTGGGGGGTGCTGGGGTGAAGCCGGGCACCGGCTGCTGGCACACCGTGGGGCAGGCGTGGGGCAGCTGCTCCGGGGGCCAGGCAGCCAGCTAATCAGCCCTAAATCCCCTGGCAAATCCCGGCCGCGGGCAGGGAGAGGAACGGAGGGACGCAGCGCATGCAGGACGCGCTTCGGGGATAATTTAAGCACTTCCTAATGGTTTTAGGCAGAGAGCCTCCCCAGGCTGGGGCTCGACCTCCCAGTGCTGCTGCCGGAGCCGGCTGAGGACGATGCCGCCGCGCCGGAGAGGGGCAGGAATCCTTCAGACCTCGCTGCAGAGGAGGTAGGGTCCGACCCCGCTGCCGCCGCGGGTGACCGACCCCGTGATGCCCGCGCTATAACCGCCTCTGATCCGTCTTACCGGATGATGCTGGGCTTAACCACGCTGCCTTGCTGGGCACCTGCACCCCCCCCAGGGCAGCGCTAAGGCAATTAGTGTTGGGAAATAGAACCATTAGCCCGCCCGGCCATGCTGCTTGCCCTGCTGGCAACCGGGAGGGTGTCCTTGTGGTGGTCTCAGCCACATGCAGCCCCTCTGGCCCGCCATTGCTTCAGGACCTGGGATCCAGGGGTCTAGGCTGGGAGAACATCCCGTCCAGCATTGTGGGTGGTTTCGGTGCCGGACCAAGAGAAGGGGGTGCAGCCCCGGGGGTCTGGGGGTGATTGCACCTACCACCAGGCCAAGCCTGGCTGGCTCCAGCTGCCAGGGGGATGTCCCTCGCCATGGCCAGCTCGTCCACGCCGGAGCCACCACCGTCCCTCTCTCCCTGCAGTACAAGATGGCCCTGCGGAGGAAAAACAAGCATTTCAGAAGCATTCGGCCCACGCCAACCGTGAGAAGTGAGGTCACCGCGCGGCTTTGCCATGGCTCAGTGTGTGCCCGGGGGGGGATATGGCAGTGGTGGTGGGGCTGATGGGCAGAGTCATCAGTGAAGATGGCACGGGCTGGGGACAGAGCCCGGCACGGCTCTGGGCCCTTTGGAGGGCAGAGGCGGCCTTGAGCTGGCTCTTGTGCTGTTTTTGGAGAGGTCAGCCTGCTCGCCGCCCGTGGGTGGTGGGGTAGATGCCCCGAGGTGTCCCTCCTACCGCAGCCAGGGAGGGGGTGGGAGGTTTGATTGTGACTCTGGGTGCTGCGCCATCTCCCCCTGCCACCCCCGGGGACCACCACCCAGCAGCCCTGGGGACCTGGCACAGGGGAGGGGACGCTGCCCACGAGTGCTCCTGCTCCTGCTGCTGAGCTATCCCGGCTTTCTCTGCCACCCGTGTCACCCCACGGAGCCCTGCGTACCCCTGGGGGCGAGGCGGGGGGGTCACAAGCAATGAGCAGCCGGTGGCCAAATTCTGCTTTCTGGGGTTTTGGCCGTAGCTTGTATTTGGCTTTGGCTGAAGCAGAGCTCGTGCTGGACCCCAGCCCCTGGCAGCCAGGTGTCCCCAGTGGACCCCTGATGTCCCCAAGCCCAGCAGCACCGTGCCCCTGACCTGGTGGGTAACCATGGGGGGGGCGAGGAGCTGCCTGCAGAGCAAAACGGGGTGTGTTTGTGGGTGCCCAGCCTTAGCAGGGCTTGTGCTGTAGAGTTGTTACTAGCCACAGGTCTCGCTGCCCCCCAGCCCCTGGTAGCCAGGTGTCCCCAGTGGACCCCTGATGTCCCCAAGCCCAGCAGCACCGTGCCCCTGACCTGGTGGGTAACCATGGGGGGGGCGAGGAGCTGCCTGCAGAGCAAAACGGGGTGTGTTTGTGGGTGCCCAGCCTTAGCAGGGCTTGTGCTGTAGAGTTGTTACTAGCCACAGGTCTCGCTGCCCCCCAGCCCCCGGCAGCCAGGTGTCCCCAGGTGACCTCGATGTCCCCGAGCCCAGCAGCACCCTGACTCCCACCCAGCGGGCAAGTTGGGGGGGTTAGGAGCTGCCCACAGAGCGAAACAGGGTGCGTTGGTGGGTGCCCCTTGCCGGGCCAGTGCTGTAGAGTTGCTGTTTGCCACAGGTCTCAGGGCTTGCTGTGGGGGTCGGCTGGCTCCCTGCCTTGAGCATCCCAAACCGCGCCCC
>VXAK01003698.1:2585-13346 GCA_013399435.1 Arenaria interpres | reverse complement strand
GGGGGTGGGAGGGGCTGCAGGCCCCCAGTGATGGCGTCTCTCCCCACTGCTTTTCCAGACAACCGGCTGACGCCGCGGCTGGCGGTGCTGTGGGGGACCGGCCGCCGAGCTGTGTCCGTCCACGAGGAGCAGCTCAGGGAGCCCGAGAGCCCGGCAGAGCTGGGAAGTAAGTGGGGGTTGGAATGGGACCCTCCCAAATTACCCCCTTGCACCCCACGCCAAAGGAGGCCGGTGGTGACACGGTGGCATTCCACAGTACATGGTGGTGTTGGTGGGTGGCCACCTGCGGTGAGGGACGATGGCATCACCCCAGCCGGAGGATTCCAGGGGGACACTTGGCACTGGGATCAGCCCTGGCGGTAGCCGGGCTGCCCGGGCTCGTGGGCAGAAAGGGGGCAGGAGCCAAGCGGCTGCCCCTCACCGTAACGTGGGGCTGGTTTGTGTTTCCCCCAGCGGGCACCATCCCCCTGCGCCTGCGGCGGTCGCCTGTCTTCAAACGGAGGACCAAGCACGACTCCCTCCCGGAGCCGGAGGGCGAGCCCAGACCATCCTCGGATGCTGCAGGTGAGATGTGATGTGTGTGTCCCCCCCGGCTCTGCTAATGCAGGGTGTCGGGGTACAGAGGGCGTCGTGTTCCCCCCCTCCCCGCGCTCACACCACCCCTCGTCCCCTCTCTAGGTGCCACGGCACAGGACTGTCCCCACCCCGGGCTGGAGGAGCCACAGGCTGGAGCGGGCACCGAAGGCGAGCGGCCGCAAGCCCCGGCACAAACTGTTGCGAATGCACAGGACTCAGCAGCCGTAGACCAAAGACGCCCGGTGCCGGGCTGGGGGGAGCCAGCCCCGGGCCAGTGAAGCCCCTGCATGCCTCTGGGCCACTGTCCCCAATAAAACCCTGCAAGCGAGCGCACGGTGCCGAGGTGGTTGGCAGCCGGGGTGCAGAGAGCAGAGACGGGGCACGGGGCTGCGGCGCCGGCTTCCGATGGCATCGGCCACCTTTCGCTGTGGGGACGGCCACCAGCATCGCCCGCGAGGGCCCCGGGATCCCGCTGGAGCCCTCGGGATGCATGGAGCGGCATCACCTTCCCCGGAGGGCCCCTGCGGGGGGAAACTGGTGGTTTTAGGCAGGAGCTGGGCAGGCAGCAGTGGTGCTGGCAGCCGGACGTTCTCAGAAGGTGTCACCAGGGCCCTTTCACCCCTCCAGCTCCTCACCCCACAGGGTACCGCTCGCTCCAGCCCCCCCCAAGACGCAGGCTTCCATCAACAGGACCACGACCCATGGCATTTCAGCTCTGCAGCCTCGCCACCCCCGTGGCTCTCCTGGTGCCACCAGCGTCACCCCAACGGCTTTCTCCCGCCTCGACCTCTGCTCTGGACCAAACCCATTCCTTACGGATGTTTACGACCAAGCAGCAACACGCTTTTCTTTTTTTTTTTTTTTAATACAAGAGCTGTGTATTTAAAAAATATACAATTTTTATTTTTAATTTCTACAACGTAACCCTGCGGGATATTTTTTCTAACAAAGAGTGCAGGACCCTACCTAAACGTCATCAATAAAACCTCCGAACTCCTGTGCTGCCTTCGTAGCGGGGATCAGGTCGTGGGGCCGCTGCCACCCCTGCGACGGGGGTGGCACCAGGTCACCTCTTGTCCCTGCCCGCCGGGTCAGGGTGTTTGGAAGGGATGGGGAAGGAGAGGTGGGAGAGAGATGCACAGGCACTGAGGGTGCTGGCCTCAAACAGGTCATGTCCCCAGCATCTCTAGAGCCAGGGTCTCTGCAGCCAGGCCAGCCTACTCAGCAGTCCCCTTGGTGACAGGGGTCCCTGGTGTCCCCCCCGCTTCCCTCCCCCAACTCCTCTTCTCAGGCAGTTTTACGTTATTTTTTGCTGAACCGGTGAAGAAACGAAGGACGGGCTGGGCTCAGGAGTCCACCTCCCCATCCGTGAGTATCCAGCACGCCCACTTCAGCATCGCCTTGGAGATCCTGCAAAACCAGACCAGGGTGAGAAGGGACCCGGCTGGGGACATGCCATGGGGGGACAAGGGACAGCTCTCCGAGGCTACAGCTGCACTGACCTGACGGATCGTATCCGCTCGCAGAGCTCGGGGCTCGGTGCCTCATACCTGTACTGGACCCGCTTCTCCTTCACGTACTGCAGGAGCGAAAGGGGAGGGTGAGGCTGGTCTGTCCCGGCTCCAAAGCCCACAGCACAGCCCCACCACCCAGGCTGAGACCCCCCTCCACGCCTAGGAAAACTCTGGGGTCTCTCCCTTAATTGTTTCCTGCTCTTCCAATCTCATTTTACCCAGAGAACTGGAAGATGAACACTCCAGCAAGTGTTGGCTCCCACCCAATGAGGCCACGGGCTCAACCATATCTTCCCCCAGTGCCCCAGATCATCCTTTGGGAGGGCTGGGGTCACCATCTGTGTCAATACGTGTGTTCTAGTGACCCATCTCCACCAGCCAGGTGAGGAAAGCCCTTGGGGAGGGTACACCAGCAGTGAGGGGACACACAGAACATCCCTGGGGACCACCCTCCAGGGGAAACCACCAGCTGCTGCCTCTTTACCGGCTGCAGAGCTCTGCGCTGCTCTGGCCTGGAGCTGGGGCCACTCGATGGGGCTGCTTGCTCCTTCTCTTCCTCCTGGAGCTCCTTTCCATGCTGCAGCCCCGTCTCCTCCTTTCTGCTCTTCTTTGTGCGCCGTGTGCTCACGAGCTCCAGCCTCCTGCCCGTCTCTCTCCCCCTGCCCCACGAGGAACCTCGGGGGTGCTGCTGCCTACTGAGGCCTGGCAGCGCCTGGCCATCATCTCCGGCCAGCAGCTTCCTCTTGGCACCCAGGGCACCTCCTCCCCGGCTCCTGGCACCAGCTGGACCACGCTTCAACGTATCCGGAGGGCAAGCCGTGCCGCTGGAGTCTGCTTGCTCCCTGTGCGGCGTCCCTTCGGGCAGGGGGTGCAGGAGGCTGCTGGGCGTGATGGAAAAAGCTGGAGAAAGAGACGAGGGGGTGGCCAGAGAGCCCCCTGGTATCTCCAGGCTTCCAGGAGGGCAGGGGGCATCGCTGGCTGCCTCCACAGCTGCTGGTGCCCGGGTGGTGCCGGTCTCCACCGGGCTGATGTTGTCGTAGGAGCAGAGCAGGGAGGGAGAGGAGGCCTGCACCGGCTCTCCTGGTGGCAAGTCCTCGGCGGCGTCCTGGCTACACTGTTCCAGCAAGTCTGGGGTGTTGCTGTCAGCAGCCATGTCTTGCTGGGTCTTCGGTGGAACGTCATGTTGAGAGGTCTTCTCTGCGAAGAGGAACCACACGGTCAGCTTGGGCAGGGGGCAAGGCGGCTGGTGGCGGGACCTGCCCCGCCACGTCGGGTTGGGCAGGAGAAGCATGGGAGCTGGAACGATGCATCCACAGGAGCTACCTGGTCACCCAGTGAGAGGAGAGGGTGTTGTCTCCTGCTGGTGAGGCAGGTTGGACACCCAGGGGCATGGGGACTCACCGTCTGAAGAGCTCAGGGTCAAAGATATCTGGGGGAGCCTGTTCCAGGGGTTGTCCAGGGATCCCTCCGAGCTCTCCGACAAGGCTGTTGACTCGGCAGCTGCAAAGATCAAGTCGGGAGGGGTTGATTTTGGCAAAGCGGCTGTCCATTCCCAGCCCTGCAGCGGCTACAAAGGCTCTCGGACAGAGACAGCACTTGAGGGGAGCTCTGAGAGCCCTCTCCAACCAAAACCAGGGTGTTCTCCAGGCAGACCCTTTCTATGATCTCCGCCAGCCCCTGTGTCAGGCAGCAGAGAGGAAGATGCTGCCCACAGAGCAGGCAGGTGGGAGGAAGACCTTCTCCAACACCCTGCACTGTCCGGGATGGCAGGTCCCTTCACCTCCTCTGCTACATGGAGCTCTTGCAGGTACTTCTGCAGCAAAGCTTGGTTGTCATGAAGCCCAGTGAGGTGACACAAGCGTGGCAGGTGACTCGGGCTCTGTGATGGCATCAAAGGGACAAAAAACACTCCCAGCACAACAAACCGAAGCTTCAGGAGGCTGCAGGAATGGGACCATTCCCTGCCTGCTTAAGGCAGGGCTGCAAGTCCTGGTCTCCTAAAAACCTGGCCGTGCCCAATCTAAGGAGAAGATGGGCTGAGCCACCTTCAGAAGAAACTACTACGAGGCTGGATGGGATCTGAAGGTCCCACTACTCACGGCTGGTTTGGGAGATGACACTTGGGTCACTTGGCACCGTCCTCTCATCGCCGCTCTTCCCAGGAGCTGCTTCGCACATGTCTGCAACGAAAGGGGCACTGCTGGTCCCATCCCAGCTCGGTGCGCAGCCAGAGCAGAGGAAGTCTTCTCCCCACCCCAGGGAGACCCTTATTTCATACGCTTGGACGCTGAACTGCCCACCTGTCTAAACCCGAGACAAAGCCACCACACTCACCTGCCTTGGAAGCATCGCAAGCAACTGCCTCCTCCTCAGGAGGGATCACCAGGATGTTGGCTGGGACCATGAAGATGTCCTCACCCTGCTGAGGTGAGACAAATTAAGTGGTTTTTCACTGGGGACTTCCGCCTGAGATGCAGGAGCCCACTCGCAATCTGGGCAGCTGAACACCAAACCTCCAGCTCTGTCCACCACTCTTCCCTGTCCTTCTCCCACCCCTCCAGAGCAGGGTGCTCACCATAAGCTGTCACAGCAACAGGACTGACCTCCTTCTTGCGCTCTGCCTCCCACTGGGTGACGGGAACCTCATCCTTCGCCATCGCTGGAGGGGTCTCCTTAGACATCTGTAAATCCAAGCATTTCTCGGCACTTTCCTTCAAAACCTCCAGCTGGTCCTGGCCCATGGCATCAATCAGCTGAGAGATGGATGGCTCTGGAGCAAGAACATGTGAACATCAGTGGAGAAGACACCTTAATTCAGCAAACGCTTCTACCCTGCTGCATGACTGTCATGTGGAATGAAACCTGTGGAAACACACAAAAGTCTGCATTTCCTCTGCTTCTACAAACTATCTTTCCTTTCTCCAGTGTGAGCACGGCTGTACGATGGCCCACGCTTTAGCTGTCAGCACCATCTTCTCCTGCTTTAGGTTTAGCAACGGTTCCTCCTGAGATCTGGTCAGGTTTGTGCTACCTCTGCCTAACCCAGCCCAAGCTGAGGAGATCCAGGGGCCCCCCACCAGGCAGCCAGAGCACCGCGTGCCACCCCGACAACCCTTTACCTGAGCTGGGAGCGTTCTTCAGCGCAAGACTCCTCCTGCAATGACCAAGGAGAAGACAAAGGCAGGTTAGGGCTGGGACATGCGCAGGCCAGCAGCCCTTTTCAGATCGATCATCCGGGCTTGGAAAAAAGTGGCTTGTGGAAGTAGTGGATTCCCCACTGGGTGGTGGGTCTGGCCACCAGCCTCTGCTCAGTATCCCAGGAATGCCCATCAGGGAGCCCCGTTCCTGGAGATGGACTGGTGGAGACCCCTGAGGGTCTTCCAGAGGTGGGGCTCCAAGCGTGGAGGGCAGAATAAGCTATGCAGGGCTCACCCACCCAGCCATCCTCCCCACGGCTGGAAGAAACAAGTTCTCCAGGGGTGTTTCCTCCCAGTTTAGGGAAAAAGGCTGGGTCCAAGAGCCCTCTGTGTCACTCAGATTTCAGTCTGCATGGCCTGCTCAGCTCTGTCACGTCCTGCAGGGAGCCCCACAGGTTAACCAGGAGCTGCCATAAGGTGTGCCTGCCCCTGCCAGCCGGCTCTAGCCCCACTCAGCCTGCGTGTTCTCATCATGGTGTCCGGGTATGTTATCACAGAATGGTTTGGGTTGGAAGGAACCTTAAAGATCATCCAGTTCCAATCCCCTGCCACGGGTGGGGACACCTCCTACTAGACCAGGTTCCTCCAAGCCACATCTTGAACACTTCCACGTTCCCCAGAAATGGCCGGTCCCCCACTTACAGCCAGAGCTCCTTGATCTTCTGCATCACAGAGGGCTCCTGGTTCCTGCAGCGAGAGAGAAGCTGGTTACTGATTCCCTCTGAGTGCCCACCTTCCTTCACAGCTTCCAACAGAGACAACTCCATTTTCAAAGAGTAAAAAGTCTCCACCCCAACCAGCTCCCACCAGAGCTCCCAGAGTCAGCGTTTCCCTGGGGAGATGAGGAAGCCCCCCTCAGACCCAAGCCCCCTGCCCATCCCGTGGGCCATACCCATCAGTTGACTCCAACCTCTGCCTCTCCATGGGCAGCACCATGAACTGCTGGGCTGTGAGGTAAAACTCACAGTCCTCCTGTGGGGAAAACAGAGCCTGTAAGTCACATCTGCCATCCCACCTCCACTCCCACCTCCCCTGGGGCCAGCAAGCACCCAGCACCCACCCCAGCTCTGCCACCAACCCTCCAACCAAGGTGAAACCATGCCACAAAGGTGAACACCCTTCAATGGGGGTTTTGTACCATCAAACCCCATTAGCTGATAGCTCTTCAAGAACTACAGGCCAGACTGGGCCAGCCCAAGGCCTTGGGGGGACACTCCTGAAACAGAACAGCGGGCAGCTCTGCCACCAGTGGTCCACACAGGCCGCCTGTAGCTGCCCGGCAGCAGGAGGAGGTAACAACCAGGTGGCCCTGGGGGTGATGCACCACATCTCCATGAAGGGCTCACGTCATCCCCTGCCCCAGTGCCCAGGCCAAGTCACCATCATTGCCACAGAACCTCCTAGTAGCTGCCCATGGAAGAAGAATCATAGAATCATTCAGGTTGGAAAAGACCCTTGGGATCATTGGGTCCAACCATTAACCCTACTCTACAAAGTTCTCCCCTACACCCTATCCCCCAAGAAAGGCCACCCCTCATCTGCTTCCAGATTCTGGAACCAGCTAAGAGCAGGGAAGGATGCAGGAAGCACAGCAAGGTCAAGGAATGAGTTGCTGCTGCTCATCGGAGCACTTACCAGCCTGGCCTCATCCCGGAAACACACCGTGTACTTCTGCAAGACAATAATCCGGCAAATAAGGCTGGAAAGCCTGAGCTGCATGTGGACACTAGAAAAAGAGCACACCAGGAATGTCTTGGCGAGGTGAAGAATGGAGCTGGAGCACCCAGACACATAGTAGGGCTCCCCCAAAAGCTATGCCAACCACATCAGGGCACGTTGACACGTGTCTCAGCAGAGGCATCAGGGACTGAGGGCTCCTGAAACTTATCCCTGCTGCTCATCCGCTGCTCTGATACCACCATCCCACCAATCTGGGAGTGTCCAAATGGGGAAACTGAGGAAAGCACTGAGGGAGCAGCCCACAGTTAATGATCTTGTTCTTCTCACAAAGCCCACGGGTTCTTTAGAACCTTTCTAATAACATTTACATGGCATCACAGCTTCTACTGTCAACTCCTGCCTATCCTAGCCAGCCAAAACTGGAGAACCGTGTTTCTGGTTTTCTTCTCTTAGCTCTTTCACACAGAATTCCCACCCTGTGATGGCTTTAGCTTAACACAACCTGAACCAAAACCAGGCAGGAACCCCACTAGCAGCTGGGGAGAACCGCTGTCCCAGCCACAGCCAAGTCATGGTGGAACCCACTTTTCCTCCGCCTGCAGAGCTTCGGGCGTAATGACCACACGGATGTAGTAGGAGCCATCTGAGACATGCAGGACAGCATCTTGGGGGACCTCAGGTTGAGCTGGAGCAGTTGAGTCACTCAAAACCTATCAAGAGATTGGGGGAAGAGGGGGAAGAAACCTCATTTTCAGACTTCCCCATGAACAAGGACCGGACACCAGGCCTGGCTGAGAGCCTGGACTCTTAGAAGAGAAGGTCACCATTCACCATGAAGCCAGAGGGCAACGCTTACTCCATTGCCAAAGGGTTTGGTATGTGCTCATGCCTCCTGGCTGACCACGCAGGCTCCACACCAAGACAGAATAAGGGACACGTCACATTGTGCAAGAGAGCAGTTGAAGGCAAGGTGGGAGAGGAGCCACAACCAAGCATTTTTTTTTTACCCAAACCAGTAGCAGGAATCCAGGCAAAAGGGGGCTGGGCAGCTTGGGACACACGCTCCTCTGCAAAGCACAGGGAGATGGAGAGCATCAGCAGCCAGCAGGACCACTACAGCCCTTCCCTTCTTCTGAATGAAGTTCCTGGTGTAGCAACCCGGAGCCTTTACGAAGCCATGACCATGCTGGGTCAAAACAACCCCTGAAGGATGCAATAAACTGCTCCTCCCAGTCTCGCACCTGCCTGCTCCGCGGGCTGGGAGCTGCAGATAGTCCTGGCCTGCCCTCACCTCTACAGCCCTGAGCTTCTCCCATGACACACCTACCCTTTGGTCACATATGTCGTGTACATCGTTCACCTGCCCGGTGACATTGGGACACGATACCAGAAGAGGGTCCGTGAAAAAGCATGTCCCATCACACATGAAAGCCACCACCATTTGACAGGGGGTGTGCATTATGGCCTTTAATAGGTGCTCACCACGTTAAAAAGACCAGTCACCATCAACTGAGACCTTCTGACAAGAAGAGCTGCCATTCCCACTGCATAAACTCCCCGTCCAAGCCAACAAGGCTTGCTGCTGGGCTGAAGGAAGCCCATGCCACCAGGATCCTGCTCCTGTAGGTATCTCAGCTCAGCACCCCCAGCAGTCGCCGCTGGTTGTGTCCCCTCACCCCAGTGGGAGAAGCCCAGTGTGCAGGTGGCCAGTCCCACTGTGTGCTCACTCACTATGGGCAACTCTTCATTCCCAGCGGAGGCAGAGAAGCTTAGCTGCAAGAGAGCACCGGTACCAGGAGAAGGCAGGGTTGCTCGCAGGACTGGGTAAAAAATAAAAAAAGATAAAAAAAAGAGGGTGGGTTTGGAAGTTATAGATCTGAAAGAGCTCGAGAAGGCGGCAGGCACAGCTGGAGACCAGAGCAAGCTGGAGAAAGGCTCTGCTGTTCAAGATGCGTTCCCAACCTTCGTTAAATGTGGAGGACTGGGGCGGGTGTAGGTTGGAGGGTGGTTACATGGAGGCACCTCTCCCCCTTAATCCCTCGAGCCCTAGAGGGGACCCATTCATTCGCTGCTGGGTCTTCATCAGCCCAGGAGCAACACATCTGCCTGGGAGCAGGGACTGAGACAAGAAGTAGGGAATCGGTGATTTCACCACCTCCATATCTTCAGACGGGATGGGGAACAGGACCCCAGGGTCTTCTCTCTCCTGCTGTCATTATTTTCAATCCCCATCTCACCTCTCCTTCCACTTAAATCACAACATCCATCTTTCTCCTTCCTCCTGTTAGTAAGGAGGCACCTGATTTGTCTCAAACATCTAATCTCCACAAGACGTTAGGATTGCTAACACTACCGTTGTCCATGGCGGGATGTGACTACAAGGACCCAAAGGCTGCGAGCAAACAGCAAACCAGAGCATTGGAGCTGGGTCTCTGCAGTGTCCAGGACACGACCACAACCCAGGAACTGCTCACCCTGCTCATGAGGGTCTCACGTCTGCTTGTGCATCTGGTTGTCTCACAACACCTTCGCCCAGTCCCTCCATGATCAGCAGCACTGACCCCACTCGGTTGTTCTCCTGCTTCCTTCTCACTGCCCATCAGGCCTCAAACAGGGGAAAGTCCCCTGACTAAAGCTCTCTCCTGCCCCACAGGATAGATCAAAGACATCACCACCGCCGCACGAAAAGCTCTCCAGGAACGATGCAGGAGCAGGTTTTGTGCCTGGGGACCCCATGGCCTGAACCACCATGCCAGAGGCTCTCCCAAAAGAGCCAGCATCCATGAGAGGACAAAGTCATGGTCCCACCAATGCTCACTACCAGACAGCAAGACAATCCAGACACCTCAGCAGGTCCTGCTTCTGCCTCGTGCTACCCACTGTCAAAGAAAACCCATCAAACTACATGGTACGAGGAAAGACAGGACACAGAGAGGATGAGGAGGATGAAGGCAAGGCAGCCTGCAAGTACAAGGCTGGGAAAGAAGATGACTTTGGAGACTGCAAACTCTTGGGATGAGAGCAGGGCACACCTACCAGCGGTGCAAAAGTCAGCAAAGGCCACCAGAAACTGGTAAAACAAAGGTCCTCTATCTCAAAAAAAGCCCCCAGAATCGGGGGACTTTGAGGAAGGCTTGCCCACCCACAGCCACTGAATTGGGAACCGCTGTACACATCCAGGAATTTGGATTTCAAACGCTGTTGGAGCACTTTAGGACAGTCCCCCTCGGTACCTACCCGCAGGACCTGCCCGGCCAGGAGATTCTCAGTGGCGTCCAGCTGCTCGTAATTCACCAAGAGGTTGGTAATCCAAGGCTGTAGAACGTAGACTTTAGGAGAAGACATATTCTTGTGCTCGTACACAAACCTATGGGAGAAGAGACGAGGCACCAAACCATGAGTGGGACGTAGCAAAGCTCCGACACCCCAGGAAAAATATTACACCCCAAACCCAGCCCAAACCCACCCGCGTTTCCGCAGGGACACCCATCCCAAGGGACCTGTGCCGAGGAAGATGAGCTGCTGGGGACAGGCAGGTCCTGCAGCATCCCACTGGTGCCGGGGTCATCAGCAGGCTCTGGAGCCGCGTGAGGGATGGGGCAGGCCTTTTCCAAATCCCTCATCCAGGTCAGGATGCTTTCTTTTCCCCCATCTCTCCTCATATTGCTTATTATGCCCCACTAATTATTTATCAGTACCTGGGATTTAACCCCATCACTCTCTTAACTGCAAAAGGGGGAAGGGGTCTCTCTTTGCTGCATAAGGGCCCTGCAGTAGGGCTGGGGACAGGCAGG
>VXAK01003696.1:56655-94385 GCA_013399435.1 Arenaria interpres | reverse complement strand
AAAAGAGAGATAAATGGGTATCTTTGAATCCACTAGAGACAACAAAGTAAGGGTTACCCCTCAGAGGCGGTGTCTTGTTTTCCCAAAGCCTTGGGAAGAGCAGCGCTTCATCTGACTGTGGCTCATTCTTGTTTCAACTTGTCTGAAGCAGAGGTTTAAGAAAATCGCTAGTTCCCCTGAAATAAAATAGTTTAATAGAGTAATCTTTCTTGTACAAAAATGCATGTTTGCTGATGCGTGCTTTGAGCTTATAGACCTGTTGCTTTGTACTTTCACCCTAGCAAATCTTCTCAGTAACTACTATGGATTCAACCGTAGTGAGTGACATTTTTATTTTTTTTTTTTTTCGGATTATATTCTTAAATAGGTGAAAAAGCGATATGCATCTCTTACAATTATGTCTAGCCTTGAAGTTAGCAAGCTTTTTTCAGGTAGACTTTTGTGTAAATGGGCCAGCTAACTTGAAATTCACTATAGAAGATTAGCGAAAACAGTGTTTGTTTGTGACCTCCTAGTTTCATCTGGTGCTGCTTGAGTCCCAGGGAAATGTGACTGACTGTTCAAGGGATTAAATAAATGAATTTCATGTGGAAGTCAGTTATGTGAAAAAATCCCAACAGCCTTTTCTGACAGATTTGTGTGCTTGTTAACACTTTATTTACTAGTTTGAGCTTTCGATTGAATTAAAGCGAAATCTCTCAAATGTAAAAGCAACCCCCTGAGTCTAGTGCTTCCTACAAAAATAATAGAAGTGTATAGAGTAGATTGGTTTTACGTCTTATTCCTGATTCAAGACACTGTTTGGAAGTAATACTGATTACTATGGGATTGCGTTTGTCCGATTAAATGAATAAGCATGTACCCTTCAAAATAAACATATGGCTCTGAGGGAATTTTCTTTTACTGTAATTGTAACTGTTAGCGTTTATTAATTAAATTTGGAAACAAAAGATTTTTCTGTATCTAGTTTAACTGGTCAATCTTAAACTAAGGGCTGAGTTTCTTATTTTATTTTCTTTCCTATTTTAAGAGCATTCCAGAGTATTCAGCATGAAAAATCTTACTTCACGTGTTATGATCCTTAATAGACCAATAATACTCTCTTAATTGCTTCAAGATCAGGAACTAATTTTATCTCAAAAAAAGTTTAGTAAAATGAATTCGATGTTTGACTGGCATTTGGTAGTTTAAATGCTTTATTGGGCTGACCCTAGCTTGTTCCTAGTGGATCCAGCTAGTTCTGTTAACTAATTCACTCCATTAGATTGAATTGAATAAGACCGCTTAATCCGTTATGTGGCACTTCTGAGTTGACTGTGGTGTCTCAAAGCATGCTTAGTACTGTGGATTCTTTCAGTAGCTTTTTCATTGCATGCCATTTTTTTTTGGTGGTTTCTGAAGTCAGGCATCCAGAAACCTGCTATCTCCCTCTTCTCCCCTCTAAGATGCACTGTGTAAAGACCCTGGTTAGTCTTGGCTGTGGGAAGATCATTACAGTAATTTAGAAACAGTTATGAAGGGACTTGTAAAGCCCGTGGTGACAGAGCAGTACCTAAAGTTTTAGCAGTTAATTTCTTCTCTAAAGCCCTCTGAGTCAAATGTAGAAATATAAATTCAGTGAAGTCCCTAATATAGTGTGCTCATGGTGGAACCTCCTGCGGTTGATAAATATTTCAAGAAGCTGAAAGTTAGTGATACATTTTAAATGCGTTGCTAAACTGAGATGCTTCATGGTCCTTTGCATACACATTTGCATTATTCATTTGTGCTGTGCAGGTAGATAAAGGGCCAAATCTATCTTTAGTATTACTCCACTGATTTCTGAATAACTGAACTAATCCAACCATACATGTACATCTTGATTTTTTTGGAAGTTCAAGGCAAAGTTGGAATTACTTCAGTGATTTTATTATACAGGTAAAAGTTGTTTATGTACAAACTAATGATATTCAGTAGCTTAGGCATTCTTTCATTAAAATAATTGTAAGCAGAAGGTATAATTTATTATTTCTTCTCCTTTTTCTGAAAAAAAATCCCTGTGTTCAGACTTCTAGTTGCTGAATCCTAAAGTGACTGACAGAAAGATATGATAAAACAGCTTTCTATCATTAGTAAAAATTTGTTCTAATGACCTCCTGAAGTAGAAGATTTTAAGACACTTTTCTAAAGCATGATACTTGCTTAAAGTAGAAACTCTCTCTGTGTTTTAGGCAGCCTTCCTTACAGTGGGTCTGGGATACTAAGCCTTGCTACATTTGTGTGTGTGTACATACACAAATACATGTGTATACAAACTGTACACATACCTGTACTGTAAATACATTAGGGACTTGCTTTAACCTATAGGGAGAGGCAGAGGTAGCAGAAGATGGTCAGCCTTGTCTAACAGCAAGCATTAGATTTAAAATGCTGACATTGGCTAGGCCATTCAAATGGAAGAGTTCATAATACGTTTGATGGAAGTGGCTATCCCTACATTGAAATCTGGTATATGAAGGGAATTCTTGGTTTTTGGAGGGGTTTCTTGATTTTATTTATTTATTTTTAGTAGAGATTAGTGTTGTAGGAAATAATTTGAGTAATTTTAATGAGAAATTTAAAATACTTCTTTTTGAGATCTAAAGAAATCTCTTCGTGTGGGTGTTCATGCTGTTATAAATAGTTTCTGCCAGAGGTCAAGACCTTTGTATGATATTCTCAGAATGATCATTCCATTTATTGGCTTTTGAAAAAGCTAACCTGAAAATTGAAGCAGGAACTTTGTCTTCCCAGCCATGAACACATGCACTCTGTGGCTGCAGAGTTGTGATTCTCTCTGTCAATCTCGAATGCTACAAAACTGTGCAGTTTTTAAGGATCGATCTGGAAGAACAAGTAGTTGGAAACACAACTTCGTGTCAGTCGAGGTAAAGCTCTCCTTACGCACCCTGTGTCTAACCTTTCTAATTACAGTGTGTATGGCCGAGTTACTCAGCAAAGGTCCTTTATTTTGTGGCAGTGTAGTGAAGCAAATTGGAACCTGGGAGTCGATAAGAAAAACGCCAATACATTTAGTATAGTATGTGGGAATTGTCACAGTTGTGTATAACTTCTGCTTAGACCAGTTGTAAAAATTTTTTTCTCAGTGGATTGAAACAAATTGAAGCCAAATAACTCTCGCAGCTTTAGAAGTTGTCAGAGAAGCTAAGAGTTGCGATACCTCTCCTTTCTGTGCTAGGAAAGGCTGTAAAAGTCTATTGAGACCACAATAAGCTTTCATTGACAGTTTCTGCTAAAACTATAGGTGGAGGAATAGTATCTATTTGAACTTTTGAGTTAAGACATTAAATCATTTGGTGATCAACAGGTGCTCAGAAGATGTCATCATGTGTGGGTTTTTTTTTTTTTCCTAGTTGTGGCCTCAGTTTTCCTGGTAGTGATGAGTACTGATAATTTTTGCTTAAAGGAAAACTTGCATTCTTTTAAATAGTAGTATCACTGAATGTGGGTGCACATGATATTTTGACTGCACAATAAAGAAATTAATACTGATTATTACCATTCCCCTAGGGTTGTACACATGTTGTGTAAGGATATCCACATCTGGAGTGGCAGCAAATAGTTTATTTAGAAACTGAGGGCAGATGCCTTTGCTTTCTAATACCTACAGGCTCTTGTTTTGGCACATGCAGAGGGCTATTCCAGCTGAAACATATACCCATTCCTTGTTAGACTTGCATGAGCAGTGGCTCGCAGATGACGTTGGCTGAGTAGGTGAGTGAGTGAGTAGGTGAGTAGGCTGCTTGTCCAGCTTGCAGGGTGACCTGGCAGACTGTATGAGAAGTAACAGAATCTTCATTATGGCCTTGATGATACAGTTGCTCATTTCTATTTTATGAAACCACCATGCAATTGGAATTGATGGTAAATCTGAAGTCTAGCGTGGTTGTGTTAGCCTCTGCTGCTTGACTTTTTGCTCCTTGTTATTTTTTCTTTTTTTTTGGTGAATTTATTGGTAGACTTATTTCAGCAGCAACAGGCAGTTCTATTTTTGATTTCTTAACTGAGCTGCATTGGTCCAGTACTGAGTTTGCTTTTCTGTGTTTCCAACTCTTTCAACTTTTCTCAAGTGCCAGATTTATGAATGTGCAAAAGGGACATGCCAAAAACCAATACAAATTCTCTTGCATAGAGGATTAACATTAATCCATCATCAATAACATCAGAGGGGTGCTGTTGACTAAAATATAGATTATAACATGAAAGTGAAGAAAGTGGTATTACACAGTTGTAGGTCTTTGCTGGATTTTTGCTGGATTATCTTTACAAGGGTCACTATTTTATCACTGGACCCAGTCTAGAATGAACCTTCTAATGCTTTTATCTTTTAGACTGTTGAAGCTGTTAGTTCACAGAAGCTGGCTTTTAAGTAATAGAGAAGTTAGCCTGTTACTAGAAACCTGTAACTTGGAAAACCTCAAAAAAATCTTCTGCAAGAGATGATTAATTGTTAATAAATAAAGATGAATTAAAACAAAAAGAACTGTTAGCAGAGATTTTAAACAAACAAACAAAATCAACAAAAACCAAACCAACACTTTGGCATTTTTCTTTTCTTTTCTTTTTTTTTTCCTCTTTTCTTCAAGGTTACAGTATGTTGCATCTGCCCTGCCCTGATTCCAAATTAGATTTCTTTTGCCTCCACAGCTGACTCTCCTACTTGGCTTGGGATGTGCTAAAAATTCAATAGCCAACTTTTAGGTTGAGAGTCAAGCATAGAAATAGCTTGATGTCAGTTTTCTGTGAGGAGGAAGTTCTCGTCTTTGTGCTTGGGCTGTGCTCCTTTTCTTCAGCTCACTCTGCACAGTGGCTCCGTTATTTTTCATTGTCTGCCTTTCCCTGACATTCAAGGCCATTATCTGTGCACAGTCCCTAAACTCATAGGCTGTGTCTCTTTTTAAATAATTTTCCATGTAACTGATACTCAGTCACATGGGTAAAGACTTATTCCTGAGTCCTTCAAAAAACTACTGTCAGCCCAGACCCTGCCATTAGCCAGAGAGAGAACAGGTCCTCAGTTCTCGTATGAGATTCATGCCGCTAGAGAGGAAAGATTGTGGCTGCTGAGTCAGGGGAAATTATTAGTCATTTGTCTCTTGTATTTTCTTTCTTTTTTTCTAATCAAATCAATAATATACAGTAAAAGTCAGAACAAGTTCTTAGATGCTTTAAAATGAGATACCAAGATCTATTGAAATTAGTGAAACTTAGCTCACTTAGAGAAGGTAAGCCCATGTTGGACTGTGTTATGGTACCCTTGTAGCTGTGGAAGAGACTCACCTGAGCTTCCAGAATTCATAGGTTTGTTCTGCTTTTGCTGCAACTAAGTTAAATGACTGTTTTAAGTAACTTCAGACATAGTAAACTGAACTACATGTTGACATATCCTGTGGAGGAGGCGAAATGTCACCAGCCTTATCTATGTAAGTTGTGTTTGAGATCATTTGCTCAGAATTATGTGATTAAAAGAGGAAAAAAAGATTGACATCTAGATCAGATGTTGGTCCTTCCAACCAAAGGAAAAGGATGTTCTTATTTAAATAGAGCAGTAAAAACATATAGACAGTCTCAAGCAAAGATGAAATCAGGAAGGGTTACAGATCCACCACATGCTGAATGAGTTCCAAAGCATCTTTCCAGTGTCCTTGTACGCATCTCAGTAGTAGGTTTCACTGAAATGAAATGGGTCAACAGACTGGGGAAAAGTTCATTTTTTTTTTTCCTCTGGACTATGGCAATACACTGTTTGGAGGACTAACAGTCCTTAAAAGTTACCGAATTTCCTTTCATGGATAAGCTCTTGTGATAACACCTTCTTGAAACTTGTATCTTCCGGCTGTCGTCTTTACCTTATCATGTCAGGAATTTTTTATTTTTTTTTAAATTTGTTAGTTTATTCATGTGTGAGTGATGACTTGCATACAAACACAATAGCATTGCTGCCAAGCACGTGCATCACACAAATGAATTTCTCTCTTTGCAGAAAATCTCACCTGTACTAATATTCTGCAGACAGCAATAGTCTACTAGTATATCAACTTAACATTTATACCCTCACCATCTGAAAGACACAAGATGTCTCAGCCTTGTGAATGTGCTTGGTGATGTTTGAGACAGGCAGGGGGAGTAACTGGCTATGGCTCCTTTGTCACCCATTTTCCTGCAGGTGCATTCATTAAGACACAAGCGGTAGTGTTTCACAGGATAAGATGCTTACTGTTTAATCGGTAGCAAAGTTCTGTGTGTTTTGGACTGTATGCCATTGTTACTGTATGCAGACAGGTAAGTTACAAAGCAGCCACCCATCCCTTGCAAGTGCTCACAGCAGCGGAGGACAGCAGTGGTGAGCCCGCTGAGATTTCCTCGCAGGCTAAGTCTAGTCCTCGGAGCGCTGACTGGCTGTGTCCGGCATAGCATGTGTAAATTATTGGTCAGTAAAATCACATTAAGGATACCGGGATGATGTGCTGAAGAGGATGCTGTACAGATTTTTGCATTTCTTCTCAAGTGGTTTGGGTTAGATGCACCCCATGTTTTGATTCAAAAAATATGGGACTGACAAGGAAACAGTCAGTTGTTATCAGAATCTGTAGCAAATGATAACAAGTGAAGTAAAGGATATGTGTCCGATATACCATGCAAGCACAAAGCTATCCTTAGGGCAGCTGCCAAAATCCTATTGGGGTTATTTAAGTTTTCTCATATTTAGAGTGTTTCCATGGTCGATCAGCCCATTGAGGAAGTCTCAGGCGGTTGGAAGGGCGTCTCTTCCGGCGGGCTGTGGGGTGGCCTTGATTCCACTGGGTCTCCTGACACCGAGAGTTGTTTTCTGTGGCTTATGCAGCTTTCAGAAACATAGTATTTTCTTTGACGGTACCGTTGCTTTGGTTTTCTTTACCAGCAATGAAGCTTGTTGCTTTGGGAGTAACCAAGTGTGGCAATGATTTAGGCAGTGCCACATCACTTTCATTCTTAAACTTCTGCTCTGTGTGCACTCCTGCCATCCTGTCCTGTAGTGGATGAGGCTTGCTACGTTCTCAAAGGCTGCTCTGACTTCGGCATGTTATTTTCTTACCTGATACTATGTATTGAACCATATGGTGTGCCATTCATTAGGAATTGCATGAGCTCATCTAAAAGCAGAAGTAATTTTCTAACTGGATTCTAAGTTCTTTTTTTAGTTTTTGAAGTACTTAGAAATTGCACATGGCTGTAGTAAATGCAGTACTAGAGATAAATGGACTCATTTGCTCCTAAACAGAAATACACAAGCAAATAGTACCTGCGTGCACCTCAGTAAGAGAGGCTTTGTTTTGTCTGTATATGCATGCAGATTAAAGTGGTTTTGGTAAACTTCTGATTTGCAAACTTTGTTCAAACAAAATGTGACTTATCAATTTTTTTAATTATTTCAAATATTATTGAATCCCACTATTAGTTAGTGGGCTGCTACCAATCAGTGTTTTGAAGGCTTAAACTCTCCTGAGTGTGACATTATTTTACTGTCAGTATGCCTTTACCCTACTTCTTTTTGTAGTGCTCAGAAACCATGAGGCTCCTGCATTGGTTCAGCTCGGAAAGTCTGGCAGCAACAATCTTAACTGTTTCCTATTCTTACTTTTTTAGTTCTTTGGCATCAGTGTTATACTGCCTCAAAATGGAAATAAGCTTGGATAAATGTAGAGGCAAGGTGTCCAGGCACTGCTTTCTGGAAATAACTAACTTCCTTCTGTTAATAAGTCATACAACAGGGATGGCTGTGGCATGGCTGCAAGACGGAGTAGACAAAGGAACTGCCTGGTTGGCTGTAACCTCCAGATAGACTCTGGATATCTGTTTGGACAAACTCTAAAAGGCTTTATGGTTAAGCCTTTTGTCCTACCAGGGCCTCCTGGCCCTATCTTTACATTTCTGTGATGGGAAACAGATTGAACCTAAGTTTGAATTAATACTGGCTCTCGAAAAACAGAAATGCTGTCCGTAAAAGCAGTGGAATTCCTATTCCAGGCTCTTACAAAACCTACTTGTGCAAGTTTCTCTCTTTCCTTGCTTTAAACTTTCATTTTTAATGTTCACAGAACACTTTAAAAGAATATTTAGCCATTGGGTTATCTGGGGAGAGAAATCGGTTACAAATTTGAGACAGTCAGCATAGGGACTTTGCATTTTCTGATTGTTTTTTCTGAATGACAGAATAGGTTTATTTAAAAAACAAAACACAACATGGTATTTGATCTAAAAATGAATGTATCTTGGAAGGGAAT
This sequence comes from Arenaria interpres, assembly GCA_013399435.1. Lineage (NCBI taxonomy): Eukaryota > Metazoa > Chordata > Aves > Charadriiformes > Scolopacidae > Arenaria > Arenaria interpres. Next base: position 86,082 of record VXAK01003696.1, on the reverse strand, counting down.
TTGGAAAAATGAAATCTGTACATTATGAAGGTGTGTGTTTCTGGGGATGGGAGCCCAGTCATTATTGTTTGCCAGCACTGTCCTTATTGCTTCAGGACACTCTTCTGTCATGACATAATATTTTTTATATTTTATGGAATTAAGGTTCATTATGATTTTTGTCACTCCCGTCATGCTGATCTCAGTTGAAATTGTGAAACACACACCAGTAAGGCACAGTACAGCTGTGAAAAATGCTAGGTTTTGGTTTTGTTTTGTTTTTAAATTAGGTTGAAAACTGCTATTGAAAACTTCTTCTGAAAAGATCAGTTTGGCCCAATTTGCCAGAACATCTGCAGAATGCACGAACAGCTTGTTGCCTGAGCTCGACAGCAGGAGAAACTGTAGTCGATCAGTTCTGCCCTCTTCAGCAGGTGTAATACCAGTTGATGGAAATTGCAATACATGGTTTCAGGGGACATGTGGATAATGTGTCCAGATGATAGCAACATCAACAAAGTATAGAAAAAAACATGGGCAGATGTTTGGCTTATTCTGTCTACATGGATACATGTACTTAAATTCACTCTAATGGAGTTTATCTACTGTCACGTTGTGGTTTGCTCTGTCACAGAGAAGGATTTTACAGTAGGCTGCTAATCTTACAAAACAGTCCACCTGTTGCAGCAGCCATATTTTGCAGTGTCTTAGCTGCAGATTTTTTGACCTTTTTTAAAAAAAAACATCTTTCTTTCCAAACCTATTTAAGTGTTAGGTTTGTCTACAGTGAGATGAATTGCTTTGTGATTTTGGCATATAGCAGGCTATTCTTGCAGTGAGACTGGATACTTCAGACCTTCACAGATATAAAGAAGATAAATTACACTCTTTTCAAACTTCAACCTTTAAAAAAAAAAAAGCCTCTAGGTTTATCTAACTGAATGATTTTTCCTTTTGGTTTTGGTTTTCTACTCTGCATACCAGGAGTATAGTCAATTCTGAAATTACTGAAATGGAACTTTGTCTAAACTTGATCAATAGAATATTCAAATACCTTTAATAGTTATTGATCTATTTAGTCAGATTGTCGAATTATGAGTCACTGTTCTTCAGGTCTGTTTGTGTATAAGTGAAAGTGGTGATGAATCCTGCTATCCTGTAATTAGAAGGTCCTGTTGTCAGTATGCAGATACGGCAGGAGCATCCCATGTCTATTAGCTGCTGTAGACCCTTCTCTCTTAATTCTCACTACTAGAGAACTTTTAAAAAAAATATAAATGATCACAGTTTGCAAATGCAGACTCAGTGCTTTGTAAGATTATTTCCAAAAAATATCAAATTAATTTTGAAGCTCGTGAGCATTTAAAGAAAAGGGGGTTTATCTGTTATTTATTTAATGCAGCATGAAATTAACATCTGAATCAAATAGCAAAATTTTAGTAAATAAGATCCAGTATCTGTTATGAGGCCTCATTATTCCATACACATAGTAATATTTTCCAAGCGTAATTTTTTCTTCTTCCTAAGCTGCTTGCAATGTTTCCCCCTGTTTTTCAACAAAGTATTGTGTGTTGATGTTTGCAATTAGATAATTTGCATACAGCGGTTGTCATTAAAAAGTTAGCATTTTCAGTAGTTACAATGTCATGGTATCTGAGTTATCCAAAGCTTCCTCATTTCTAAATATTTAAAATTATAATTTAGGTTACGTGGTTCTCATCATGCTAACCATTATTTTCAGTGTTATTTCTCACATGGCTGCTTCTCAGGTTCAGATTTGTTTCACTGTAAATAATTTTGTAGACTCCATTTTAGTGGGATTCTAATGTAGAGTATTTTTTTTAGGTTAAACATAGTTAAATTTTCAAAATCCTTCTGTCGAAGTGGTATTACACTGTTGCGGAGGGGTTTGCTTTTCCTAAAAAAGATGTGGAAAGTGGCTACAGACACTTTATATTCCAACGATGCTGTCGAAGTCATCCCAAGCATTGTGGCAAAGGTCTCTGCCCACTTTTCATGAATGTATTCAAGGGAGGGAATGCTGTATTTCTTTCTGTCTCTCTCTTTCTGACTTTGCTCCGCAATGGACATGAGCCAAAGAAACGTCTTTCTTGGTCAAAGCAGTCTCTTGTTTGAGGAAATGAAGTAGAGTGACTATACTCAGGGCATGCCATTAAATTATTTCTTTCATTCTAATTCCAGTGACTTTGCTTTTGGAAATCGCATACACTTTGCCAGCCATGTAATATGAAAAATCAGTCTTTACCAAACAGAAATTAAGTTTTAGGAATCAGAAAATAACACAGTAATAAAAAAGTTCCCAATGGAGGTGAAACTTGGCTTAAAATCCTGACTTTAGTACACTAAATACGTACTCTTCCTTTTTAAGCCTAAGAGTAAATTATTTTGTAAGTTTCCTGCACTTGCTAAATAATACTTTGATGTCACATTTTGCTTGTCAGGTGGTTGGGTAATCTAAATACATAAGGAATGGACAACAGAACAGGCCCAGAAAATTAAGTAGTCTTGATTCTATTCCTACAGTTTAGCATTGCAAATGTTGCTGGTACTTGTGTATTCCAGGCTGCTGAGTCTACCCTGAATCAAAGGAGCCAGGCTTATTCAGCAAAGAGGCTTCTTGGGGCTATATCCAGTGTAGCTTCTCAGGTAGAGTAGGGAAAGTTAGTGTTTTGCATGGGACAGGTTATTATTAACATTGGAGAGTGTCCGTGAACGTGGAGGAATGAACCTTGCAAGATAGGACAAGATTGACCGTCCGTGATCAATTCAGAAAAGAAAATAATAGTCTCCTATAAAACTTGTCACATAATTGAACATCCTGTCCATTCCTAGCCCTCAGGCACACCAAGAAAAAATCAGAACGGGAAAGCTCATAGGAGTTCTCTCTTTTACTGCAGAGGTATTCTGGGAGGGAGAGGAATTTTAGTGGCACAGAAAGTTATCTAATACTGTGTGCTGGGCAACTGCCTAGTCAATTTTTTCTGCTTCTGGGGTGACCTTTGTTTGCCTCAGTAACCTTGGTAATGGTAGCTGCAGACAGGGGAATGCCTCTTAATCCTATGCACTAGGATGTGCTGGGGGCCACCCGGCTGGCAAGCAGCTTTGCAGAAAAGGACCTGGGGGTCCTGGTGGACACCAAGTTGAACGTGAGCAAGAAGTGTGCCCTTGTGGCAAAGGTGGCCATCAGTATCCTGGGCTGCCTTAGGAGAAGTGTTACCAACAGCTTGAGGGAGGCGATCCTTCCCCTCTGCTCAGCACTGGTGAGGCCACACCTGGAGCGCTTGGTCTGGTTCTGGGCTTCTCAGTGCAAGACAGCTATGGACATGTTGGAAGGTGCCCAGTGAATAGCCATTAAAATGATGCAGGGACCGGAGCATCTCTCCTGTGAAGAAATACTGAGAGAGCTGGGACTGTTCAGCCTGGAGAAGAGAAGGCTGAGTGGGGGATCTCATCAATATGTACGAATACCTGAAGGGAGGCTGCAAAGAGGATGGAGCCAGGCTCCTTTCAGTGGTGCCCAGTGACAGGACCAGATGCAGTGGGCACAAACTGAAACACTGGAGACTCTGTCTGCACATCAGGAAACACTTTTTTGCTGTGAAGGTGACTGAACGCTGGCACAGGTTCCCCAGAGAGGCTGTGGAATCTCTCTCCTTGGAGAAATTATTCAAAAGCTGCCTGGACACAGTCCTGGACAACTGGCTGTAGGTGTTCCTGCTTGAGCAGGGGGGTTGACATCCAGAGGTCCCTTCCAACCCTTCTGTGATCCTATAAAGATGCCTGCTGTGCACGGTTCGGGCCTGTGTGCGGGGCTGATATGTTACATCGTTGTTTGTAAACAGGATGGGGTTTGGAAGTGGCGAGAGTAATCTTGCGTCTTTGATATGTTGTGCAAGCGTAGACTACAGTTCCAGATTCTCATTATTTCAAGCTAGCCCAGATCATTCGGAAGTGTCATATTTCATCTCACTTCTGTCTCCGAGGCATTCAACTGTGCAAATTTGACAAAATAATCCCAACATGCATGTGGTCCCGAGGTGGTGAAAAATCCAGTTAAGACGTTAGTACCGTGGGCTTGGTGTTGGTTATTTGTGAAGTAAAAATGAGGTCCCCTTGTGCGGTTTCAATTCATGGCAAGTGCACATCTCTACTACCCCTTAACCAGGGAGTGGCCAGAAATACATCTGCTACAGAATCGCAGGCAAGATGGTCGCAGAGGACCTCGGAGAGGAGGAAAGCCGAGTGCTTGCCAACTGCCCCAGATCTCCTTCCACTTACATGCACGACTGGGCACTTGAACTGCTGTGTGCTTGAACCACAACAGCTCTCATGAGACGTGAAGGGAGGTTTCCATGCTGTGTGGTGCTGTCTGTGCCTTTGATCCCTCACAGGCTGCCGCTTTGCTCCTGCCCCTAATTTCTCAGAGAGCCTTGTCCAAGGAGGTGCAAGGGAGAATTGAGGGGTGGGGGGGCGGCTGTGGTTCTCCTCGCCTCGTTCCCTGACTGGTTCAGAGTGGTTTTCCTGGCGCTGCCATGGAAACGGCGCCTGCAGTCACAGAAGAGGGAATATGTGTGGCATTCAGCCGCTGCCAGGTGTGGGGAGGAGAGAGCCAGTGTCTTACCCAGTCCAAGTTCCCACTGTGTGGAGAGATGGCAGATTTAAGATGGAGGGGGGCATAGGGGAGAACAGATATGACTCTAAACCGTAGCTCAGAAACCATGGCTGGAAATCAGTTTGAACCCCCTTTCTGCCATTTAATTACCTTAAAGCACTAAGTTTAAATTTCAGTATACTCTACCTTCTTTTTATTTATTTTGCCTTTCCTTTTAGATACTATCATATCACAAACCAGTCTGTTCTGAACAGGCTCCTACCTGCCTGTTTTTTGCTCGGAGCGAAGGGCTTTAGCAAGTCCAGTATATTTAATTCTTTTGTTCCGTTCACTGTTTTATTTAGTGCAAATCTGAGAGTCTCTTTGTTTATTTGAAGACTCAATAGCAAAACTACTTTGTGTTTTATTGGAAGAATGGCACAGATTGGCAATCTGGATGATTTATGGATGAAAATCTGTTTTTATATAAAAAACCTGATTCATTATGTTTACTGGTTTCTGTTTTGTGGCAATAAATGTATGTTTTGCTAATGGGAACAGTCATTGTTGGTCAGACAACCTGTCTCCAACAATGACCAGAAGTGTATGCTGAAGGAAAAGTAAAAACAGGACAAGAATAAATGATACTGTCTCCAAATACTCAAAAGCCACCTGTTTTCAGGCTTCCACAATCCAGTGAAGTTAGGATGTGCTTAATAACCATCAAAAGCATGCCTGTTACATAAAGAACGGCCTTCTTTTATATGTTCTCAAGTCTGGCTCCTATTCATTTGATATATCCTGCTGCTTGTTTTAGAAGAGCTAGTGAATATGCCATGTATGCCATTTTGTAGACCTCTACCATGTCCTCCCAAAGCTGTATCTTTTCCAGACTGAAGTTTCCCAAATTAATTGTTCCTTGTACAGAATCCATGTCATACCTTTGATTATTCTTGTAGCCCTTCTTTCTATCTTTTCAGTTCTGCCACATCATTTCAGATGTGGAAAGAGCTGTAAAATGACAGTGTTAATAAACAGAGGCCAGCTGTGGTCTGTGGAGTACTTTTGAGTCAAAATTGGAGCCACCAAGAGAGACCTCATGGCATCTGCTAGACCTGGATCAGGAAGAAGAGGTGGAGGAAGTCTCCTTTGGTCATCTCCAAGAAGTGTCAGGCCTAGAGGCCCTGCTTCTCAAAAGGGAATTCAAGCATCCTGATATTTACTGGGAAAGCAACGCAGTGGTGCACAAGCAATCTGGGAGATTTCCAGCATGCATTGAGGACAGCTTCCTAGTGCAGTCTGTGCATTGGCCAACTAGGAATGGTGCTCTTCTGGACTGAGGGCTTACTAATAAAGACAAGTTTGAAGATAGGAATGTCAAGAGCAGCACTAGCTGCAGTGACTGTGAAAGTGTAGAGGCCAAGGGGCTTGAGGAGGACAAGTGATAAAATAAAGACCTGGTCTTCGGAAGAGCAGATTTCAGCTCCCTCAGGGAACTGTTAGGAGGGTTCCAACAGGGCTCTGTCTGGTAGGGCAAATAAGCTCAGGAATTTTGGGATATTTCCCAATACAGCTGCTTCTTGAAAAACAACCAGGAGTCTAGCCTCCTAAGCAGGAAAAAGAGCAGGCATAAAAAAAAATCAGCTGGAAAAACACCAAGCTACTAAGAGAGCTCAAATGAAAAAAGCAGCACTAGAACAGTGCAAAAGGGGCAAACTCCTAAAGAGGAATATAGAAATACTGCTTCAATGTGCAGAGGTACAATTAGGAAGGCAGAAGCTCAGCTGGAGCTCTAGCTAGCAAGAGATAACAAGAATAACATAAAAGTTTCTGCAGGTATGTTGGTAGGAAGCAGAAGTACAAGAAATTCAGCCTGCTGCTGAATAGGGCTAGCAAATTAATAAAAGATGGCACAGAAAAGGCTGAGACACTCTGCCTGTCTTAACAGGTAATGTCAGACCCCAAAACTTGGTATGTCAAGTAGCAACAACGAAGCAAATGGCAAACCACTGACAGTAGAGGAGGGTCAAGTGAGGGACCGTCTGTACAAATTGGACAGGTACAACTCCTGTGTGACCTCATAGGATGTAACAGAGGGTGCTAGAGAGTTGGCTGACATCATCACAAAACTATTCCCTAACATCTTTGAAGGGTCATGGAAGTAAGGAGAAATACCATATATCGGTGAAAGAACAAATATTACAGCTATCTACAAAAAGGGCAGAAAGGTGGATTCAGGAAACTGCAGACCAATCAGCCATATGTTTCTAGGAGAAAGTATGCAACTCACAGAAGCATTTCCAGGCAGCTGAAGGACATGTGAAGTTAGGATCAGTTTTGCTCCGTAAAGATCATCTTCTTCTTATCTACAGGGAATTTAATCTCCCATTTTGTGTCCTGCTTTTTCAGACTGTGAAAACATCCTTCTAAAATTCTCTGTTGTTGCTTTTCAGCTTTAGTCCCACATAATTGTGTATTATTCCCAAACTTGGTTGCCATGTTCACTCCTTGGTTTAAGTCCATTTATGTATGTATTGAACAGTGTGGAACACAGAACCAGAACTTCACTGGTGGACACCTTCAACTGTGAGAATTTACCACTTAATTGTAGTCTTGACCTCCTATTTAAGAAAGTGCTTATTCATATAGAAATCATCTGGATAAGTAGTTCATGTTTATATTGGTGCCCACTAATTCTTTTCAATGTTACAGCTTCCACTCATTTGCCTGATTAAGACTATCTGGCTTGTTGCTCTCTAGTCCTATAGATGTGTCTGGAAACTGGCATTGCATTCGATGTCTTTCAGTTCTTAGGTGCTACAATTCTCTTAAGCTATGTATTTTCTAGTTCCTTCAGAACTCGAGTGAATACCATTTGATCTTCCAATTTGTTACTGTTTGTTTTGTTGATTTGTTTCAGGACCTGCTCTACAGTCGGCTTCAATTTAAGGCAGATCCTCTGATAAGAATCCCTCAGCGAGTACTTAGCATGGGAATTCCCCATGAAATAGTAAAAACTGTTCTGAAGGATTCATTTAGTTTCTCTTCTCGTCAATGAACCCTTTTATATTCTGATCACCCAGAGGCTCTACATGCTCTCCAGGCAGCTTCTTGCTCCTGACGCATTTGAAGAAGGATTTGTTGTTAGCTTTGATGCGTTGGGCTGTTTGTCCCTTAGAACCATATTGTGCTGTCTTGGTTTTTTATATTTAACCTGTCAGCATTTGTGGTCCTTTATTTTTTTCATCTGAAGATGATTTCAGTGCTCAGGAAGAGCATTTTTGTTTCTAAGGACTTCTTTTGTCCTCCTGTTTAACTGTTCTAACTTCTTTTTGTTATGTCTTAAGCTTTTCTTGACACACTGCATTGGTCCTGTGCCTTCAATATGGGGGCATCAAGTAGTTTCCATGCTGGCTATAAGGACTTAAATTTTTGCTTTAAACACACTTTTTGATTTATTTATTTATTTTTGTAACATATTTTCTCTTTTTATTTGGCTCATAATGGGCAGATTTCCCCCTTCTGTAAGGATGTTGGATCTGAGCACAGAATGGTCATTTAAAGAGTGGCTTCTCAGTTGCAAGATGTCAAACCATCTTTTGTACATTATTTGAGACCAAGCCAAGAATAGTATATTTTTCTTGTGGCCATCCTGAGCAGCTGTCTATGTGTCATGTCTTTCTATTACTTTTTTTTTTTTTTGGACTGTACAAAATACAGGGGTAGCTGAAGACTCCCAGAACCATCACATTTTGTACCCTTCTTTCAAAATGTGTTTCTGTCTTGATGGACAGCCAGTACTGCCAAGTGTATCAATCCATAAAATTTCTTTTTATTCAATAAGATTGTTTATTTAATTTGGTTCTAAGCTCTTTCCATGTCTCTGTCCACACTACAGATGTTATCCTGATTGCGTGTTCCTTACCTGTTTTCAAACAGGTAATTTTTATACTGTAATTTCCTTATTAAAACCTTTTTAGTTTGTTCAAAAGATGAGCTATTCATACCAGAAATTAGGAGAATAAGATCATAATGATACTTCTTAAAACTAACATTTTCAATACTAATTGCTTTTCTCTTTCATAAGGAACAATATGAATCTGTTGGGAATTTCCTTAATCTGTGGTATTTCTGCAGGGTAGTCAGGAAAGGAATGAATTGCCTAATTATTTTACTAGTTATCTTCTTTGTAATAAAAGATGTAATAAAAGAGGAAAGATTCAAAAACATAGTTGGGGCTATCGAAGTTAACCGCTACTGCCACAGAATTATCTATGAGAGAAAATGTGCAAATCTTGAGGGTTTGCAGTCCTTGAGTTCCACTGTTTTTACCTCATGATGTTTGAAAGCCTGTTTTTTTCCTTAGAACTTAATAGTAGAAATAAATGAATTGACTAATCAGCATACTGACTGCCAGAATACTAGAATTTTTTGTCTACAAACATCCCTGTACTTGTGCCAAATTTCCTTGCAGTTTCATTAAAATCCTATATTTATTTGAAAGTTGATCCACGTTCAGTAAGTGTAGCAAACTGAATCTTGCAAATATGCAGACAATCAAGCTCCTATATTGTTAGTTGTAACAAAAAGAAAAATGCTATACGTATTAATTTGCATGCAGTAGGCTGCCCTAAAAAAAAAAAAAACATCCTGCTTTGTTAGATAACTTTTGAATCCCTTACTAACATACTAATGACTAGCTGTTTAAGAGCTACTCATGGCAATATTCAGATCTAGTATCCTAATTAATTCAGAGATTCAAGGATAATTGCAAATTATGGAGTCTGTTCTTGGATATGATGCACTATTAGTCTACGTATGGACTGAGAAATCAGCCTCTCTTACAAGGCAAGGAAAATCAAAAGAGAAAATGCAGTGGAGGAAGAAGGCAGTGAAGGGACTAGATGTCTCTGATCTCCTAGACCATTCTGGACAAGTGAAAAGCTAATAATTTATAATGTTGGCTCTCTATCTGTACATGATGCCTAGGATGACGTGTGTCTTCAAAACTCTGGGAGAATTAGTTTAGAGATGTATGAATAGGGAACTAGAGAACTCCATGAATAAAATGCTGGAGAAGACTTTAGACCTCTAAACGTGTAGATAGACTGCACAAAAAAATGTTGTGTGTTAGTAGTATCCACATATATTGGTGTGTACTGACACCTGTGTAGCTATTACTAGCATCTTGGCATAATGCCCATCAGACCACAGATCAGATCGGAGAAGAAAGGGAGAATAGAAGCTGAGTATGTTGTCAATATCAAGAAGAGGTTTCTTACTGGTTCAGCGTCTAGAACATTTTTAGAAGTTTCACTTTTTGAAACCACATTGTTCCACTTGCTTAGCTTTTCATGTGTCTTTAAGCCATACAAATAATTTTCACATCATAATAAAGCCTCTTGCAGCTGCATCACCACTGTGTTTTGCTCTTTTCGGAACAAAATTACCCTACCGATATGTATTGGAAAATCAAGGTAAAAGGCATCAGTTCACATTTCTGTCTGATATATTAGGTTTGCGGAACATGCAAAGTAAGGCTCCCAAAACTACTACCGCAAATGGAATTACCCCTTTCTTTTCCACTTAGGTATAGTAAAGCTTTGTGCCTGGACACCTAAGAAGTAAACAAGAATTATAAACTCAGGCCAGCATAACACTGAAGAGTCAGGGTCTGTTACTGAACTCCAGCTCTATTTCTCTCGTTCTCCTTGGAGAAGATCTACCACCTCTGAGGTTTTGTTTTGCTCCCACATTGAGCTTTACAATTAATAACAGTAAGCCCTAAAGCAAGTGAAAGCTAGTGAGTTAAAAAGTCAATTTATCTCCTTAAATTGCTACTGAAGGAGGAGAAGCAAAGGTATGAGATGAGAAAGCTCTTAGTAGTTCTAATCCTGTCCTAACACTCCAAGGCTTTTACTTACGCTTTATTACTTTGGGGACTGAAGTAGTTTGCATGGGAGGCAGTAGAATAGCACAGCAATCATGGTGGGTGATAAACCATTGGGAGTGTTGGCAAGGGATGCAAAAACTAGTGAGAAGGAGAAGAAAAGAGTAAGCTAAAAGACTAAAGCTGAATACAAAACAGAGAGAAGAAAAAAATGGGGTAAAAAAGGAGCAGGCAATTTGTAACAGAAAAATGGAGATAATTTGAATAACTTTGGTGATTGTGCTGGAGAAGAAATAATACAATTTCCCTAGGAACAAAAGTCCAGGCAATTGGGCAGTGTGCCTTCAGAGAGCAAGGCTTGCCCGTAACACACAGAGGAACAGGGCAGTGTGCCTGGGGAGCTGAAACATGCAACTGAATGCAATTGTGACCTCGTTTGTATCAGGGTCCTAAAAATAGAAAATAAAATAGGGTCTGATTTCTATAAAAATTGTTAAAGGCATGAAAGGGACTTCTTTGAAGTAATCTTACATGAAAAAAAGAAGAAATAGTTTATTTTAAACACCATAATCAGCCAAACTAGTTCTTTACCCCTTAAATAATCCTTATGCATGGTAGCCCAGATGCCATGCTAATCTCTTGTAAAGAAGCATGGGATTCCTGAAAGCCTCAGATCAGGTGAGAGAATGAGCTAGAGAAATATAGGTTCAGGCTGATAAAACAGTAGCACTTAGATCAAGTCTAATATGTCTTTATGTAAGCATGACGATGATTGGAGAGTTTGATAGCCACTAACCTTTAATCTGTAACACAGATTAGCATAAAGCCTTGGGAAAATTTCCAGAACTCATCAGTTCTAGGATTGTGGAAAAACTAGGTTAAAAGAGACATCTGGAGGTCTACTCCAAGCAGGTCTATCTTTAATGTTAGACTTTCAAAATTTCCAAGAATGGAGATTCTACAACCTACCTGGGCAACCTGTTCTAGTTCTTAACCACCCTTGCTGTGTTGTTTGGGTTTGGGGTTTTTATTTATTTGTTTGTGAGGTTTTTCCTTATATACAGTCAGAATTTATCTCATTGCAGCTTGTGACTGTTGCCTTTCTCCAGTTGCTGCGTGCTTCTGACAAGAGCCTGATGGTGTCTTTACTACAATCCCCCATTAAGAAGTAAAAGTCTACAATTAGGTCCTTCCTGTACCTTCTCCATGCTAAAAAAAAAAAAAAATTCCTTCAGCTTCTTCTTGGACAATGTGTGCTTCAATCCTCTGTCTGTCTTGGTGGCACTCTGACGGTCTTGCTTCAAAATCTTGTCATGTCTCTTGTCCTGGTGGACCCAAACCAGGCAGTGTACTCAAGATGGCAGCTTCGGGAGTACCACATAAAAGGGAATAATAGCCTCCTTGTTCTGCTATCGGTTCTCTTGCTAGTGTAGTGAGATAAGTGGTTGGCCATCGTCACCATAGGAATGCACTGCTGAGTCACAGCTTGTTGTCCACCAGATCCCTAGGTCCTTTCTGTAGAGGTGCTGTACTGTTACATGGGATTCCATCCTCTGTGCAGGACTTTTCATTTTTCCTTCTTGAACTTTATGACACTATCATTGGCCTGTTTCTCCAACTCGTCAAGATTCCTCTGAATAGTAGTCCTGCCCTCCAGTGTATGGATTGCTTCCTTCAGGTTGGTATTACCTGGAAACTGGCAGTTACATATAGGTGCAGTCATACCTATTAATTATAAGTTGTTTGGGTTTTTTAAGTCTTAAATTTATTTTTGACCTCCACTGAGATCCTGCAACAACATACCCACCACTGAGTTTTTGAATTTCCCACCTCTCTGCTCATCTGATTATTGCCTTGTTGTGAGCTTTTTCCCTCACCCCCATTGTTCTTCAGTAAAAGCGAAGAATGAAACAATCGGGTGAAAAAGATGAGAACAGTACAAGTGAAAACACAGTCCAACAACAGAGAAATTAGAGCAGCTGGAAGAATTGAATGGTTCATTCTAAAGTGCAATTCTGAAGCCTCTGAACAACATCCAGTGTCAGATGGATAGGGGCTTTGCTAAGTGATGTTTTTATTCTGTTTGAGAGCATAAAGAAATTCTGTTTTCCGTCTAGATGCAGAATGGGCTGTCAGGTCGGGTTTGTGTATGATGCTGTCCTTAAATTTCCACCAAGTTAAACTTCCCTAGATTTTTCTGTTTTCCTCAGGAAGTATGTGCTCTGACTTTACCTGCTCATGTGTGTCCGGAACAATAGGTTAAGAATAGTGTGTTTTGCGGTATGTGGAATTATGCATGATGCCATAGAATATACATAGCAGTGTACACATACTACTTGTGACATTAATCGAGGTACAGTTTTTTCTTGTTTAATAGGTTACGGCTAGATATATCCAATGTTGTACATTTCTAAAGCCTATGTACTTTTGGGATACTCCTACGAAAGACTTCAATCCAGGCGACGATTTGTTTGCTTGTATAGCTGTAATCAGGCTTTCTCCATTCATCTCACCAGGGATTCCCAGCCTTACCTCAGTGCAGTTATTCATCTGCATTTGAAGATTCAAATGATGATCAGTGCACCAATTTGTATTTGTATAGCGTATTTACAGTCAAAAGCTAAACACTTTTCCTCTTTCAATATTATGACCTTAAGATTCTTGGGAATTCAATAAATCCACAAGGCTGTTCAAGCTAAATTTAGATAAATCCTTTTTTGGTATCAGCTGCTTTTTACTATGTCTACTGATTTTGCTGTGTCTTTTGCTCAGCATCAATACACATCTGTCCGTGAGAAGATTGAAGGATAACTTTAAGGTTGTAAAGGACAGAGATCAGCTCTGAATATGAGCCAATTTTTTTTTTAACCTGTTTTATCCCTCCCAACATTAAAATAGGTCAGTACAGACCATCCAGCAGATAGAAAGCATAAAAATAACCAAATAGCCTCTGACTTGTTGAGCTCTGAGCTCGGGAGTTCATGACCTGTCCGAAGGCTGGGAAGATTTCCATCAGGCTTACTCAGTTTCTGGACCACTGTGAAATGTATGACCTTACTGAAGTTTTATTTAATGCTTGAAGTTTTGATATCTGCAGAGGGTAGACAAAATATAAATCTCATACTGAAGAGGCAAATATGCCCAATTGCCATCTATGGAATAATGAATATCTAAAAAAAAAAAAACCCTCATGGAAGCGGACAAATGCCACTTCTAAACAATTCCTCCCTTTCCGAGCTGCTTTCTTGAGTGATTTCCCTGGATTACTCTTTTGATTATTTCTAATCTTTCTGTGGGCTTCCCACTCCCAAATTCTTTCTGCTGCTAAGGACTGCCAGACTGGTTGCTTCAGTTTTGCGGTGCTTTTCATGAACACCTACTTTGGCATCATGGCCCTTTGTAGCACAATCCATGAAGCTGCTCTTGACATGGCATTACTTAAATTAGTCTTGATGTTTCAATGTATTTTCTGCTGTTCTTCATTCTGCAATTGTCTTGACAAGATTTATATAATCAGTGGGTCTGAATTTGTTTTTAATTCTGATGTTCCGATTAGCTTGATTCAGATAAATAATAGAAGGTTGTGAAGAAACACAACATGGCATGAACTGGTGAAAATGATTGTAAACAGAGCAAATAAGACAAGTGACGGAGTCAAGTTCAGTAGTTATTTTTATAACATGTAAGCAAATACTATTTCTAGTTTCTGTCTTCTTGCACTGTGACAGCTGCTTGAAATCTAAACATATGGATTTATTCAAATATTAGTCACTCTCACTGCTTCCCGAACAAAGAGTAGGAAGCTTATTAATTTGTTCTCTGCCAGGGCTGCTTGATACAGAGGGATAGCAATCTCTCCTGACTCTTACTTGAATTCCCAAGGCAAGCCGGTGGACCCGCACCTTTGTCACGAGGGAATACCTAACGCAGTTGTTTCTTAAATTTAACATAGAGGATAATTCTGAGGTAATAATTGCTTGGCTCTGCCCCTTCATGTAGCCCAACCCTGACCTTCCATCTCCTTCCTTCCACCCCTAACTTCTGATGGCACCTGACAGACGACGGTTTAGTGAGAAATAGCAGGAATTAAATCAAGCTAGTAATGAAGTTACTGTTTACGTATTCTAGCCATTTTCATGCATTAGAAACCCAAGATTATTATTTTTTTCTTAAGTAATCCAGCACATCTCTTCTTCCTGCTTGAGGAGGAACATATGCAGGACTGTCCTTTTCCAGTCATCTCTGCAGGGCAGGACTTGAAATAATGTGGGCAATGAAACCAGAAAACATTAATTTCTACGTCTTAAGAGGGTCAGAGTTCCCTCAATAAGGGGCCAATTATTGAGAGACAGAGAGGCTGCTTAAAATGATCATTTTAGGGCATTTGCTAGAGTAGCAATTTGTATAGTAGGACTGAAAGAGATTAGTGGAGGATGAGTCATGAAGTGTGCTAGGAAATGAAAGAAAGATGCCGTGCAGAAGAGAACAGAAAGGAGTAAGTAGGAAAGAAAGATAAATGACGGAGTCAAGAGTAGAAAAGTATATTTTGGAGACTAGAATCATAGGCAAAAATGTTCTGTAGACAAAGTAATCATGGCATAAAGATGTTCCTTCGGAAAATGCAGAAGTGTCTGGGAAGTAGTCAACCAGAGTGACTAACTGAAGGAATACAAAGCATAGAAAATATATAAGAAGATATACAATCCAGATAGCAGAAGAAAAGGAAAAAAGCATAATAATCTTTAAATTATTTCAATAAAATACATTTGGGGGATTTCTATATTTAGTTGACTTAGGATAGCATGGACAAAAGGAAGCTGAAGAGATGTTGTTTGCACACCTACTAGAGTAAAAGGACACAATGAGCCACGCTTTTCTGTCTGGGAAAAGGCAAATGACAGCATGGACAATCGGGAAGGTTAGCTCCTGAGTCCTTGATTCTTACCTTCTATTAGTAACATTATGGGGACAGCTGCATCTTCTCACTAGGCAGGTAAAAAAAGGTGCACTCTGCTAGGCCATGGCAAAGAACGTGTCTGACTTGCCTCACCTGGGATGGTCGGAGGTGAAGCTGGCTAGAGGAACACTAAGCATCAAAATGTGTATTGAGATCATTGTCATGATAGAATCAAGTAACATAAACAATGGAACACTGTAGCTATTAAAGCTTTTGCTTTAATTTTGAAAGTAAACTTAATGGTCTGGTTTTGTTTGGTATTTTATACTATCAAACTTTCTCAGTGCTTACATGCTTTGGTATAAGCATGCTATCATAGCGAATACTATACCACTTTGATTTTATGTTAAAAACTTTAGTAATATTTCGGCTACAGTCCTTTCTGCACTAAGGGTATTTTATGCAAACAAGGCCAGGATTTTAATAATAACTCTTGGAAAGTTGATCAACAGTCTCTTCAGCTTTTCAGACAATTGATTCTCCTAGGTGAGAAACAAATGCTTTCTGTGAAGTAGGCATAGCTGAAACAAGTGATTATTATTATGTGATTTTTAATAGACCTATCTACAAACAACAACAAAAAAGACATTTCTGAGTACTACAAAAACGTGCAGCGAATATTATTAACTATGATTACTACTGCACTATTAACATTCAGTGAGCAGTGGTGGTTTGTGCTTTACATCAGTCTGACTCTCGGTAGTATTCTTGTACTCTGGATAGTCTTGCTTGGAATAATGTATATAGAATTAAGTAGGCCTTGTTAAATAGTCAGTCCCCACTGAAGTACACACCGGCCATTTTGTGCTGTACTTAATCTGCTTGGACTTTCTCTCTTACTCGTAGCGCAGGACGAAGTTATTCCATGCAACTAACAACAGAAACAAAGGGGAATTGTCCAGCTGAATTAGGTACAACAACCACCAGAATTCTTCCACTTTAGCTATGGTTTACCTTATTTCAGAGATTTGAAGTTTAATGCCTTCGTTTGTCTATGGCTTCTTGGTCAGAGGTTTTAGGTAGCAGATAGGAAGACGACTTTGGAATTCTTCTCTCTACTTCTACCATTTCTTCATTTCTCTCAAATACTGAGTTCTTCAATTGCGCTTGGTGAATGTAAGTCACGACCCAAGTCATTTCTAGTACTGTTTTTCTGCTAGGCAAGACATTGCTGGGGACTTGTTCAAGGGACTCACTTCCATTCCTCTGTATTATGGGGAGGTCTCCCAAAGTGGGAGAAAGAGATAATGGGTGCATTTGTGTGGACACAGGAATAATTTAGCAAGTGGAATCTCAAAATATTTCTCCTTCAGCCTTCAACAAACCTAAAGAAAAGGGGCAAGAGAGCTTTTCTATTTACTTATGAAAAGGACTTAATGTAACTGACCAAAATAAAGGGCAGCAATATTTGGCAAACTTACAACAAACATCATTCTCTAAAATTTGTTTCAATTTTATAGTTGATAAAACTACTGCTACCGTATCTGGGAAATGTAGGTCTTTAAGGAATAGTGGGGATTTTACTTATATTGGCTTTGCTGCCTTTTTTTTTTTTTTTTTTTCCCTTTTAATTAAATAGTCTCTTGTGTATAAAAACAAAATCTCTTTAGAAGTACATTTATAAGCTCTGTGGATAAATCTTATCTGGTGGGGCTGGTTTGGCTTCACTGACTGAACAAAAGGAAATACATTCAATTAAAGGTAGGATTTTAAACGTGGCTTTTGTCCAAAGCTACTTGAGTTTTCCTTCTGCACATCATTAAATGCAGAAATTAAACTGTGTTCAGTCCATAACAACACACTTTCAATTTACTTCCTTCACTAGTATGTACTGTGATGGTTGTCTTCTTGAGTACAAAAGCTTTTGTCACCGCATGATTGTCTGTAGAACTTATTTTCTTTTTTCAGTAACACAAATTGTTCTCATTTGTGACCACATGTGTATGTTACTAAGAGGTCTACATGAACTATGACTGATTTTGGCATAGGCCTAAATTGTTTAATGTTTTTGGAAATTCTGTTCCTGATAGACCAGCTCATTCTACGACATATATCGTTAGAGTGACTGAAGGAATGAGTTGGTGTTACCACAAAAATTTGGACTGCAAATGTGTTTAAAAAGGAAAAAAAGAAAAGCTTTCCTATAAGATATTATGCTAACAGTTCTTGCACAAGTTACAGTTTTATGTACTGAAATTCCTTCTTAATCTCAAGAGAAGTCAAACCAAATGGTTTCATTTCTTTTTTTTCAGGAACTGCAGTTTGAGAGACTGACTCGAGAACTTGAGGCTGAACGTCAGATTGTAGCTAGCCAGCTGGAGAGATGTAAGCTTGGATCAGAAACTGGAAGCATGAGCAGCATTAGGTAATGTACGAATTGATAATTTCTTTGTAATGTAATGCATTTGGTTGCTGTTACGTATTACTGCTGAGAAGAAGACTGGTGATCATCTTGTAAAAAAAATAAAAATAAAATTATACACCAGGAAGCATGAGATTTTAGTAGAGCTTGAAATTTTCTCTTTAAAAAGCAGATCAAAATGCAAATTTTCAAGAAGAGGCTTAATTTTATGCAATTTGGTATTGGGTTTGTCCAGTAACAAAATAGTAGTCACATTCGAATTCATTGATTTGCTGCAGTCTGAATGGACTAACAGCAAAACTCCTGTTTCCACTGCCAATACAGCTGCAATTTTCAGCCAGAGCTTTTTAGCTTGTTATTTGCAGAGAGGTACTGATAAGTTTTGTGAATGTGTTTTATCATAATTTCATCATTCAAGGTATTTAAAGTGTTAGAGATAATTATTTAAAGCTGCCATCCTGATGTGAAAATGTAATGATAACATATGAGTCGCTCTCTTTTTTAAGCAGTGTACTTCTTCAGTTTAAGAAATTGTTCTGGTACATTGTTTGGATGATGGCGAGATTATTTAAGAAACTGTAACAAAATAAAGCTGATCTCATGGTCAGATTGGTGCAAGGAAAGATTTTTGTAGTTTTGAGCTTCTTGATACTAGTTTCTGTTTTCTCAGGTGAACCTAATAAATGAAACGTGATAGGACTTGAGCTTAAAAGATAAAAAATATTGTATAGACATATCTTCTGTTTTTATCAATGGAAATACTGTGATATATTTTGAATACTTAAGTATGATATTCCAAGTTTAGTGCCAAGTTTTGTGTGATTTTGTGTAGAAAAACTACAAAAAATATCTATCTCTATTGGAAGAAACTCTTCTTCAGTTTAAGCAATTCAGACTACAATCAAATAAATTATTGTTTTCCATGATAAGTAGGAAATAATTATTCAGTAGAATGCCAAAGGTGCAACAAAAATACTGAATGTAACAGTTCAATAAAAATGGCAGAAGTCAGAAGAGTATTTCACTAATTCAGCAGAAGCTATACATGAAGTTGACTTAAATATAAACATTCTTAACAAATCAAGGGAGATTTTATCTTGGGGAGAATTAACTCCCTAAGATAAAATTGTACTTTATTCTATATAATGTTCCCCAGCAACTCGACTTATATTAACATAAGAGAAACTGTTATACTTAAAATTATTTAAGCACAGAGTAGGTAATATTTGGAAATGCAGTACAGTACTATATTTGCACCTTAAGTGCACTCCCCTGGCATTTTAAATTTTCATTATGGTATGACTGCATTTCAAAAAAGTATATGAACTGTGTTTGTATAATACTATTATTTTAGGATTGTTCCAGCCAGTGACATCAAGGTTGGGAAATTTATTCTTTGGAAGGAAATGTTTTCTTGGTGAACTTCTTTCCTGTTGGTAAAATTATATTATACTTTTGAGTCATCAGTGGTATCAAGGTCACTTTGCTGTTTCTTAAGAGACTCCAGTTCCTTGAGCAGTTTTTAGTATTTTGACTACTAATCTCTCTGTGGAACAAACTAGTACCTAGGATAACCAAGGATATTTCATGCAATTTTTGATGTCTGTAGTTCGCTCTACAAATATTTTACATATGAGAGTTTAAAATGTTAGCGTTTCATCTAAAAACTCTTAAGAAATACTTGAAATACTGTTGTCCAGAAAGTAACATTGAAAGCTTACAGTTAGATAGCTGTTCTTAGACTTGGCAAGTGATTTTAAAAGGGAATTGGTAACAATCTAATATTGTTTGTGTTGTGTCGTTGTTTCTCCCATACATAGTAAGTGAACTTTAATTTTATGTTTGTCTTAAAAATTCTGAATCATTATGGGAGTGGGTAGAACTAACACGTATATGAAGTGAACTCAAATATTAGTCTGCTGTGCTGACTTTCTGGTGCTCATTCAGATTTGGGAATATTCTTTTCACATAGTATGGTAAGAGAAAGACTTGGACGACAAAGAATTCTGTAGTGGAATAATATGTGTTAAGAAAAAAGGCGTCTAACTTATAGAGTCTGTGGGGGCAGAAGAGTCTTGCTTAAAAATACTTTTTTTTCATATATGTGACCCCCTGTGAAGCTAAGCTTTTTTAGACTTACCTCCTCTAAAACAAGGTGAATAATTTTGTGTCAAATAGTAAATGGTTTAAAAATCAGTTTCTTACTGATACAGGGTAATTTGAAGATTTTGCCATCTTTATTTTATTCAGCTACTGAATAATGAATTAATTGTTTTAATCATGGTTTTCTGGCAGAACACAAACTAAAATCAGAACTTATAGCTCTTATTACTAGGCTTTTATTGCTAAAGAGCTTTTTAAACAATCTTTAAATCAATTGCATTTATTTTAAATACTGTCATTATTCAAAGTGAAATCCTACCTTTACATCTCCAGTGGAAGTGAATATCCATCCCTCAGTGATGTCACTGTTGTCTGATGACACCGAAGTTTGTTATTCAGATGCTTTTCCTTATCGAGGAATAATCAAATTGGACTGATTGTAATCAGCATATTTTAATATTGGGAAGTTGGGGGGGGGGTGCGCCAATTTAAAATAATTCTAAAAGGAATTTTTCTTGTTAATATTTGTTGCCTATGTTAGTTAGTATCTAAAACTAGTACATGGAACAGCTATCCATATTTGCAAGTTTAGTCAGGCTGAAACAGCTTACAGTGGTGTTTTCTGCCATACCTTGGTCTGGCATCTTAAAACAACTGCAGATGTACATAACAAGTACTTACAGTGCTGTTAATTTTGGAGATACCAGGAAAATTGTTCTCTGGTTTACCTCCTTTGGATAGTAAATTCGTGAAGTCATCTTCCTTTTCTGAAGATTGTGCCCTTGGAACCAGGTTTTTAGAAACATATTGAAGAGCTGTTATTTCTGGCTTCAATTTTGCTTTCTGTACTCCTCTTGTATATATGACTCTTGGCCCAGAAGGAGCTGTGTACCCAGCTGTACCATGAAGCTCCATGTGGCTCAGTTTTCAGTCCTTACAGACTTCATATATAACCTTTTCTTGTCACAGAAATTGAGATCCAGAAAGTAGTGTGAGGCGATTTTGCACAGCACCACTCTGCATAGAATTATGCAGCCGAGATCCATGACAGGAATCACTGCATCGTACACTGGTATAGGTCCATAGCTGCTAGCCTGGTGAGAGGCAGGTCTAAGTAGCCAGGAAAAAATCTGGCATTTGTAGTTTCTGTGATACAAAGTGGTATCTCTGTAGTGTAGTTTGCCTGTAGATGTGCCAGTTTGTTCAGAAGATTAGCCAGAACTGACTGTCTATCCAAAGCTCTGATTGCGACAAGTCTTGGGCAACTGATGTGATATAAATCCTCAGTTCTTCCACAGAACCTTTTGCTAACCTCGAAGGAATTGATTTTGGGCTTGCGAGGAAACACCACAGCTTTAGTAGTGTTCATCATTTCTGTGCTGGCCTATCAGCTAAGCCCATCAAAATACCCAAAGTAAATATTCCTTATCATATCCTTGATCGCTAGTCATGTTTTAGAGGGGTAGGGAACTATATTCACTCAGAATTGTACCAAAAGGACTTGAGTGCCTTCTCTTCAGGAACAGGTTCTTGGCTGTGAATTAAAGGTGGAATGAATGGCTTCTGATAAAACTGAATGAAATGCTTAGACAATGAAGCAGGAGGAAACTTAGGGAACTCTTCCATGCCATGGTGTTTCCATGTTGGCAAGCTCTGAGTGGTTCATTACTCAGCCTGCTGAGTATTAAAATTTCATCACGCATGCTATAAGGAGCCCAGTCGTGTTCTGCACTGCTCCATCCATCTGGCTGAGCTGCTTATTGCTTCTGGGCCAGATCCATCAGTCTGTCACGCCTGTCTGTACAGAGGGCAATTAGATGCCTGCATATCTTCGAGGTGCTCATTCTCTGATAATTTTACGCAGGAATTAATATGTTTCAAATTTATGAGTTTCCCATGACTGCATCATGTAATTCCTCAAAATAGAAGCTGATGAAAGTGAGTGGTGGGTTTTGGTTTTGTGGTGTTTTTTTTTTTTTTCCTTCCAGAGACAGAGTCCTTCCAGCTACATGTTTTCATGTTTTCTTTTGAAAGAATTCAGACAAAATAGTGCCATAGAATAGAAAGACTGAACAGGCAAGAAAACAGATTGCATGCATGGTCATGTAAGATATATGAAAGCTATCTTTACACAAACAAATATCCTTTAGACTTCATTGATGAACTGTATATACTTGTTAGTAAATCCTTAAAACTTTAAAATAAGTTTCTGTTTTGCATTCTTTAGCACTGTTTTATGTAAGCAACTTATGTTTGTTTACTTATTTTTTGATGGAGCCTTACTTTTTGAACTCAGGAATGTAGCTCAAGCATAGCCTACTCTTCTTTGAACATATATAGCTTGCAAATAGACCAGAAGTAGAATTTTTCTCAAGTGAATTTCAACCCCCCACTGAAATTAGTAGACGAGATTTGCCATTTGCAAATTTTCTTGAAAAGTTTCCTGAAAAGAATGATATTTGTGTATTAATGTCCTAAGCAACATGCTAAAGTTTCTGTATTTTATAGGTAGCAAAAATATAATCTAATTTACTAGACAACATGGAAAGCTTACTTGCTTTGTATATGCTTTCTTCCATGTAGTTCTCTCTCTTTGAGATGCGTATGTTATTCAGATTTTATTACTGGGGAAACTGATTTTCTCCTTACGAGGATACAATTTTTTCAAGTTCCCTGAAAAAATGTCCAGCAAGTCTAACTGATAAACCCATAAGATCTTTCATTTCAAGAACATTCAAGAAAGAGATGAAATGCACTGTGACATAGGGAGACAATTTCCCCTGTGTTGGTCAAATAAATAAATTGCAGTTACGAGGTTTTCCTGTACAGCTGTGGGTGTTAGATCCAATTTAGGCTACTTACTGTCGAAGTATATGTAATATTGTAGATATTTAATATTAGGGGTTGAAAAATCCAGTGGTCAGTAGAGGTGAGGCTGAACCTGTACAAGCTGGAGGAATGTGCTGAGTGGACCTTTATGAAGTTGAAGTTTATAAATGAAAGCAAATGCATATTCCTGCATATGGGATGGAATAGCCCCATAGGACAATACAGCCAGGGCCTGTCTAGATAGAACAGCTTTATAGAGAACGACCTGCAGGACCTCTTAAAAAAAAACAACTGCATGTGTTTCAGCAGCGTGTCCTTGCAGCAAAGGAGGCCAGCTACACCCTGTAGTCAGCAGATAAAGCAAATGATTCATCCTTTCTGTTTGGAATTCATGAGGCTACATCTCAAGTACTGTAACCAGTTTTGGGCTCCCCAGCATGAGAAAGACGTTAGCCTGCTGGATCAAGTTCAGTGCGGGGCTACTAAGAAGGCTGGAGGTTAGAGCACATGGCATATGAGAAGAGTCTGGGGGAACAAGGGGTTTTAGCTGTAAGAGGAGAAGGATCAGGAGGGGTCTTTCTCCTGTCTACAACAGGTAATGGGAGAACGTAGAGAAGACAGGGTGAGACTCTTCTCAGAGGCACATTGTGGTAGAATGAGACGTGACAGACACAAGTTGGAAAATGGGAAATTCTGACCATTCTGATCAAGTTTCCATCCTTGGAGATACTAAAACCATGACTGTTCAAGGCCCTGGTTTGAACAGGGTTTGAGCTGGGGTTAGACTAGATGATATCTGGGGTCCTTTTCCATCTGAATTTTTACTATGCTTTTTATTATAATTTCCATATAAATACTAGGAAAATAGTTGTATTATAATTCTATGTATTTTTTGGCATCAAATTCTTCAGGTATTTCAGCCAAAACACTCTCTAATCTGAACTAATGAATGTGTGGTTTGCTTTTGCCTGTGAATTTGGGTATTAAAAAAGCAAAGTTGAAAAATGTATTTTTAGTATGGACTCTGAGCCAGAAGAAAAAGACGTGTTTCTATTATATTAGGAGAGCAGAACAGTTGTTTGTATGCAAAGAGTTTGGTCAACAGTCACATTTAGAAAATATTGCAACTTTCAACTAAAATTTATACACTATCATTCTTGGAAAACTCTTTTGCCTGCATTGTGCTTCTTTGGCAACTCAGCACGTTATCAGTTAAAAGTATTAAGCTTTTTAACATTGCTTTGGTTACAGTGATGTCTCCAAGGGCTGCTGGGAAGCTTCTAAATTTCTTTAAAAAATGAAAAAAACCCTTTTATCCAATATAAAATAGAAAGTTAGCTTTTAAGAAGAAAAAAAGTGCACAGCAGTTATTTCATAGCAGAAATAAAATGGACCAATATTTTATCATTACTTATGAAAATGCAAAGTGTAATTTTTGTACTTGCTTTTTTAAACTTAAACCAACAGCATGATATTAATAGTTACTATGTTCAAGAAATGTAGTCAGATTTTTAAAAGTTATATTCTTTAAGATGATTGGCATATCACCAGTGGACAGAAAAGATTTTGACTAAACTACAGCAAATGCTGTAGCTCGAAACATCATCTTGTTCTGGAATGTGTGTTTGCTCAGTAGTTCAGAAGCTGAATAAGCCTAAAATTTTGTCACACACTGTTGCTCATCTTCATTGTGGATTATGAGAAGCTTAACAAGTCATGCTTGGGTGAACTTTTGTCAAATGAATTAATCAAAAAGTTTATCTGAAGTAAAACAAGAAATGGCTATAAAAGTAGGCAGGTTTTTGAAAATGCGAGTTTCTGAAAACACTCCTCACAAATAAGCTTGAATATTTAGCTGTGGTAAGACAGCATTTTGTGGGGGCTTTTGTTGTTTTTTCCCCATTATGTTACAATGATTTTATGTTGCTATAATTGACCAGGTCAGGTAGAACCCTTTAGAAAGAAGCAGAGGTTGCTCTACTCCTGAATAGCAATTAAACTTAATCAAGAAGGGAAGATGTCAGAAAATTCAGGGTACAGCCAGCAAAGGAATTACAATCACAAGCAGGAAACCTCCAGTTTGTGTACAGACTAGCAAGGTGTATGAGGGAGCAGCCAGCCAAACCTCAGAGTAATGGAATGACATTTCTGAGGGCCAAGTCAGACTGCCTGGACTTGCATCAACTCAAAACATTCTTCAGTTGGCAAAGCTGAGTGACAAAGCAAGGACCCAGCTGTGAAGACACATGGGCTAAAAAAAGAGTGGGCTATATATAGGCAGTCTTTACTGCATCTTATTTGATGGCAGTTCCATTGAAAAAACTCTTAACAGGTACAAAATTGACATTGGGTCTTGAGTAGGAAAATTAAAACGAAAAGGTGGGCCATGCATACAATGATGTTTTGGGGTAATGCAAATCTATCTATGTTGATGAGGAATTTTTGTGAAGACCAACCATGGTACTATCTGATACATTTCCAGATCTTGTATAAAGCTTATCATGCATTACTGGGTTTGTGGTAAAACAGAATATCCTGGTAAAAACATGTTGTAGGTTTCAAGGTAGTAGAAAGAAAAAAACCCCACCATTCTTTACTAAGAAGCCAGTTTTCTTGTTGCATAATTGTGCATCTTTGGTTATAATGCTACTAAGCCAGCATGAGAATGAAATGAGCTGAAAGGAAACATTCAATTAGATCAAAATGGTGGGAAAATGTACAAGTGTCTGTTATACCACAATGTTTTCTTTGAAGTCTTTGCATTATTTGAGTTCTTTGCTATCTGTAAAAGGCATAAATTAAAAAAAAAAAAAAGCCTGGAAAACTCACCCCAGACAAACGACAAAAAAACTCCAACAAAACAAAATCAGAGATTTTCTTAGAAAAAAAATGAAGAGATGGTATTTTTGTTACATTCATAAGGACTTCATTTGGATAATCATAGAAGAAAAGAAACTGAAGCAGCCTTTGTCAAACCACAACTAAAAATGAACAATGTGGTTAGTAAAGTGGTTTTTTTTCCCATGTCGGTTTTCGGTTTATAGCTTAGCTAAGTAATTTAGGGATTCTCCTCCCCCATACCATTCATCTTCGCCAGCAACCTACTTACCTACCATGAAAATCGTTGGTGACTTTCTAGGTGTTGGATGATGATCACTCTGCTAATGTGTGTCTGCTAAGTAATAGATGGAACTCGGCACTTCTGAAAATCAGAGAACTAATTCAATGCCTATAGCATTTTGGCACTTCTGAAATCTTTGCTTAGAAATAAGAATTTTGTGAAGTACGTGGTTGTCAGGAAGCTGAATGGACAGATTCTGCTTGTGGCAGCTATTACAATATACCAAGCATAATTTCCTACACCTGTTTGACATCGATAGTTGGTGTTGCTGGCTTCATGTATACTACCAAATGTAAGAGTGTTCAGGTCAGAGAACGTGTTTTAGAAGTAAGAGAAAGTGATCAGGGAAATGCTGATGTTAGTATTTTCAATAATCGTGTTTCACCTTGTACTTGCTGTCTCTTGATCTTTTGGCTATGAGATGTATTGACCTGAAAGGTGATGGATTCTGTATCCTGTTAGACTTGTTCAATAAAACAGTTTGAGACCACTACCAAAAAAGGAAGATTTGAAGAAAATGTTCATTATAGAAAATAGGCTGTGGTTGGAACAGGTGGTGCAATTCATATTAATAATATTAGTTAATTATGTTGTACAGATTGACAGTTTATTGGGTTAAAACATCAGACTTGTGATATGATCATTCATAGCTACCTGATACAAGACTGTTTGAAACTGTCTGTACACGGTGTTTGAAATTCCAGTATTTAAGGAAACAGCTAAAAAAGAGAAGTAGTTGGTACAGAAGCAAGAAAATAGATAAAGTAACATGTTATACAACTTTTTTGTATTTCCAGTAATACAACATTTGTGGGGGCTTTGTGCTGGCTCTCCATAATGAGGCACATCAAGAAAACAGATTAGTCCTGTTGATCCTCTACAGGGAACTAACTGGTTTCACAGTTTCGCAGCAGATAAGCTTCTGTTGCTGAAAGGCAGATTTTCAGCAAATGTCCAAGCAATCAAGTCTGGTGTGATATTCTTTTTTACAATACATCCATATCTTTTACATAGTATTAAAGGTCGTATCATTCCCTGATAGATATGTCTCTAAAGGCACCAACTCCGACAAGACTTTTAAAACACCCCCTCCACAGATGCTCTCCCTCTTGTTCTGCTTTCCAAGCACCCTCCTGAGATATCACCTCCATGAGAGCAGTAACACTGTTCAGTCACATTCAGCATTGCCAAACTCATTACACTGGCATGTTTATGAAATTAAGGTATCAGATTTTATTTTAATCTCATCAAAGTTACTGCAGAGAAGCTATGACAATAAGGATATAGATATTTTTCTCTCGAGTGCTCTAAGCAATGGTCTTATAGGCTGAAAGCCTTATCTGGGGCTACCAGGTGTCACTTAGATTCTCTCCTAGTTGGCTCATGTCTTTCATTATTTTTTCTATTTCACTAATACCAGGCAAACAAAATGCAGAATAAGGACAACAGAAAAACTAGAAGATACTTTAAATACTAACATTTACTGATATGTAATCCAATGAAGACTGTACTCCATAGCGTATTCTCTACCTTAGTGCACTTCTAGCATGATAAAATATCTGGCAACTCTTTCCAATTACTGCATTCCTAATTTTAATTTGTTCTTGCAAGCCTGACACTTGAATATCGCACTAATTCAAAATAAACATGGAAACACTGATCTTAGGAAATGTATCGTTGTTAATGTAAAACTTGGCTATTTCTTATGGAGTGAGATTCTGCGTTCAGACTACTTTTGACAAGCCATTTGTTGAAAAATTAGAGCAATACAGTTTACCATTTAGGACAGATAAGCACTGTAATAGATTGCCTAAGGAGACTGTAAAAACTATCATTTGAAGCTTAAGGACATGTAGAATATCTATCAAGAATGGGACACGAGTGACAAGACTATTTCTAAACAGCCCTTCTGGCTCTTCTTTTTATGATACCTTGCTGGGTTCTGCTTTAATAATTTGACAACGTTCTTTTTGTCCCCATCCTTACTTATCAGATGTTGAAATGGTTTTGGATAGGTTTGGGGGAAGTCGAGATTGAGGATAATGCTGAGGGAATGTGCCTTGCCATTACAAAGTTCTTGAATTTAGAGTGTTTGCAGGAAAGTTTGACGAAACTTGTCCAGAAAAGTTCATTTTTGGTGCTTACTGCTTGTGGGTCAAAGGTACCAGATACTATTTTTCTGCTATCTCAGAAGTAGCTAGTTTACAGCTGAAAGCAAATCCTGTAACGTGGTGGCAGTATTTAATGGCCATGGGCAACTGACATCAAACGCTGAAATGGAAGTAAGATATCAAAGGTTCTTCGAGCTGTCAGTTCTGAGGAATCATGATCAGAGTCTTTGTAGTCTCTTGTAGACAAACTAGTAGCGTTTGTCATTAAATGTTGCCTGCTGGTTTGTGTTAAACGAAGATTTCAGTTGTTCCTTATTTGCCAAGCTGCACCTTCCAGATTGAGTATTTCCTTCTTAAGATGCACATACTGAGGTTTTGATGGGAATTTCAACTCATCATCATCATCATCGTTGTTGTTGTTACAGATTTGCACCAAAAGGCCTTGCTATTAACAGAGGAACTAAACACATTTTTGCACGTTACAGAGATAAATCCCTTTTTTCCTACAATATTTGTTGCTGTTTACCTAATCTGGTGTATGGTGGGGCAGAACATTGGAGCTGGGAGGGCAGTTTCTTCAGTATTATCCTTCCCTCCGTGTTGTCAGGGTAAGGGAGTGTCCTTCCAAGTCCAATGGTAAGAGGTCAAGAAGCAGACCCCCAAGTGCATTTTAGCATCCCAGTTACATGTGTCTATGAGAGGAAAAGTTGGGGAGGAGGAACTTTTTTTTCAAAACGTGGATGAGGCTCTGGAAGAACCCAGATTGGGTCTATAAAGATTTGTGTTTAGTGGTCACAAACCAGAATCAGAGGGTCTGAGAAATGAGGAGTGTGATGGAGCAGGATGAAGAAAATGAACCAAGGGCAGAGTCTAGAGAAAAGCAGGACAGGAGGATAAGGCAGAGGAGTCAGGGAACCATATTATGCCTAGTTTACAGTTGGAGGACTACAGATGAAAGTTGAAAATACCCCTTTATCTTGGCTACTCAGTCTGAGAAATCTAGGACTAATTGCTGAAAACAGATCTTACTGGATTCATTTGCTTCAATGAGTATTCACATCTGTATGTCAGTTCCTGATCTGGTTATTAGGATCCCTGCACATCTGGAAGGCTGCACAGAGAAACGAGAAGCAGAGGATACCTGACAAGGATTCAAATGAATGTTTACAACGACAGAATTAGGCAGCAGAAGTTGATACAATTCCACTGGATTGCCTTCAGCTATTATAAGCAGACAGCTATTTCTTTTCCTGATGCACATTTTGCAAGTTAGGAAGCTCCATTGGTCCTGTAGACAACAGCGTCCCTCCGCACAAACATGATTTATCCCTAGAGCAGTTTAGAAATGAAACGGTCATGAAACAGAAGTTGTATAACAATGCGTTTGTACAAGCAGTAAGTCAGCATGCAGTCAGCTGAAGGCTTCCCAGAATTCCAGACAGCACCCCTGTCCCTGCACCGCC